>JACVTC010000041.1:827500-860000 GCA_016946835.1 Neocallimastix lanati (nom. inval.) | reverse complement strand
TTGGATGTGGTTTGATGGGTATTATGGGAAATAAAGGTGCATCAGGTATACGTATGATGATATATGACTCTTATGTTTGTTTTGTAAACTCACATTTAGCGCACGATTCAACTCAAGTTCACAGAAGAGATGAAGATTATAGAGATATTTGTAAAAATTTACTTTTTCCATACGTTCCACCTAACGAAAACATTAATGATTTTTATAATGGAACCGGTTTTAATAAAGAACAGTTTTATACTGAAACTATGTTAAGATTCAATATTACTAGTAATAAATGGATAAATAAAATGTGCGAAGAAAATTTAAAAGAAAAGGAAAATTTAAAGTTGAATTTTACTATCTTTGACAATGAGTAATTAATAATTATTATTAATATAATAATTCAATACTGAAAATATAATGATGGCAATATTCATGTTTTGCAACAAATTATTTTATTTATTTATTTATTTATTTATTTATTTATTTATTAATATATAAATATATATTTATTAAATTATCTTTGAAAAGTATTTTATTTTGGTTTGGCGATCTTAATTATAGACTTAATAACAGTGGTGATCTAATAAAAGAATATATTAGTCAAGGAAAAATTGAAGATTTACTAGAATTTGATCAAGTAAATAAAAGTATTCCTTTTTTTTATAATTTAGTTTTATTATAAAATACTAATATAAAATTAATGAAATTTTATAACCATAAGCTTATAGCGGAAAAGGGAAAGGATCAAGCATTTATTGATTTCTATGAAAATAAAATAACATTTAAACCAACATATAAATATGATATTGGTACAAATATATTTGATACAAGGTAAAATAGATATGAACGATATGAATATAATAATAATTTTAATAATAAATAAATAAAATAAATAGTGAAATATTATAAATTAGTAAAGTATTAGTAAAAATAAAATAAATAAAAAAACATTTTATTAATTTATTAATTAATTATAATAATAAAAAATAAAATATATAATATTTTAATTATACATAATATTAATAAATTACATATTTAAGTGAAAAAAAAAGAGCACCTGCATATTGTGATAGAGTTTTATGGTATAAATCACAAAATGTTTTAAAACCTTCAGAAATTTCTTTAAATAAATTTACAAAGGAAGAGGATGAATGGGTTATACCAAAAAATTATAATTCATATGAAGAATTAACAATTAGTGATCATAAACCCGTTATTTCTGAATTTGAAATTAATGTAAAGTAATATATATATGTATATATATTTGTTAAAAAAAAAAAAAAAAAAAAAAAAAATTAATATATTATAAATAAATAATTTTAGGTAAGAAAAATTAATAACGAGAAATATTTAGATATATATTCCCAATTAATTAAACAATTGGATCATCATGAAAATGATAGTATTCCAATAATATCTGTTTCATCTTCTGTTATAGATTTTGGAAAAATAAAAAATAATATTTCTTCAACGAAATCTTTAATAATTAAAAATGATGGAAAAGTAATTAAAACGATTATAATATCAATATATATTAAATAATAATAATAATATATTAATGATATTTAACTATTATATAACTATATATTTATATTTAGGTTCTATCAACTTATAATTTTATAACAATACTAGATGATAAAAAATCAACATCATCATTCCCATGGATATCAGTAAAACCATCATCAAGTACTATATATCCAGGTATTTTATATAAATATTTTATAATTATTAACAAAAATGAATGAAAAATAATTTTAATAATAATTATTTTTATTTAGGAGAGTCACAAATAATAAATATTACACTTACAATTACCACCGAAACTGCATTAAAAAAAATTGATGAAATTATTATTTTAAAAGTTAAAAATGGAAAAGATATGTTTTTAAGTGTAAAAAGTGAAATAGTTCCAAATATTTTTGGGATTCCAATTGAAGTTTTATGTCATATTAACAAGCCAATATCTTGTTATCCTTGGGATGTAATACTTGAATTAAGTAATAAGAAAGAGAAGGAATTATCGGATAATACAAAAAAATTAATGGAAAATGAAGAATTTTCGTCTGTTCCAAAATACCTATACACAGTAATTGACTTTTTAATAAAGTACGGTAAAGACGAGGTATATACATATTTTTTTATTTTTTATTTTTTATTTTTTATTTTTTATTTTTTATTTTTTATTTTTTATTTTTTATTTTTTATTTTTTATTTTTTATTTATTATTTTTTATTTTTTATTTATTATTTTTTATTTTTTATTTTTTATTTTTTATTTTTTATTTTTTATTTTTTATTTTTTATTTTTTATTTTTTATTTTTTATTTTTTATTTTTTATTTTTTATTTATTATTTTTTATTTTTTATTTTTTATTTTTTATTTTTTATTTTTTTACAATTAATAAATTATTAAAATGAATTAAAAATAGTATTCATAACTCTCTTTATAATTATTATTATTATTATTATTATTATTATTATTATTATTATTATAAATGTTATTCTAATTTTATACTAAATTATAAATTTAATAATAATTTTATTAAAATTCAGAAATATTTATTCAATAATGGAAATTTAATAATAAAAAAATATATTATACATTGTTTAAGTAACAATATTGATATTGACGTAAATCTCTTACTTTTTGGAAAATCGAATTTATCTAATTCCAGTTTAAATCCTTTAAATGATTTCAATTCTATAGAGACAATGAATACTGCTAAAAGTAGTATTTCTAAAGTAGAAAAATTAAGTTTATATGATTATCAATTTAGTGAATCAAAGAATGATATTTCTGACGCAGTTTATAAAAATTATTCATTAGAAGAAGTTAAAAGTAAAATTTCAGTTATTATTAGAAAGAACGGTAAATTACCTTCTATTAATTCTATGGCAGAAATATTAATGAAATTCATATACGAATTTCCTAAGGCTATAGTTCCATATGAAATATTTAAAAAATCTGGTCAAAAATTTCAAACTGTAAATAATTAATTTTTTCTTGAAATAATATATATATATTACATATTATTGATTCATATTTAATTTTAATTAAATAAAACTATTGAAACTAACTAATTAATGAATCATATAATTAATTAGTTATGTTCTTCATTACCACCACGTCATTCCAATACCTTCAATTATTTAATATCTTACATTGGAAATGCCATATCAAATGAATTATTCACAAAAAAGGAATTAGGTAATATTATACATGTTTAAAAAAAAAAAAAAATAAAAATAAAAATAAAAATAAAAATAAAAAATAAAACAAAAAATAAATAGATAAATATATATATATATATATATATTAAATATAATTATTAACAATTATAAATATCAACAATTTAATCAATCAATTAAATTAATAGTAAAAATATTTGCCTCTGCTATAATAAGACCTTCTATCGATTATATTGAAAAACAGGAACATGATATTACTAATTCAATGTCAATTTCTAAAAAAGAAAAAGTAGAAAATGCTTTTAATCAATATATTGATGAAGTAATACCACCAAAGAAATAAATAAAAGTTATAATTTTTACATTTAGATTTCATATACTATATACATATATTATAGTTAATATAGAAACAAAAAAAAAAAAAATAAAAACATAGAATAAAAAAGTATATATTCATTTTTCATTTTTAAAATAAATTTAGTTTAAAATAATAAAATTAATTTTTTTATTAATATTTAATTAAAATAAAGAATAAACCAAATGAAATAATTTTAATAGCAATTAAAATTTTTATAAAAAAATATAAAACAATATTGATATGCATATTTATAATAATTTTATAATTATCAATATTATTTCAACTTTTAAATGTTTTTTTAATAATTTAATCATATAATAAATAATAATTAATTTTTAAATTTAATTTACATTTAAAATAATAAATATCGCTTTTTCATGTGAGAAACTGTTTTATGATTTAAATTATAGATGAAAATAAATCAATATAAATTTCTCTACCGCACGATTTTTACTCTTGTCCCACCTTGGCACCGAAATCCTTTAGAAAAAACAAAGATTTCAGCAACATTGACTCGGGGATATAGACAGGACGTCAGGTACAAAGGTTAAATTAATTTCTTTCAAAATGATTAATATAGTATTTTATAAAAAATGTTATTTCAAAAAATTTACTGATTGATTTTAAATGATTATGATTGGATAATTTTTTATTTTTTTATTTGTTTTATAATAACTTAAAACAAAAATAAATTATTATATTAAAATTAATATTTTAAACAGTTTTAAAAGATATATCAGAGTAATTCCAAGTAAATTGTCATAATACCTATCATCATCAACAACAGCTGGTGAATAACTAACTCTAACAGTAAAATTTGTTAGGAGTAAAATATTTATAATAATAAAACATTTTAATATTATAAGTATACATGATGATTTGGCATATTGATGTGATTAGATTGATATATTACTGTCCGTAATAAATCAATAAGCTTTCAATTAATAATTTTAAAAAGATTGGATTTTATAGACTGATGTTTAGATCATCCAAGCTAAATTATCTATTGTATTTAATACATATTTAATTGATGTGCAAATACCTGTATCTCAAATCAATAATTTAATTTTATTAACTAAATGATTATTAATATTTTTAATTTAATGGACACAATAAAACAATAAATAATATTTTCTTTTAATTTTTTCTTTATTTAATTATTATTTTTAAATTCAAAATTATTGTTTTAATACAAATTTCATTGTTCGTTTTTATAAAGAAAGAAAATGGCCTCCTTTTATATCACATGAATTTTAATTATTAATTATTATCTTATTATTATTTTAATAATAATTATTATTTATTATATTATTATAATTAATTATCATTCAATTTTAATATTAACATAATTTATTATTCTAATTATTACGTTTTTTATTCATCTATTATTTTAATATTGTTATTTTTATTATCAACTATTTTATTATTGTTTGTCATTTATTCTAATATTTTAAATTAAAAATAAATTTATAATTTAATACAGAAAGTTTTAATAATATATATTAATTTTTATTTTAAACTCATATATTATTTTATTTATTATTTATTATTATTTTATTATTCTGTTTTCTTTTTTTATATTTATATTATATAGAAAGAAATATATTTTTGTATTTACTAGAATTTTATTTTGGAAGGTAAGTTTAATGTGGATAAGAGTGAATGTTGACTGAATATTAATAGAGTTTATTATAAAATTATTAATAGAATATAGGTTATAAAATGTTAATAAATAAATATTTATTATAAATATTAATAAAAATAAACTATATTATTATAAAGTGGAATATCCAATCTAGAATTTATAAATAAAAATTAGAAAAAATACTTATTATTTAAAATATTAATAAAAGAATATTTATTATAAAATATGTTACTAAAGATTTTATAAAAAAAATATTTATTATATAATATATTATTAAAGATTTATAATAAATTTATAATTATTATTTTTTATTTTTAAAAAGTTTTAGTAATAAAATTTTATTTGAAAAAGGATGTAAATTTTAATTTCAAGGACAAATGTAATTATAATTATATCAAATGTTTTAATCATTATTACAATTAAACTCCAAAATTAAGATTAAAAATTGTAGATAAATAATTTAAACTTAGAGAAAATATAAAATAAAACAAAACCAAAACCAAAACCAAAAAATATATATATAAATATAAATATATATATAATATGAAGTTAAATAAATTTGAATGAATTTAAATAATTTAATAATTTTCAATTTAATAATGTAAAAGAAAATGAAGTTTTTTTTTTTTTTTTTTTTTTTTATTATTATTATTAAGATGACAATGACAATATGAATGTTATTATTATTATTATTATTATTATTATTTTTTTTTTTTTTTTTGTAAAAAAGTCAACCATAGAGTCATTAAAAAAAAAATAATAATAAAGCCTATGACCTGGTAATTTGTCAGCGATTTCCTTGAATCCTATTAAGCAATAAAGTTTTATCATAGGAATCTCTTTTATATATATATATAAATTGTAATGAAATTAAATTGTATGTAGGGAAATATCAGAACTGATCTTCTAATAACAACTGTAATGAAAAAAAGTATTTCGTTCATTTATGATTTATATGATAATTAACATTATAAAAAATGAATATAAAGATATTAATGATTATAATAATATAGAAATTAAAAAAAAAAAAAAATGCAATTTCTTTTAAATTCAAAAATTTTATAAATAATTTTATTAATAGGTAGAATAAATACGATTTACAATAAGTAAATAAAATTTTTATTTCATTAAAATATGAGGAGTTTTTGTTCGAACAAAATAAAAAAAAATTTACAATAGGAATTTTAAAAACAATAATAATAATGCTACCAATAAATAAAATTAATTTAATATGTTCAAAAATAATATTATAATAATGGTTTTATTGAATTTATCAAAACTATAAATTATACAGTATTTGATCTGTAAGAGAAGATAAGTGCAGTTTTTCACTGACAAGAAGCCCGTCGTATGAAGCGGCGTTTTAGAAATGTCTTTTCATATAAGTTTTGTTTAGAGATAGGTTTGCATCGACGTCGAAACGGTATGACAAAGAATCCAATGAAGTCTGATAGGTTTAAAGGAGAGATCGGAAGCCTATTGTCCTCCTCTCTTATTAATCCCAGTTTTTATATACAAAAGAAAAGAAAAAAAAAAAAAAAAATTCAATTTATATATATAATAGTGATGATATTAATAAACAGAAGATTACCAAAAATAGAATTTGAATCTATTTTTATAATATAAAAATAAAAATTATTATATTATTATTATATATATTATATATATTTTTCATTAATGTGTTACACAAATTTTTTTTTTATAATTTTA
Organism: Neocallimastix lanati (nom. inval.); assembly: GCA_016946835.1. NCBI lineage: Eukaryota > Fungi > Neocallimastigomycota > Neocallimastigomycetes > Neocallimastigales > Neocallimastigaceae > Neocallimastix > Neocallimastix lanati (nom. inval.). The sequence goes on along the minus strand of JACVTC010000041.1, from coordinate 853,114 downwards.
ATAATTTTAATTTTAAAATTATTAAAATATTCTATCGGAGTTTTTATAATAATATATTATGATTATATTTTTTTTATCGAACTTCACTTAAAATTATTTATATAATTTTTATAATAACTCAAATAGGAAAATATAATACATATTATAATAAAAATATATAGATTAATGAAAATAATATTTATAAAAATATTTTTTTAAGAGATTTTTAATTATATTTTTTTTATAATCAATATATATATTTTTAATTACTATAAAAGGTGTGTAAAGAATTTTTTTAAATATATATATGAAAATATATATATAATATAAATATGGGAAGCGTGTTGCAAGAAGATCATATTTCATTTAAAAATTATACTAATGGTAACATTAATAATTTAGAAAATGAAAATTTACCCAATGATATACAACAATTAAAAACTATTAAGAACAATGTAAATAGCAATAATACTAATAATGAATCAGTAACTAATATTGTTAAAATAAAAGAAGTTCAGAAAAGAAAAAAAAGAGAAAAAGAAGAAATGGAAAAACTCATATTTGAAAGAACTAAAGATTACGTTGAAAAAATTAATGCAGAATACAATAATAATTGTAGAAAATATATTGGTTCTATTAAAGATAAAAAAAATATTTTCCAAAACAATAAAAGTAGAAATATTGATTTATATGATAATATTGATAAAGAAAAAAAAGATAAAATATTAAAATTTTGGGAAAAAAGAAGAGTTTATAAATTAATTGATGATATTATTCAGGAATTGATTGATTACACTGTACATAGTCATTATTATAATAAAAATTTTGACAAATTAAATTTTAATAATAATACATCTTTATATCAACATTGGGATATTAAAAACAAATTATCAAAAATAGAAGAAAACTTAAATAATATACATAGTGATTTTAAAACAAATATTTGGGTTAAAAATGCAAAAGAAAATGAATCAGTAAACTCTGCTTTTTCATCATTATTTTTATTAAATTCACAGGAATTGAGTAAAAACAGTATTGATAATAAACTTAAAAATAAAAATTCATCTAATTATACTTTAAAACAAATTCCTCCTTTTCCAAAGCAAGAAGAAATGTTTTCATTTTTATATAATGCATCATCAGTAAATGTTGACGATATTGAAAAAGAATATGAAAATAAAATTAATAATATTTCATTAGTAATAAATAAAAAGTTAGAAGAAATAATTGAAACTGAAAATTTCATTAGTGCTTCGTGGGATGCTTTAAAACAGTGTAATATTAGTAATACAATGAAAATTATTAATTATTATGGTCCTATTTATTATAATTTATCTTGGCCTACCGAATATGTTATTCCAGAATTTGATGAAAATATGCAAAAAAAACAGAACTTAATATATTGGACAAATGATCAAATTAAAAATATGATATATACTGACATATCAAATATAGAGAATGGTTTAATGTCTAATAATATTTTTGAAAATTATAATGATATATATGGACCTAAACAAAATAAAAATGCTATTAATAGTAAATTAACAAGAAATATTATTTCTACTAAAATGAATAAAGCAATACAAAATTATCATCCAAAATATAGTAATCAAAGAGACAGGATGAATGAAAGTAAGAATTCATTATCAAGTACTTTTCGAACATTATCTAGTATTGTAAATAAAAAAGGTATGGTAGCCATTCCATCAAACATTCGATTTGATAAATTTGTTCCATATAAATCTTATTCATCAATCTTAATAATAAAAAATACAACATACGAAACTCAAAGAATTCAAGTAGTAATTGAATCTGAAGAAAATTCAAAATATTTTAGAATATGTAAAATATATTCACCAGGAGATAATGGTCTTATTTCTCCTGGATTAAGTGCTCATTATAAAGTTATTTTTAATCCTGTATCACTGAAAACATGTTATGGAACAATAAATGTTACATCTTCATATGGAGATAAATTAATAATTAATATTTTAGCAAAAATTAAAGAACCAAAAATTGATATTCCATCAATATTAAATTGTAATCCTTGCATTGTGAATTTAACGTCCGAAACAGAAGTTATAATAAAAAATAGTGGAGGAAAGGGAAAATTTATAATAATTGATCATGATGATAAAAGAACTTGTGAGGAATTACATAATATTAAACTAAATCATGACTATAGTAAATATATTTATAATAATGGACCATTTAAAATAGTTCCTGGGTATTGTGAGATAAAAGAAAACGAAAAATTAAAATTAAAAGTGTATTTTGATCCAAAATATAATTTAAATTTTAAAAAGGAAAATAAAAAATTAAATTATATCGAAGAACTTAAAGTATTTTTAGCATGGGATAATTGTGAAAAGCAAGAAATAACTATTAAAGGAAATGCTCAAGAACCATGCGTTTCAATCGAAAATTATGACGAACTAATAGAAAAAAAAACATATAGAGATATTTGTACTAATGAAGAAATAATATATTCAAATATTTTAGAGTTTGACACATGTAATATAAATTCAGAAATAACCAAAATAATTCGTTTAAAAAATATGACAGATGTTAATATTCCAATAAAATGGAATATTATTGATAAGCCTAAAGATATTATGAGTTCATATGATGATTATAATAATTTATTAATGGAAAATTTAGAATCAAAAGATAAAGAAAATGCTTGTAATAATTCAAATATTAAAATACCATGTTATAATGTTGGAAAGAAAGTACTAAAAGTATATCCAGAAGAAATAGTATTTAAACCAAGAGAAGTAATAGAATTCAAATTTTCTTTTTGTCCAAAAAATTATAAACATTATGACATTATTGCCCAATTATTGTATAATAAAAATTTAAATTTTATAGAAGATAATATAAATGGTAATGAGTTAATTAATATTAGATGTATTGGAAAATCAGAGCCATTAAAAATAGAAGTAGTACCAGCAATTTTAAATATACCAGAAAAATTAAACGTTGATGAAAAATATACAAAAGAAATTAGTATTTTTAATAACGGAAAAGCATCAATATCATATTCTTCAATACTTACAAATAATACACCAGAAATTGCTAAAATGAAAATAAGTAAATCAAATGGAGTTATCGAACCTGGTTCTAGTACAAAAATTTTATTTTCAGTAAAAGGTTATTTTTCAGGAAATTTTAATGGAAATATTGAAGTTTACTTTAATAATAATAAATTTAATGCAGTTAATATAAATATTAATGGTGAATTTCATTTTAAATCAAGAGATTTTGTTTTTGATAAAAAAATTATAGATTTTGGAATAATTCAGTTAGGATCATGCGCTAAGGAATATTTGTTATTTACTAATAATTCTGAAAAAAAAATTAATTGGAATATAAATTTATATACAAAAAATAAGGAAAAATGTGACTATTTAGCACTTTTTGAACCAAAAAGAGGCTATTTAGAATCTAAAGAAAGTGTAAAAATTGACATTATATTTATTCCTTTATGGTATCAACAGTTCAAAGGAGAAATAATATGTGAATTAGTCAATGAAAAATGCGAACACAAAGAAGATTTAATTCAAAATGAAGAATTTGTTATCTCTCCACAAAAATATTTCTCACACAGTATTAGATTAGTTGCAAATGTGTTAACACCAAAAGTTATATTTCAAAATAATAATAAAAAGGAAAATTGTGTATGCTATTTAAACATAGAAAAAGAAATGTATGTTACATTAAAAAATATTACTTTATTACCAACTCATTATAAAATATTTTCAATTAGTAATAAAGACATATCAATTAGATTTGATAATGAGGAAGGAATTATTAATGGAAATGAAGAGATTGATGTTAAATTTTATGTAAAAGGAAAAACTATAGGAAATTTTGATGATATTGAAATTAACGCTGTAATTGATGGAATGGTTGAAAATTATGGAAACTTAAGTGTAAAATTGAATTTGGATATTAAAGGATTAGATATTGATATTGAAATATATAATAGTAAGGAAGACTTTGATAAAAAATTAATTGATAATAGTGGTTGTTTAAATTATGGAAATGAATGTCAATTATTCAAATCATATAAAAAAATTATACGAATTATTAATACATTCCAAGTTGAATCAAAATATGAAATTTCACTTGATAAATATAATATTAATTATGACGCATTAAATGATGATACAATCAAAAATAATTCCGAAAATTTAATTCTTAAACAAAAAAACGATAAAAAATTTTACTTTTATTCCGAAAATGGTCAGTGTTATCTTAAGAATAAAATATTTAAAAAAGAAAACATTGAAAATCTTAAAAAACTTATTTATGATAAATATGGAGCAGGGTTTGAAATTAGTTCAAGATCAGGTATTTTAAAACCATATGATGTGGTTGATATTGAAATTAAAGCATATAGCAATATATCAGGAATATATGAAGATAAATTAACAATTAAGGTTAGCAATGGAATTGAGAAAACTATTCCAATAAGAATGGAAGTAAAGGGTGTTCCACTTACATATATTAATATGCCTACTTCAAAGGATTATAATGACATCAAAAATCTGTTTTTCTCTACACGTTTGGTATCATCAAATGTTGATTTTAATGAAAATAATTGTATTGATATTCCAGATGCTCAAAATTCAGTTACTAAAACTATATGTATATTAAATGAATCACCAAAAGATGTTACTCTTTCATGGAAATTATTAATTAATAAAACTAAAGTCAATAAATTTAATGAATTTAAATCAATTATTAGTAAAAATAATGATCTAGTTAACATGTCATTAGAATTATTAGGTAAAATTACTAAAGTATCTCCAGAAGTATTAGAAGTAAAGCAAACGCTTGAGGAAGGTGTAATTAATAATGAAAATTCAACTTCAAGTTTAGAAAATATTCCTGTATTAAGTGTAAATAGTTTATATGATGAAAATCAAACCTCAATATATAATATTAATTGCGTATATGATAATACTGAAAGAATTAGTAATAGTAATATTACTGATAACAATTATGGTACATCATTAAATAAAAGTCAAAATTCGACTATTAATGAAATGAATAAAAGTATTGATGATAATAGCAGTGAAGAAAATAAAACATTTGAATCAAAGGAAATTAGTATTTTATCTTTGAATGATTATGGAAATAGTCCATATGAAATTAAAAAAAATATAGTAGAATCTATAGAAGATATTGAAAAGAAGAAATTAATAGAGGAAATGAATAAATTTGCAAAAAGTTATAAATATAATACCTATGACGTGTTTAATATAGAACCAAAAACAGCAACTATTAAATCAAATGAAAAAGTTTCATTTAAAATTAACATGAAAAGCTCATTCGAAGGAATATATGATGCTTTATTATATTCAAGATTATCTTATTGTAAGTCATTAGAAAATAATGAGAATACCGAAAATCAATGTATTAATGATGACATAAGAGATATTATTAAAGATGAATCAATTACGAAGCTACACTTGTTTGGTATAATAACAATTCCAAGAATAAAGTTTGAACATAATCTTGATTATTATCATATTAACTTAAAGTATAGTAATATAAATTCATTAAAGACATTTAATATTATAAATCCATCAGAAAATGTAAGAAATATATTAAATTAAAATACAAATTAATTTTACATTAATTAAAATATTTTTTGTTTTTATATTTTTTCATTATTAGATATATATATTTAAGATGATACCATCAAATAATAATATTATTTTGGGATATACAAATAATTTTTATATTGATGGTTTGATAAGCAATAATTCAATTGAAAATGATATTAGAAAGTCCGTGATTATTGATAATGACACAATTATACAACTAAAGGCTTATGAAAATAAAATAATTACAGTGAAACTTGATAAAAATCTATCATATGAAGAATATAATTCAATGAAAAATACAGATTTAAAAATTAAAATAGAATTCATTAATGGAGTATATCAAGTTATTCCTATTACCTTACAATAAAATATAAAACATAGATAAAATAAAAACAATATCATATATTTGAAATATAAATATGTAGGTAAAAGTTTATTATAATTAAATAATATATATAAAAGTTTTATTTTTTAATTCTTTTATATTATTAGTACTATCAAATACCATGTAATAAAGATAAATAAAGATTTCAATTTTAAATATATATATATATATATATATAATTAACATTCCTAATAGCTAATACAATAAAAAGAAAAATTATTGCTGTTCATTTGTTCATTTGTTTATTTCAATAAACTATTAATAAAAATATATTATTATTGTTATTTTCATTAATATTATAATTTTACTATTGATATTATGTTCGATATATTATTATTATTATTATTAGTATATAATATCAATTTTTTTTAATTTTTTAATTTTATTATTATTATTATTATTATTATTTATTATTATTATTATTATTAGAATTAGAATTAGAATTATTTTTATTATTTAAAAAATAAGCATGAAATTAAAAAAAAAATAATGCAAAAAAATATTATATAATTCATTCATAGTTTTTAAAACATTTTTTTAAAGAAAGATTCTCTTCTTTTTTTACCAACATTCGGAGAAAAACTTTGCTTCGGTGAATTAAACAATTCTGGAAATTCGTACCCTGGCCTGACATTAAGTACTTTAAAGCCATTACTATTTTCTTCTGGATTCTTGATATTTTTTTTGAAGTCATCATAATTATTGTATTTTTTATCATACTCCTCGTGACTAATAGTTGATGAATCGATTGAAGTATTTCTTATATCCTTGAATCTTACATGAGGACGTGGTGATTCAGTTTTTTTGTTTTCATTATAAGGTTTTATAACTGATGAAAAACTACCATGAGGTGAAGCTGTTTGATTTACACTATTTATAGAATAATTTGAATTATTACTGTGATTCATAATAGACTTTGGAAATGGAGGAATTTTCATATTATTGTCATTGCTATTAGAAACATTAATAGGCTGCAATGGAATGGATTGAGGATTCATAAAGCTATTTTCTTCACTATACTCCTCATTAATCTCTTCATTATCAATCCTATTATCTATGTCATCTTTTTCCCCATTCATTTTTTTAATATTAACATAAATCGGATAAGAATCCATATTTGATGTATCTCTTTTATTTTTTAAATTCATTTTATTTTCATTTTCTTTGATTGAGATTAATATAAAATAATCAATTAAGTATTTGAAAATTAAATAAAAATAAAAAAATATAATATGAATAATATTTAATTACCTGAATAAATAATACTTCCATTGCTTCTTTGACTATAATTTGTACCATTTTTGAGAATCTTCGTTGATGAATTTTGAGGGAGTAGTGGTGGATTAAATTCAGGAGAATTCAAATATATATCTGAATTATTTGATACAACATATTTCGAAGATGATGGAATATTTTCATTTATAGATATGGCACTATCTTTAGGATCTATTTTAATTTATTATTATTTATTATCATTAAGAATTCAATTTTTTCCCTTTATTTTTCATTAGCTTATATTACTTACCATTTTTCATAAGAAAACTTGTATTTTTCCCATTATTAATATTATCAGAATAAGAGATATTATTCATTACATAATTTCTATTTGATTCAGAATCAAAAATTTCATCCTTTGATACACTTCTATAACTTTCATCATCATCATCTTTTCCTAGATAACTATTAATAATGTCTGAAGTGGATTTTGAATTATTTTTTGTCATTCTGTATTTTTCATTATCAGAATAATTATCATTTATACTTATTGTTGAATTATTATTTGAAATATTATCCAGTAATCTTAATCTATCCATCATACCTTCAATAATAATGTGTTTTGGTACAATAGAATCTGAAATTGCTTCTTCTAATTCTTTAATGGAGAGTTGTGAAAAACGAATATACTTAAATAAAATTCCAATTTGTTCTTGATTAATTTCTAATTTTGAATTTATTTCTGTATCGGGATACATGTATGAAGACATATACTTTATTCCTTCTGTGTGTAATATTACATATCTTTGTATAAATTTATAAAGACCATTGATTGAAACTTGAATATTTTTTTCATTTAATAACTTTGTCAAAAGGAAATGAAAATTTGGAAATGGAATTTTAATTAATATACTATCTCTAATAGAATTAAATGTGAAATGTTTTTTTTCTAAACCTTTTTCTTGATTAATTTGAACAATATTTAAATCAATATCTAATAAACTCTCTTTTAAAATTAAACATGCTGAACTTAATAACTTTTCTATCCATTCATTTGAAAGTGCATACTCAAATGCTTGATGTAATATACCTTTAATTTGACTTGGTGTGATTATTTCGGGGATTATTGTTGAACTAACAAATTTTCTTAACTTAATTAAGAGTTCAGGCATTCTTAAAAATTCAGCAAGTTCAATAAAAGAAAGGAAATTTTGTAATGTAATATTAATGTTTTGAGAATATATAAATTGAAGTAATTCCTAGAAAAACATTTATAAATTTAATATAGGAATTGATATATATAAATACAAATATAATAGACAGAAATATTTATAATAATAATATAAATATGTAAATCTTAATTACTTCAAATGCTCTTCCAGGATCGGGGAATGGTAAAATATAATCAGCATATTCACCTTTATTCATTGTTATTTTACCTGAAAATAAATCATCAAAAAAGCCAGAATATCCAGCTAATAAAATTTTGTGACATTTAATTACCTTTGGAGTAGATGTTGAACTAGGTAATGGTGTAAAAGATAGAGTAACATCCGCATATTGTTTTGATAGATAGAATGAGGTAAAATTCATTCTTATAACATATATATAAAGGAAAGAAAATTAATATTATATTTTTAAAAGTAGTATTATTGAAAATATATATTAAAATATTATTTTTTTTAAAAACATATTATAGTTATTAAAATTTGTGTAATAGCTTTTATCTTTTTTTCAATTTTTTTTTTTTTAAAAAAAAAATGAAAAGATATTAATTGAAAAAAAAAAATATTAAAATATATAAAAAAAAAAAAAAAAAAGAAAGAAAAATATATGTAATTCAATTAACTAAATAAATAATAAATTTAATAAAAAATTTTTTTATTTTACAGTCTAAAGTTTAATTTCTAATTAAGCATAAATTAATTCCATTATATATAAAATGGAATTATGATATTTTAATTAATAATTATTAAAGTGTTAATAATTAAATTTAATAAATAATTAAATAATGAATATAAAATAATAAAAAAAAATATAGGTCTTTAATTTGTAATTATATAATTTATTAGTTTTTATTATTAATATTTTATATAAAATGATTTAAAAAACAATACAAAAAATATTACATTTTCATTTTTATTATAACTTTTTTAATTAAGTTAGATAAATTAAAAAAAAATAAAAAATAAAAAAAAAAAAAATTAATTTATATAAAGTTATTAATATTTTCAGAAATTTTTTTAATTAAAGTTAAATAAATTCTATAATAAATTAGAATAAAAAAAAGTTATTTACTGTATAAATTAATAATTGTTATAACTCCTTAAAATAATATATATCATTAATTCCATAATATATATATATTTAAATGAGTTAGTGTCTGAAGAGAAATTATCATTTTTAAATTTTTTTAGTAATTAAAATTCAGAAAATTATTAAAATATACATAAAATAATAATAGTTAAAGAAAATTTTATACTTAACATCGAAATCTAATAAAATAAACTCTTTGCACTCTTTGCAGTAACTCATTTCAATAAAATTAAAAAAAGAAATTATATATTTTTATTTTCTTTTTTAAGGGCTGACATAAAAATTTTCCAATTTTAATAATAAATAACTAATTAAATAAGTAAATGAATTATATAAAACGTATATTTCATTTTTTATTAAAATTTTTTTAATTAAAATATTAAAAATTTTTTTTATTCCATAATACAAATTTGAAAAAAAAAAATTAATGTAGAAAATTTTTATTATATTAAAATGGTGTAACATAAAAATATTAAATGAATAAAGTAATTAATTTAAAATCATTTAATAATAAATAAATAATAATAATAATTAAATAAATAAATAAATAAATAAATAATAAAAAAAATTTTATATAATATTAATTTTATAATAAATAAAATAATTAATCATTATAATAAATATGTTAATAATTAAAATAATATTAATAATTAATATAAGCCATTTTCCTAAACATATTTATATCAAGTGAAATATTTTATATCAATAATTATATTTTCATACGAAAATATATTAATGATTATATACCATTAATTGTCATTTATTTCAAATATTCTTTATTATTATAATTAAGAAAATGAAGCGATACTAATATTAAGTAAATTAACTAAAATAATAACCTTAACTATAATTATATTATTTTAAAAAGTTGTACTACCAAAGTATATATACACCTGCAATTGTATAATATTTTACTTTTTCCAAGACCTTTTGTAATTTTAAAGTCATAAAGTGTATAAAATAAAATTAAAGTTTGTGGATTAATTCAAAAATATAAAAAATATAATATTTATAATAATCTTCAACATTAACAAATTATTTTTATATTTTAAAAAGATTATAATAAAATAAATCACTAAAGATTAATATTTATATATGTATACATTACATTAATGTATTATAAGCTGAAATTATTGGATATTATGTTATTATATTATTATATAAATTTAAAAATTAAAATAGTTTTTAAAATTATTATTATTATTATTTTTATAAATATTTTAATTTATATATTGAAAAAAATAGTTGATTTACTTCAATGTGATTGGATTTTAAATTTATAATTTTTCTTTATTATATTTTTTTTAAAAAAAAAACACATTTTTGATTTTTTTAAAAGCTAATAGTATTATTTCATAAAAATGTCAAATAAAAGAAAGATTTCTTTAGTTTTGGATAAAAATCAATTAAATGCTCCTTATGTTGGTAATAATTATTTTTATGCTTTATAGTTTTTTAATGTTAAATAGTTTTCAATACCGTTAAGTTTATAAATTTGTTTTAATTCTTAAATTTCATTTTTTTAAAAATGATTTCTAATCTTTATCGAATAATTAATCATTAATTCATTAAAGCATCATTTCATGGTGTTAAACCAACAGAAGATACTGAATTTTGTGTTTATTCAACTTCCGAAAAAGCTAATAAACATAGAAAGTTGTTAGTTGGTGAAAATTCAACTATAAGATTTGAAGGAGAAAATCTTAATTCCAATAATGAAATTTGCAAGTAATTATTATTTTAAATAAATATCACACATGAAAATTTATAGATATACTTAACATAATTTTTATATTGAAATAAACATTAAATTTTTTATAATAAAAAGATATGTAGTTGGTGTTTTTAATAAAGATGATAATACGGTAATTTTACGTAGTGCACCATTTTACAATGTTACAAGAAGAGTTAAATCAGTTGAAACATTAAAATTACCAAAATTCAAATTAGAAAAGGTTATTATTAATTTTACTTTTTAATTATGTTAATATCTTGAATCATTTAATAATGAATATATATATAATTAAACAGAGTTTGGCTGCGAGAAACGAACTTGGTCAAACATTTGGTACTAAGAAAATTAAACAAAAAATTAGAAACATTGAAAGAAACAGAGTTAATGTTGAGTCATTATCAGATGTTGTATCACATATTCATAGTACTATTGAAGAAAAATCTTCTATTATTCCTTCAAAAGGTAATATTTTAAATATATTCATAAAATAAAAAATAATAAAATTTCATATTAAAAACCACAATTATAAATGTTATTAGATGAACTTGAAAAGGCACAAGAAGAAGATCGTCTTATACCTCCATTTAATGCTGAGACATTAAATATTGAAGAAATTTATAATATAGAAGATATTGTTCCCTCATTTGAATTAAAAACTATTAATGTCGATGAATTAATTAAATTTAAATCACAAAAAGATATTGAAAATTATTTATCACCATTACGGTAAGATGAAATTTCTTATTAATATAATTTTCAAAATTATTATAATTTACTAAATTATTTAAATCATACTATATTTATAATTATTTTATTATAATACTGTATATATTTGTTAAAAATTAGAGTTAAAACAGATTCTTTACTATACACTTTAATTGATTCTTGCTTAAAGCAAGAAAAAAAAGATATTATACAATTACGTAAATTAATATATGTAGCTTATTTACTTCGTTTAAGAACTTGTCGTGAACATCAATTAAATAAAAGTTCATTTATGAAAAAAACTTTCGTTGGTTCTTCAATTGCTATTGTTGATGGTCTTTTAAATAGATATTGTGACAATCAAGGAACAACGAGCAATGGAAAAACTACGTAAGTACTTTTATTATTAAGATATAGTAATTTAATCAGTATTATATATATACAACTTTAAATATTTGATATTGACTGATGATTTTTTTTTTTTTTTTATAAAATCTTAATATAATAAATAACAAATAAATTTAAAAATGTTATTAATAAAATGCATATATTATCATTAAAGTTATAAGATTCCAGATAAGGAACAGGATAGAATATTATCATATGCAATTATTTTATTATTAATGGTTAATAATTACAGGATTAATGTTACTTTATTAAGTAAAGATATTAAGATTTCTGTTGTAAAATTAACTACAATATGTTCTTCTGTTGGTTGTTCAATGGAAACATTAACTAAGGCACAAAAAGCAGAATTAGGTTTAACTGATAATGCAATTCATAAATATGCTATTTTGAAGGCACCATTAAAGCTTCCAAGAATCAAAAGAAGAATGTAATCAGTTTAATAAATAGAAATTTAGAATTAATTTATTTAAAATAATATAAGCATTTAATTATTATTTTTATTATCATAATTGTTATTAAAAAAAAAAAAAAAAAAAAAAAAAAAAAAAAAAAAAAAAAAAAAAAAAAAAATAGAAAACTTAAATGATTTGATAATATATAAAGTATTAAAAGTATTAATATTTATTTATTAAATGAAATTATATTAAATATTTGTAAAAATTTTAAAATAATAATAAAAAATAAAATAAAAAAATTTTCCTATATTATAATAAAAAAAAATTAATTTTATAATATTACTTAAATTTTAATTTTTATATTTAATAAGGTTAAAAAAAATTTAAATCAATGTATTAAAATTTAAATTTTTATAGTAAACATATAGATATATTATTCAATATTATAATTTATGTAAAAATCATAAAAATATTAATATTTCACATTACTTCGATTTTTTTTTTTTATTTGAAATTTTAATGAAGCATTAATTAAAATTTTTCGAAAATTTTTTTACTATTATTTTGATAATAAAAAAAAATTTATATTTGAAAGTATAATTTTATAATTATAATCATAATTTTTATCATCATTATATTATATTGTAAAATATTTGAAATTTCATTTTACTTACTATTATTATAAAAGAATTGAAATATAAAATAATAATAATATAAATTAAATTAAAAAAAAAAAAAAAAAAAAAAAAAATTAAAAAAATTATTGAACAAAAATTTTGCTTTTTTTTTTTTTATTATTATTATAAACTACTGAAAAGTAATTATGACCGAGATGGAGTTAAATGACTTAGGTATTAAAAAAATAATAATAAAAATTGAAAAAAAAAAAAAAATTATACAATTTTTAATAAATACTAAAAATAAATTAATTTCAATGACATTTAATACAAAGATCTCGAAGAAAATAAAATTGAATTATCATCAGATAAAAAACTTTCATCGATTAAATCTATATCAACAAGTAGTATTGAAAGACATGACGATGAAGGGAAAGAAGAAAGTTCCAATGAAGATAAAAATCCAAAAAAGAAAAAGAACAAAGGAGCAAAATTAAATGAGTATATATATCAAATATTTAATAATTATGTTAGATTATATTAATATTTAATTAAAAGCAAGAATTTTCAAATAAAATAAAATATATAAATAATTTTTCGAATTTGAGGATTAAATTTTATAATTACTGATTAATGCTTTAATTTGTATATTTTAAGAGATATTCAACAATATATGAATATTAGACACTTTGAAATGCTTATGGAAAAATTACAAGAGCATAGAAATGAAGATGGAAGTACTGGATTTACAATGGAAAAGGTAAATTTTAATTAATTAAGATATTAATCTTAATTAATAAAAAAAAAAAATAAAAATAAAAATAAAAAAATAATGTATCATAACTAACAATAAATAAAACACTATTATAATTAGTTTTTGGAAGTATTTGGTGAAATTTTAAATGGAGCATTAAGCACAGAACAAATGACAATGCTTTTTATGAAAATTGATGCAAATACAGATGGTAATATGTCATGGGATGAATTTTCTTCATACATGATGAGTGGAGCATTAGAAAAAGATGATTCATCTAGTGTAATTAAAGATAAATCATTTATTATTAATATATAAAATATAAAATTATATATAATATAAAATTTTATTAATGATAAATTTGTTAAATTCATAAGTTAACAATTTTTGACGAAAAAAACAAAAAAACTTATATGAGTTTACATAAAGACATTGTGATAAAAGTATTCTATACAATTAAAGAAAGAAAATATTTATCAATAAGGTTAATTAAAAATATTACATATATATGGATATTTATTTATATTATTTTATTACTTAAATTTGACAGTAATTATAATAATTATAAATTATTTTATATTTATATTTAATTAATATAATATAGTCGTGATGGTACAGCAAATATATGGGGATTAAATTTTAATCTACAAAGGTCAATTAATATTTTAGACTTATCTTCATTAACATATGATACTACTCATTTTTGGGTAACTGATGCAACATTTATGCAAGAATATAACAGATTAGTTGTTTGTTCTGATAATAGATTGTAAATATATTAATTAAGTATTTATAATCTAACTATTATAATTAAAAATAAAAAAAAATGAAAATTAAAATGAATATTTCTTTTTCATTTTAGTGTGACAATATTCGATATATTAGCTATAAAACCTAGATTACTTATATCATTTGGACCCCTTGATAACAATCCATTATGTGTTTCATTTAACGGTATAAATTTTATAATATTTAATATTAACATGTATTAACTATTAACAATGTATACTAAATTTATATATTTAACATATTATAAAGCTAATTTTACTGAAGATGATGATTTACTTTTAGTTGGTGATGATCAAGGATATATGAATTTTATATATATTAATAAAAAAATATTAACATCAAGTAATGCATACGGAGTGTGGAATACCAATTCCAAAGGAAATAAAAAAAATGATTCCAATCAAATTTCTTTCTATAAAGTATTAAAAAAAAACATTTGATAATATATGTTATATACACTTTTTTTTTATCATTGATATTTAATTAGTTTTTTCCTTTAAATAAAATAATACTAATAATATTAATATTTTTAAAATAGAAAAGAATTCATAATAGTTGGATTCATGATATACAGTATTATAGCGAATTAAATTCATTTATTACATGTTCAAGTGATAGTAATAAATCATTGGTAATAACAGATATTGAAAGAAAGCCTATACGTTCAATTCATATTCCAAAAGGTGTTAGATGTTTTACATTAGTAAGAAGACCTTGTTTCTTGGTTACTGGTGGTGGTGATAAGATTATGTAATTAAAATAATAATATTTTTATATTAAGAACAATATTAAGAACAATATTAAAAGAAAAAATTTTTTTTATCTTAACTATATTATATAATAAATTTATTTTTTTTATAAAAAAAAAAAAAAAAAAGACGATTATGGAATCCATATATTTTATCAAAACCTGCAGCAAGTTTAGTAGGACATTTAAGTGGAATTGTTAATCTTTTAGTAAATGAAAGAGAGGGTAATATTATTAGTTTATCAGATGATGGTGTAAGTAATTAACTAAATCTATATAAAAATTTAAATAGAGTAAAGAAATAATTTTCAAAAAAATATATATTTATATATATATTTATATTTAAAAAAAAAAAGATGTATAAAATATGGAATATTTCAACTTTTGCTTGCTTACAAACATTCCAACAGTATGTAACCTATAAAGAAGACTGCTGCTTTCCATGTTTATATTATGATTCAACAAATAAACAATTAATTAATGGATATAATAACTTTACAATATACCCAGTAATTATCATTTAAATAATTAAAAAAATTATGTATATATATAGTTAATTAATCAACTCCTTAAAATTTTTTGTTATTGTAAAGTTATATCTATATCAAAAAAAAGCAATTGTTAGGACATATAATACTCAAGTTGTTGCAGCAATGTTTAATGAAAACTTTTATCAAGTTCGTAATATAAATAAAAAAAAAAAAAATTTTTTAATTTTTTTTTCTTCATTAAAAATTAATTCTAAAATAAAAAAAAAAAATTATATTGTATGATGTAAAAAATTTCTTTATTATTATTATAATTTTTAAAAAAGGTCGTAACAGGTAGTCAGAATGGAACCATTAGTACATGGGCATATTATTCAGGAGAAAAGGTTTTCCAATACAATAAAGCTCATGGTGTAATTATTTTCATATAATTTTCATATATTAGATGCAAATAAATAAATGATAGATATATTATAAAATATTATAAATAATATATATGTATATATATATATATATTGAATTTATAATTTAATTAATTAGGATCTTGAAGTTACAGCAATGGCATTTGACAATTCAGGAAGAAGATTAATTACTGGTAGTAGAGATGGAGTTATTAAAGTAATTTTATTTTTATAATAATTACATAAATAGCATATTTGTTAATAATAATATGAATATATTTATTTTAAATAATAAAAAAAAAAATTTTTTATATAATTATAAACTTAAAGATGTGGAATTTTAATAATGGTCAATTATTAAGAAAGTTATATAAAGATAATAGTTTAGAAGTTACAGCAGTAGATTTTATTGAAATGGGATCCAATAAATATGTAATTTGTACTGGATGGGATAGAAAAATATCTGTATATATTGATGATCCTGATCATTTTGAATCTTGGCCTACTAGAGTTTTATATTCAAAAAGAGGGTACTTTTTTTTTATTATTGAAAAAAAATCAAATTTAAATAAAATAATGAATTATTATTATGTATTTATATAATTTATACACAATTCTAATTTTTTCCATTATAGTCATCAAGAAGATATTACTTCGATTGCATTTTATGAACCAAACATTCTTGCTACGGCTAGTATTGATGGCATGATTGTTATATGGAATTTAGAATCAGGTTTTATGAAATTATCCTTAGTTGATCCATTAATTGACTTAAGACCAATAGATGAAAAATCTATCGAAAAAGTATAAATTTACTAAATTTTTATATCATTTGTCTATAATGAAATAACATAAATAATAACCAATAATATTATCTATTATAGATTAAATTTTTCCATCCATCTAATGGAAAACCTTATTCTAAAGGAAAAGTTCCTTTATTATCATGTCATTCTGATGGTCATATAAGATGTTGGGATATTCAAGAAGGAACTTTAATATATGAAGTAAATTAATAATTAATTAGTAAAATACAACTATAACTTTAAAAATGTAATATATAATTAACTTTTTTTTTTTTTTTTTTTTAATAATTAAAGTTGGAATGTAAACCACTTCAACAAGAAGGTATATGTGATATGTTCTTAAATCATGACCTAACTCTATTATTTATTGGTACATCAGATGGAAATATAATGGTATTATTATTATTATTATTATAATTATTATTATTATTATTATTATTATTATTATTATTATTATTATTATTATTATTATTATTATTATTATTATTATTATTATTATTATTATTATTATTATTATTATTATTATTATTATTATTATTATTATTATTATTATTATTATTATTATTATTATTATTATTATTATTATTATTATTATTATTATTATTATTATTATTATTATTATTATTATTATTATTATTATTATTATTATTATTATTATTATTATTATTATTATTATTATTATTATTATTATTATTATTATTATTATTATTATTATTATTATTATTATTATTATTATTATTATTATTATTATTATTATTATTATTATTATTATTATTATTATTATTATTATTATTATTATTATTATTATTATTATTATTATTATTATTATTATTATTATTATTATTATTATTATTATTATTATTATTATTATTATTATTATTATTATTATTATTATTATTATTATTATTATTATTATTATTATTATTATTAAATATTTTAATTTAATATTAAAAATCATTAGATATATGATATATTCCAACATTAGATAACTTAAAAGACATTAGCGATGATACATTTAAATTAAAAAAGATTTTCAGAGCCCATATATCTGCAATTACAAGGTAATAAATATATTTAATATTTAAAAATTGTATTAATCATAATAATTATTATAATGAATACAATTTAATAAATGACTATTTATTTAATATAATGCAAATTATAGTGTTAGTAGTATTGATACCCAAAATGTAGTTTTAACATCATCAAAAGATTTTTCAGTAAGATTATGGACCTTAGATGGTAATTACATACAATATATAATAAAATTTAAATTAAAATAATATTCTTTAATTTTAATATTAAAAATATTTAATTTTTAAATTTATATTATTAAGGTGATTTTATTGGTACTTTTGGTCAAGATGATCCATGGGATATTGAAGACCCATATACATATTCAAAACTTCCAAATGATGTATATCAACAATATTTAATTGATAGTATGAAAAAAGAAAATGAGAAAAATTCTGATTATATTAATAGAATGAAAATAAAGGAAAAGGCAGATAAAAATTGGTCTTGTAAATATTATAATATTTTCACTATATAAATACTTTTATAATATACTAAGAAAAAATATTTATTCTATTTTTTAAAATTTTTTATTTATATATATAGTAATCAAAGTACATTTAAAAAAGTTAAAAAATACAGTGGAAAAAACTGGTAAAATTAAATACTATTTAATTAAAATGAAATAATTACAATCTAATGTTTTGTATTATTGAAATTTACATATAAAAATAAACAGAAGAAACATTTAGCGATGAAAAGAAATCAAGTAATGATACAATTAATAAAGCATTAGGTATTTTTATTATTAATTAATAAATAATATTATTATTTGTATTATTGTTGTTATTAATTTTATTTTATTAATTTAAATTTTTTTTTATAATATAATAATTATAATTAATGATGATATTATTTCTATAAAAAAATAATATAAAAAAATAAAAAAAATTTACTTTTCTATTTTTAAATTTTTAGATGCCCTACAGCATGCAATTGAAATCAATACATTAAAATCTAATCAAAGGAAAGATATATTTGTTAAAGAAAATCCAATTCAATTCTTTTCCTATAAAGGTTTAATGAAAAAAAGTAAAGTTGCACCAGTCATGCATAAAGTAAGAGCAGATTTAGTTTTTCATCAATTAAATTGTCATGAATTAGAAAATGTTAAAGAACTTGAGAATGAAATAAGTCAACATGCTCCTAGTAGTTTGCTACCTGTACTTAATAAAATGAAAAGTAAAACTGATCATAAAACATTTTCTCAACAGGTAAAATAATGAATTAATCAAGAAATTATTTTTTAAAAATTATAATTTTTTTTTTTTTTTTTTTTTTTTTTTTTGAAATTCTCTTTTTTAATATATATATATATTTATTTAATATTTAATAATTAACGAAATATTTTACAGAATAAAAATGATAGAAAAAGCAAACCAAATATTGTAGTCCCATCACAAGTATAAAAATTAAAATATTTAGGGCTTTTTACAAATTTTTGAATAAATATATAAAAAAATTAATATCAAAAAAAAAATAAAAAGAAAATTAAATTACTCACATAACTAATGGCAATAAGAAAATATTATTATAATATAATTAAATAAAATATATAATTAAAATGTATTTTTCAATTTACTAATAAAGAAAAAAAAATAATTCAAAAAAAAAAAAAAAAAATAAATTTTTAATAATTAATATATGAAACTTCACTAATAAATTTTTCCTTTATAAAAATCAATCTAAAACAAAAATTATATTTAAATATTAAAATGTTTATTCTTTTAACAATTAAATTTCTGAATCAAAAATCAAAAATTATTTAAATAATACTTCCTCTTTTTTTTTCTTTAATATTTCTGATTTTTGTTATTGCTTTTAAAAAATCTTTCATATATATAATTCATATCTTTTAATAATATTCTATAATTAATTATTATTAACAGGTCTTTTGTTTAAATATAATATTATTTTAAATGATATTTACTATTCTATTAAGCAACTTAATCATTGAGACTCTTATTCTTTTTAAGTTTTATTTTTATAATTTAAATTTTATTTATTTATAAAAGTTATTTTTAATTATTATATGATTTAGTTTTTTTTATTTATTGATTTATTTATTAAAAACATAATACAATATATCAATAACCATAATTTAATTATTACCATATTAAACTTTATTCTTTACAAATATGAAATAATAGTAGTAATATAATATATTTTTTAAAAAGTTTATTTTTTTAATTCTAAATGTAAAAAAATATAATAAATTCTGAATCAAAAATCATTAAGATATGAAAATTGATATTTTTTTTAATAATAAATTTATTTTGATGAAGAAGCATTAAATAAAAAAAAAAGAAAAAAGAAAAAAGAAAAAGCAATATATAATAAATAAAGTTAAACTAAATATAAAATAATATATAGTTTTTTTTTTAACTTAGAATGATTAAAAAAAAAATACAATCGTAGCATAATATGAAAATAATAACTGGTGATTTTTTATTTGATTCCGATTTTGATAATGGAAATTTACATAAAGTAATTGAAGTTGAGGAATTTCAACCTCTTGTTAGTAATTCAGAAGTAACAAAAAAGCATGAATTTCAAGATATATTAAATTCTATTAAAGGTTTAAAATTAAGAACAATTCCTTCACAGGATATACAAGGCAATTCAAAAAAAGAGATATATAATAAATATGAAGTTGCTCATGTTAAACGTTTTTGTTTATGGACAAAGCCTGATGCCTATGATTCTGGTGCAAATGTTAAAAATAGAACTTGGTTTCATTTTTCAGTAAAGGAGTGTGTACCATTAAATTTTAAAAGTAGTACATCTAAAAAAAGTAGAGATTTTAAAAGTGATGATGAATTATTAGAAGATTTTAATATATCAAAATCGTCCATAGATAATAATTTGTCTCAAGAAAAAGGTATATAAATTTTTTAATTAGAAAATAATAATATTAAGGTGATAAAAAAAAATAAATTTTAATTATTTAAATAAAAATGAAATAGAACAAAAAATTAAAAAAAAAAAAAAAAAAAAAAAGTAGTATAAAATAAATTAATATATATTAATTATAAAAAAATAAAAAAAAATACATAAATACAGAAAAAGATTTGTATAATGATATATTAGAAGGAAAAGAAAATGAATCGAAAAATAATGATGAAAATGTTGTAGGGCATTGGTCAATTCTACAATTTAGGATCATGAATTTAAACGTTGTGAGTCGATTATTCAATGCAGGTATGAGACCAGTATGGTATTCATCTGTAGATAAAAAATGGAAAAGGATTGCAAAAGCACCTTTGTATGAAAAAGTTGAAAAAAATTTACAATTGACATTTGAAGTAACTATTCCTCCTTATACAAAAGGTTTAATAAGAAATTTTTATTGATTTAATTATTTCAATACTATTTTTTTTAATTATATTTATTAATATGAAATAACTATTTAATATATAAAGATAATATTACATATTATTTTGCATACTGTATACCATATAGTTATTCAGATTTACAAGATAGATTATTAGCTTTAAAAACAGATTATTTAATTTATATTAATAGTCAGAGTAATAATGATTATAAAAAAGAAGATAAAATATACAATAATATTGATTCAAAGAAAAAGAATCCTTCTATAAAAAATAATTTTCAAAATAAAAATACAAACAATAAAACATCATTAATGATAAATCCAAAATATTTTTGGGATCATTTATTAGAGAATAAAAATTACAATAATAAAAAAGAATCCAAATTTTGTTATAATGATATATACTTTAATCATAGAATATTGATACATTCAAATAATAATTTAAATTTAGATCTAATTACAATTTCTTCTACAAAAGATATGATTTTGGATGAATATGAAAATTCTAACATATTAGAATTATTTCCATTTCAAAATGAAGAAAATATTCATATGTTTAAGTACAGTAATTCTTTCATTTCATCTTCTGTAGATGATATGATTGCTAATGAAAAAAATAAAAAATTTAATGGGGATACTAAAAAAAAAATAATTTTTATTAGTGCGAGAGTTCATCCAGGAGAAGTAGTTTCAAGTTATATTATGGATGGTATTATTGAATTTCTATTAAGAGATAATGATATTCGATCAAAATTGTTAAGAGATAAATATGTTTTTAAAATTGTTCCTATGCTGAATCCAGATGGTGTTATGTATTATCAATTACATTATTTGAACTAAATAAAAATAATAACTAACATAACATAATATTTACTAAATATTAACATTAAAATAATATTTTATTTGCTAAATAAATTTATTAGGGATGGAAATTATAGGTGAATAAAGATTATTAATATCATATTTTTATTTATGTATTAATTTATTAATTTATTTATATATATATATATTTATTTATATATATATATATTTATTTATATTATATATTAATATATATAAAGAACTGATCTAAATGGATTTAATTTAAATAGAGTTTATAAGAACCCTAGTAAAACTCTTCATCCTACAATATGTATAAAATTTAAAATAAAACTAAATTTATAATTAATTAATTAATTATTATTATTATTATTATTATTATTATTATTATTATTATTATTATTATTATTATTATTATTATTATTATTATTATTATTATTATTATTATTATTATTATTATTATTATTATTATTATTATTATTATTATTATTATTATTATTATTATTATTATTATTATTATTATTATTATTATTATTATTATTATTATTATTATTATTATTATTATTATTATTATTATTATTATTATTATTATTATTATTATTATTATTATTATTATTATTATTATTATTATTATTATTATTATTATTATTATTATTATTATTATTATTATTATTATTATTATTATTATTATTATTATTATTATTATTATTTATAATTATTATTACTAATATTATATAATTTTTTTTAAAAATTATATATTAATTTATATTAATCTATTTGATTTAAATTTTATGGTATTAATGATCAGGGGCTGTAAAAAAATATATAAGTTATTTATCTACAATTGCTGACATTGAATACTATATTGATTTTCATGGACATGCCAATAAATTTGGTTATTTTACTTTTGGAAATCATTTTTTTAAATATCCATTTAATAATTATGGTGGAAACCCTGAATCATCCAATCGATTCCTATATGATTTTATTTCACAAACAAAATCATATGCATTTACAAAGCTATGTTCTCTTAATAATAAGCATTTTTCTATCTTAAATTGTGATTTTTCAAATAAAAATATGGATCTTTATAAAAGTAAAGTACCGTCTTATTTTATAAATAATAGTTCCTCAAATGAGACATTAAATGATACCATTAAACTTTTAAAACAAGGAAGTAATACAGAAACGAATAATATTGAAAAAAATAATGATTATATTAATATTGAAGATATAAATGACAATGATAAATTTACTATCAGTAATAATATTGATAAAATCAGTAATGACAATAAAAACAATAATAACAATGATAAGAATAATAACAATATTAAAAATAATAATGATGATATTGAGATTGATAACAATGTTAAAAAGAATAATGATGATGATAAATATATTAATGACGTTAATAAAAATAATGATGAAGGTAAAAGAAAATCCGAGAATAGTCATATTCTTGATAGTTATATTCCACATTCAAAAGTTGGAAGTGGTCGAGTCACTATGTATAGAGAATTTAAAATTATGCATGCCTATACAATTGAAGCAAATTATTATTGTTCAAAAGAGATTCATGAAATAACTTTATCTGAAGATATTAATTGTTCATCACCAATACCTATAAGTAAACATTTATATAATAAACCATATTCTATAAATACGATGATGTCAATGGGTCATGGTGTATTATGTTCTATCTTGGAAATGGTTTATAATTCAAATGATATTGATTATACTGAAAGTAAAATAATTTATATATATATATATATTAAATTAATAAATAAATAATTAATTAATTAATTAATATAATAATATCACTATTCCTATTAATATAAATTTATTTTATTTATTTTCATGTATGCATATATATATATAAATGTAGAAAAATGGTCAAGACTAGCGACGTCGCCATTAAAGAATATTGATAATGTCATATCATGGTCTATAGACCAGTCAGAGCAGCTTTTAAGAAATACATGTAAAGAAACAGTTTCTCCTTCGTTTAAAAAATTAGTTCATAAATTATTAACAATTCCAATTTACAAAGATGAATCACTCTCTGGTGAAAGTAAAACCACAAAAGCAGAACAATCCAGCAATAAAACTGAAAATAATTTACAAAAAAATTCAAAAATAACAATATCATCTTACACCTTGGAAAATAAATCAAAATATAGTATGAATGATAATGATAGTAATATAAATATAAGCAATAGCACTAACGATAGTAATAGAAGTAATGATAGTAATAATAATAATATTAGTAGTAGAAGTAGTAGTAGTAGTAGTAGTATTGAAATAAATAATAATATATCACGTAAATATTTAAAAAAAAAAAATGGTAAGTTTTATATATATTTATTACAATTATTATTATTATTATTATTATTATTATTATTATTATTATTATTATTATTATTATTATTATTATTATTATTATTATTATTATTATTATTATTATTATTATTATTATTATTATTATTATTATTTTAAATACTAACATGATATATAAATATATATTAGAAGATATTTATCAGGTAGGTTTTGATAAAGTGGATGATAATAAAAATAATAATAATGATGAGAAAAGTGAAAATGAAAATAATAACAAAATAGATACAAACGGTCTCAATAATAGTAACATAACAAATAAAAGTAATGGTAATACAATAAATAAATAAATAAATATATAATAATAATAATAATAATAATAATAATAATAATAATAATAATAATAATAATAATAATAATAATAATAATAATAATAATAATAATAATAAATTAGAAAAAGAAAATACTTAATTTAATATTAAAATTTTATCTATCTCTAATTTATTAGATAAAGAAATCATTAGAATAGAATTGAATCAAAAGCTTAATGAAAAACAAAATTTCATGAAATTAAATAAAAATGTATCGAATGATAATATTTCAATAAAACTAAATAGAACTAAGAATTCTTCAAGTAGTAATGATCTTAACCATTCAAAAGAAAAAAGAAGTATAAAATCAGAAATTTTTAATT
>JACVTC010000041.1:817500-822500 GCA_016946835.1 Neocallimastix lanati (nom. inval.) | reverse complement strand
TAGCCGAAATTACAGGTGCCAAAGAGGCATTTTTATTAGCAGCTGTATAAAATGAATTTGGTGTAGTCGAAAACATAGAATTATCTTCATTACTATTAATTAATGTGGTATTAGTATTAGTGTAAGAAGAAGATGTTGAAGATGTAGAAGAATTATTATAATTTCTTATTTTAATAGAAGAAACTGCCGAAGATGGATTAATATTAGATATATTTGGTGTATTTTGATTTTCATCACTAGGATTATTATTAGTATTTGATGTAGTTGATGATGACTGCTGTAAATATTGTAAAAGTTCCATAGATTTTCTTTTAAGATTTTCATCTTCATGAGACTTAAATTTAGTTTTAGTTGGAGAACTATTATATTCATCATCCATTGAAAAAACTTCTTGATCATTACCATTTCCATTACTTAATAAATCACTTTGAAAACTATTTCTATTATTATTTGTAGAAATATTGGAACTACGAAGTCCACTCAATCCACTAACAACATTACTTGTATTAATTGCAGAAATATCACGTCTCATAAATAAGTCTTCATTATTAAAATTTGTGAAACTATTATTATTTTGATTTAAGAAATAATTTTCTTTTTTGCTCATAAAATTTCTAGTTAATGCTAAATCATCATTTACATAATTTTTACTTAAATCATAATTAATTTCGGCAGAACTATATAACTGTGAAGGAAGTTTCATTAATTCTTCAGCAAAACTTCTTGATAATCTACTAGATGATGCTGCGTCATGATTACTGATTTCATGATTATTTTTAATAAAGTTTGGCATTGGTAAACTACTTGCTGCTGGAGAATTATTAAATGTTGGACCAGCATACAAATGATTAAATCTACCTCCATGACCATTGATAGTACTGTTATTAGAGTTACTGCTATTATTATTATTGTTGTTAATATTATTGTTATTATTATTTGTGTTAGAATTACTGTTTGAAGTATTGTTTAATGAAATATTATTGTTATTTCCGGTAGTACTAGTAGTTGAAGATGGTGTGGCAGTTGATGATGCAAAACTATTTAACCCATTTAATCCATTTAATGTTAAATTAATTCTATTCAATAAATTAATACTATTTAATCCATTTATATTATTAATTTGTATTGGATAGTTAACTAAGTTTGGAGTGGTAGTATTAGATGAAGTTGCTGCATTAATTATATTGAAATTTAAATTAGCAGAATTTGTAGTAATAGATGGTGTATTTGAAATGGAAGTATTGATTGAATTAGTATTACCAATAATTCCAGTGTCAGTAGATTGCAATTGTTCAAAAATGTATGGTAATTCTGGTGCACTTGAACGACGTCTCTGTAAATTCGGTGGATTTGGTGATGCATTAGCACTTATGTTCATATTGATAGTATTACTATAACTATGTTTCTTAGTTACAGAGATATCTAAATCATTAGATGAATTATCCTTTAATTTTTCATAAGTTAAGCCATATTCTTTTTCTGCAAATCCTGGACCATCCTCACGTTTTGTGTTTGAACTTTGATTGTTCTTACTATTATAATCATTTCTTTGATGATAATTATTACGATTATTTCCACGATTATCAGATTTATTATTTGATTTAGAAGAATTATTATTTCTTTGGTTAGATTTATCTTCTTTCTTAGAATAACCATTCTTTGAGGATGTTCTTGACATTTCATCAGATTTATTATAACCATTTCTTGAGTTAGATTTTGTCATATCATCTGATTTTCTAGAATTGGACTTTGAAATGCCATTATCTTCACTATTGTAAGTATCACGTTTAGAATATCTTCTATTATTAGCATTGTTGGAATTATTGTTGTTATTACTATTCTTATTACGACGTGAGTTATCCTGTTTTTTATAATTATTATTTGAATTAGTTGTAGTTGGCGTTACAGGAGCAGATGATGTGTTTAAAACATTATTATTAGTTATTATTCCTAAAGGATTATTAGATGAATTATTTCTAGTTTTTGAATTATTCTGATAGTGTCTATCTTGGCGTTTCTTTTTGGAATCATCGCTTTGACTATTATTGTCGGTATTAATTTTGTTAATTAAATCCTCATTTTCTGTGTTGCTATTATTAACTTTTTCATTATTTTTTTCATTATTAACAATGTTTGATACTGATTTTCCTTCTTTTCCTTTCTGATTTTCTGATTTTTGTAAAATATAAATTTGTTTTGAATTATATTTTGAATTCATTATTTCATTATCAATTTTTGAATTTAAGTTTCCAGTTTTATTCTGTTTTTTCTTATATGATTTTTGCTGTTGTTTTTTTTGATGGTAATAATTATTTACCACTTCATGCTGTTGCTTATGTGAAAAGTTCATATTATTATAATTAAAATAAAAAATATATATAACGCGTAAAAAATTCTTTGAAAAAAAAAAAAAATTTGAAATATGTAATTTAAATAAAGACTTTTTTTTGAATTTAGTATTTAATAATTTTCATTATTTCACTTCTACTCTGTTTCCCAAAATTTGTTTCGTTTTATATAATTTATATTTTTATATTAATAATATATATATAAAGAGTTTAATATACAATTTAAATTTCTTTATTCTATATAAATAATATTAATTTACCTTTAAAAAGAATTATCTTTTTTTTTATCTTTTTTATTTATCAAGAAAATGTAAATAATTATGAATATTAAATTAATGTTTTTTATTTTGAGTTTTACTTCTTATTACTTTTTTTTTAAAAAATATATATATAAAAATTATATAAATTATAATTATTACTTTATTTTAAATAAATTTTTTCTGATATTTTCTTTGAAAATAACTTTATGATTTTTAAAATACTTTGAAATATTAATATATTTTAACTAAATTTAATATTAATTTTTTGAAAAGATAATTTATTATATTCACTGTATTGCATTAATTTTATGTTATGAATAATTATGTAATATTTATCATTTATTAAAATATATATATAAAAAAAGTGATTATTTTATATATGAATTTTTCACTAATATTTTATTAATAAAAAGAATTAAGCTATTATTATTTTATTAAATAATTTAATGTACTAAATTAAAATATAATCTTATATACAAAATTTAGAGTACGCTTTAAATATGAATCGTTTTTTTTTTTTTTTTTTAAAAAAAATAAAAAAATTGTGATTATTATTTCTTAACGTTAATTTTGTGTATTTCAATTTAAAATTAATTATAATTAAAAAAAAAAAAAAAATAAAAAAATAACAATATTGTTTTAAATAATTTAAGTTCTTTCAAAAAAAATATATATATATAAAAAATAAGTTTGAATGATTATTTTTTAGATTTATTTTTAGATGAAAGATATGAAGTAATCTTTTGTTATTTTTTATTTAATATTTTATACCGTATTATTTCTTATTTTTTTATTATTATTATTAATACTATATTTTAATTTTCAAATTATTTTATATAATTATAATAATAATAATAATAAAAAAAAAAAAAAAAAAGTTAATTACTTCGTCTTTTTTTTTTTTTTTTGTATTATGTTTTTTTGTTTTATTTTATTACTAATTATTTTTCTTTATATTATTACTATTGTTTTAAAATAAAGAAAAAAAAAATTTTTTAAAAAATGAAATTTTAATTATATATATTAACTTATTATTTGTACATTTTTAAAATTTTATTTATATAGATATAAAATATATTAACTATTATTATCTATTATTGATTATTATTGATTATTTAATATTTAGTATTTAATATTTATTATTTATAATTTATTATTTATTATTAATTATTGATTATTGATTATTGATTATTGATTATTGATTATTGATTATTGATTATTGATTATTGATTATATATTATTTATTATTTATTATTTATTATTTATTATTTATTATTATAATTACTATATAATTATTTTTGTTAATTTAATAATAAATAATTATCATTTATTTATTATTACTATTTATTATATCTTTTTTTATTATGTATTGTATTACGTATTTATGTATGTAATATTTATCAATTATTATTATAAAACTAAATTTAATTATTACATATGAAAATATTATAAATTAAAGTTTTCATATACTATTAACCTATTTAATAATATATATTTATTGGCTTAATTCATTATAAATTTAATAATATATATTATTTTGATTGATTCTTTATATTAAATATATTATTTATATAAATTCTATAGTAAAAAGTATTATATATATTACATTATAAATAATATTTTTTTAAATTTATATATTGAGAATAAATAGATTATTATTTATTTATATATTGTTCGTATATAATATTAATATTTCTGTATGTTTTAATATATTAATTCAATCTATCACAATTTTATTTTATATAATTTATAATTTCAAATTGACAAAAAAAAAATTCTTTATTGATTATAGTATATATAGTAACATAATAATTTAATATATTTATATTTATATTACAAATAATATAGTAATATATTAAATACTTTATATATCCAAATAATAAAACTTTATTTAAATTTTTTTTGCTTTTTACTAAATTATAGTAATTTTAAATCCTATTAAATTTATTTTAATAGGATCTAAAAGTAGGGTTAAATTATAAATTATTTAATATTAAGGAAAAAAAACTTTATAAATACAAATAGAAATAAGAACGATAGAAAAGTAAAAATATAGGAAATAGGAAAGTAAAAAATTATGGAAAAAGTATTGATATAAAAAAACAAAAAATATAGAAAACCAAATTTTTATATGTAAATATAAAAAAAATAAAATAAAATTAATACAAATTATCTTTTAGATTATTAAATATTATATAAATTTTAAAAAAAATGAACTTTTTTAAAATGACAAATAAAATATTATGAATATAAAATTATTATTTAATTCTTTTTAATTCGTAAGCTTATTTTTTGTTCTTCCTCATAACTCTTTCATTATATTATTGCCATTTCTTAAATATATGATTTGATAAATTAGTTTCATTACTATATATATTTCAATAATATTAAT
>JACVTC010000041.1:772500-812500 GCA_016946835.1 Neocallimastix lanati (nom. inval.) | reverse complement strand
CATTAATATTTATATTTAATTGCTTAATCCTTGTTTTAGGCTTATACCCATTTTTATTATTATTAAACTAAAACCTTTTTTTTTTTTTTGCAA
Source organism: Neocallimastix lanati (nom. inval.) (assembly GCA_016946835.1). Lineage (NCBI taxonomy): Eukaryota > Fungi > Neocallimastigomycota > Neocallimastigomycetes > Neocallimastigales > Neocallimastigaceae > Neocallimastix > Neocallimastix lanati (nom. inval.). The sequence continues at coordinate 812,407 of JACVTC010000041.1, read as the reverse complement.
TAAGTTATATCGTCCATTCATAATTTATTATTTATCATTCATATTTCTTTATTGATATATATATTTTTTATAAAATAGAATTAATGTGATATAAATATTTATTTATATAAATAATAAAGATAAAATATTAAGTGATAAATAATGAAAAGAAAATTATTGATTATTGTTTTATTATTTGTCTTCTGTACAATTTATGTAATATTATGTAATAAAAATATAAAAATTTAAATTATTAATAACGTATTTAAATAAGTTCTATATCTATTCCAAAACATTTTTTTTTTCTTTTTTTTTTTTTTTAAAAAAAAAATTTCTTTTAATGTAAACTTTACAAGATAAACCATTCTTTACTTTATTAATTTAATTATTGATTAGTATGAGATGAGCCAAGGCACCATAACATACCAATATTAATTAAAGATTGAATACTTCTTGTACTTACTTTATTGGAACATTGCTTTAATTACTTTTTTTGGGATTGGATTTTGAGTTTTTTTTGAACAATACTTTGGATTGGATTTGTGATTTTTTTGAACAATTACTTTTCTTGAACAATTACTTTTCTTGAACAATGAACAAGAATTGTTGTCAGAACAAACCTAAACCGAGTAAGATTGTTGATATTCTGATTAACAATCGTTACGTAGTCAATCTGATCTACGATCAGTACATTGCAAAAGGATCGTACAAAACAGTATGCGAGTATCTTCAAAGTGATGAACGTTGTACTTCGATTGTGAGAAGAGATATTTGGAAGAAGAAATCTTCAAACAACAATGATGATGATAATCTGATTGAACAACTGATTGATGATGATAATGATCATCTTGATCAATCCAATGGAATTATCACCACCAACATTATCCAGAAGATCTTAACGATGGATCAAGATTTGATTATCAACGATCGGAACAAACTCAGTTCTAACAAATGGTTGATTGTTCAAAGACTGATCTCAAACGGGTATAATAAAAAGCTATTGTACACAACAATCAGTAGCAATAATAATAATAATAATAATAATAATAATAATCATCATCAAACTAGAACCGAGAATTATTTGTCGTCAGTATTAGTTTGTGGTAAATGTGATCAATCGATGGTATGTGACTCAAACCGATTCTACAAAGACATCGGATTAAGGTATTATCGCTGCAAGAATCGTATCACATCGTACAAAAATCACAAACGTTATTTTTTTGACAAGAACAATGATGATAACAATGATAACAAAGTTGATAATGATAACAATCATCACAAACATCATTTTGATGATGATAACAATGTTGATAATGGTAGTGATAATGTTGAACAAAAGTCTCAAAAAATTGTTGAACAAAAATCTCACAAAATTGTTGAACAAAAATCTCCAAATGTTGATAATGTTTTTGATCAAAGAAATGTTGTTGGTAATGATTTTGATAATAATGTTGATGATAATGATGACTTTGAACAAAGAAATGATGATGATAATGATCAAAAAGGAAATGATGATGATAACAACGATGATCAAAAAAGTAATGATAATGATAACAACGATGATGATGATTAAAAAAGTAATGATAAAGATGATCAAAAAAGTAATGATAATAATGATAACGATGATGATGATCAAAAGAGAAATGATGATGATGATGATGATAAAGAAGATCAAAAGAAGAAAAAGGATTTGAAGAAGAATTTGTTGATTAACTGTGATTGTAAGAATTTGGTTAGTGATTACATCAATGGGATTATTTTCGAAATCTTGATCAATCTTGATATAGCGATGATGCTTGAAAATAACAAAAGTGTTGATAAGCCATTCATGATCAAGTTATATCATCATTATCAGTCGGTATTTATGTCTAAGCGGTATGTTGATATCAGTGACAGAATTAAAAAGTAAAGAAGCATAATAAAAGTCTTTTACTGATAATAATAATAGATTGTAAAACATGTATTTTAAAAAGTTAAAGGTACATTTATTGTTTATTAGAAAATTAGAAAATGGAAATAAAGACTTCCTGATTTTAGATTGTATATTAACAGGTTGAAGTAATAAATCATCGATGAATGGAAAACATGAAACATTAAGGAAGAGAGTACATATACTAAGGAAGAAAAGTAGGATCTTCAAAAGAATAAGTTTGAACAAAGTTATGAGATTTTATTACCATAGTTACACATATATTTATTCCAAATGTCATTTCGTTCTTGTCAGCCTATTTAAAGATATGATAAAGAAGTGAAGTCATATTCTCCTTACTGGGAGCAATTAAAACAATATCATCTGCAGATAAACCTCCATAACTTTTTTTTTCCTTTTTCCTTTTTTTTTATTTCAAATACTGATACCAAATTCATTACATTTACCAAAAAAAAGTTATCAATAAATAAATTAAGTAAAATAAGAGAAAGGGGGTACCCTTGGCGCACTCCACGATGAATGTCAAATTCGTCTGAAAGCGCTTAAACAGATTTTTCTGATAGAAATATAAAGACTAATACATTCTTTATGATTACTAAAACCAAATTGTTCAGGTCTGATAAATTCATTTTTAAATGCATATTTTAAGATTTAATCTTCAATTACCTTTGAATTAATTTTTTTTTTAAAAACCTACATTAATTAATGAAATTCCACCATAATTATTACAATTAGAAAGGTCAACCTTTTTTTTTTTTTGGAATAGAAAAAATGGAATCAGTATTTCATTTTTAAAGAAAGGAAACATCCCAAATTTTATTGAATAAAATTTCAAGATATTTTACAGCATTGGGATACTTTTCATCTAATTCTATACTGTAAAACATTGCTTTGTAAATTCAAATAAGAATATCATCAAGACTTGGAGTTTTATTATTCTTTTTTATCAATAGAATAGTATTTTAATTTCAGAAATGGTATATAGGATATATTCCATGACTGAAAAAATCTATTATTATGTCTAAAACTCATAGCCCAATAATTACTAATTAAACTATGACCAATAGTATCTGTTGCAATTTTTGATAATTGATTAATAAAGTATTTAAAATCACTGAATGTAATTGATAATAAGTTAATAACAAGTTTGTTGTGACAATATAATAAAATCGTCTGACTTGTGTTTTTATTCTTGATTGTAAGCAGTAGTTAAAAGATAATAAAAAAATTTTTTTAGAACAAGTTATATGAACAAAATATCTGAATGAAATAGTGAATGAATCAATTAGAAATAGTTATAATATATATGTATATACATATATTTGTATTTATTTATTTTATTTTTATTTTACAAAATAAAAATTGTAATGCCGACATAACTAAAAAGAAAAAAGAAATTAAAATAGCTAAAATAAATAATATAGCAAAGAAGATGGTTATATTAATAAACAAAGACATAGAAATAAATTAAAAAAAAAAAAAAAAAGATATAAAAAATATGTATATATGAAAAATAAAAAAAAGGAAAATAAAATAATATAAAAAATACAGGTCTTATTAAAAGAATTACTCTCTATAGATTTTTTAAACGGAACTAATTAAACTGTTCAGTATTTGTGTTATGAAATATATATAATAGGGTTACTAATACTATTATTCCTAACTTAAATGTCTCCATTCCCCAGTATCGACTTGTAGGTCATTTAAAGCTGAAATTCCACCTAGGTGTAATATGTAAATATATTTATTGATAAAATATCTATATTCTAATATAATAGAATAGGAAGGTAATAAGGAAAAAAGAGTCGTTATTTTATCACTGAATATTATAAAAAAGATCATTGATGAAATCTAAAGAATCACATCCATATAATGAAAAGGAAGAACATTCGAATATCCAATGGATGAACGATTGTTCACCTTCTCCACAACATGGGTAGACTTTCGGACGATTGTCAAAAATTCTACCATTTCTGATAGTCTTTGAAACCAGATCTTGATCTTAAAATCCAGTTAAAACCTAAATTAAATTGGGATATTCAAGGCTAAGTTTTTTTTTTTTTTTAAGACTAAGGGAATAACCTAATTTAATTTATAAAAATAATAAAATTACATGATTTAAATATAGAATAAAATACATGAAATAAAAATATTATATATTATATAATTTTAAAAGTGCGTTAGAAGCAATAGTTTCTAACTTTTCCCATTCATCGATGATAACACCACGTTCATTATTGCGAGTAATAATTTTAGTATTAGTGTTATCAAAGGAATCTGTATCAAATCTTTCACCGGGAGGTGAAAATCCATGCCTTATCAAATCGACGTCGACACTCTTAGCAACTGTAGATTCAACGGAATACCATTTCATCATCAATCTAAAAGATCGACAAATTAACAGTATTACGTTTGTTAGAAACTCCGTAATTCCCACCAAATACAAAACAGTCAACGAAGTTGAACTTTTTTTAAAAATATTGTCAACTAATTGTCTTTGTTTCCCATCATTAAATTTAATTTTTTCATATGTTGAACTCCCGCCAAGAAGAGCACTCAATATAAAATAATAAATACTATTATCATAATCTCAAGGCTAAGCTTGAATAATTTTCTTTTCAACTATTTCTTAATAATGTTAAAAGGAAGAGTATAGAATTAAATAAAAAAAAATGCAGAATAAATGATATATTAATTTTTATACGTATATTATAATTTTTTATTTTTTATCTTTATTTTTTTATTTAATATTTATTTATTTATTTTATGTAAATTTTAAAATGAAAAATTAAATCAAAATACAATTACATATATAATTAAAATACTAAATAAAAAAATTAAAAATAAAAAATAAAAAGGAGTTAAAAAAAAAAAAAATTTAAAAAATCACTTAAAAACAAATATATATATATTTACATATATATTTTTGTTTTATATTAAAAATAAATTATTAATTATTATAGGCTATATTATATGATATTATTTAAACTATTGAAAAAAACTAATAAAAACTAAAATTAAAAAAAAACAAAAAATTTTTTTTATATATTTAATTTTAATTTCATTTTAATTAATGTTAGTTTTTATTGTTTTTATTTTTATTTTTATTTTTATTTTTTTTATTTTTATTTTTATCTTTTTTTTTTTTTTTTTTTTTTTTTTTTTTTTTTTTTTTTTTTTATTTTTTATTTTATTTTATTAAAAAAGTCTTAATATTGGCTTTTGATGATGTCAATTTATAGGAAAATTTTGAATGTACTATTTTAAATATTTGAATTGAATATATATTTAATAAAATGAATTAAATATAAATTATTGTGTTTTTTTTTTTTTTTTTTAAAAAAAAAAAAAAAAAAAAAAAAAAATTAATAAATAAATATATATATTAAAATAATATAAATGTATTAAATTACGTTAATTAAATTTATATACTACTATGAAAAAATAAAAAAGATATATGTATATTTTCTTGTCATTTTTATATTATCATTTCCTTCTTCATTTGCTGTTTCATTTTTTTTATTTTTTACTCTTTTCTTTTAATTAAACAGGTTCTTTCAAATCCATGCGATGATAATGATCCTTTAGTTGTCCTAATAATGAGAAAATAGCAGATAAATCACCACACTCAATATCTTTTTAAAAAGTTAAAAATTAAATATATATATTTATTAAAACTTTATTAATAATCTCTTTAATTTTCTTAAATATTATTTTTATTATTTTACCATATTCAGTAGCTTTTGCTGGTACAAAAAGTTCGTCTTTGATTAAATAAAATACTTTTTTCAAATTATAATATTTGTCTTGTCTAATTTTTGGATGAAGATAGATATTACCAACACTGCGATTTGATAAATACTATATATATGTTTATAATTATATATATATATTATAAACAAAAGGAAATAAGAAAAATGATAACAATTTAATTATTATTTATTGTTTTGACATAAAAACAAATTAATAATAGTAATAATAAATAGATAAATAAATAAAAATATTATGAACATATATAGTAATTTACCTCAACTAAATAAGCCAGTATAATACCATCTGATAAAATATTACTTAAATGATCATTTTCTACATCAATGTAAATGTCATCCTCACCATATTCTTCAAGACATTCTTTTATCCATTCTAAATAGTGCTATAATAATAATAATAATAATAATAATAATAATAATAATAATAATAATAATAATAACAATAATAATAATAATAATAATAATAATAATAATAATAATAATAATAATAAAAATAATAATAATAAAAATAATAATAATAATAATAATAATAATAATAATAATAATAATAATAATAATAATAATAATAATAATAATAATAATAATAATAATAATAATAATAATAGTAATATATACAATAAATATTATTAAAAATTATTCTTATTTTATTTAATATCATTTAATAATTATTTACCTTTTCTTTTTCACGTATTTTTTTTTTTTCGTATTTTTTCAACTAAATTTATAATTATTATAAAATATAATTTTTTTTATTATTGTTAATATTTTTATTATTATATCAAATAGAAATTTATAAGAAAAAAAAAACAGAAGAAAAAAAACTAAAAAAGTACCAATTCATCAACATCTAAGTTTTTTTTAGAACCAAAGGAACTAATACTTGATATTGATGGTGCATGATGATAATTCTATTATGAATAGAAAAATAAAAAATATATTTTATATATATGTTAATATTTTATTATTTTTTTCTTAATTTATTTAATAAATGTTTATAATATATTAAAAATAAAAAAAGAAGAAATATATTACCTTTTTTGAAATTTCATCTTTATATTGAAGTAATGTACTTGCATTAAATTGATCCTATTTATTAATATTAATATTATTATTACCATTAAATATTAGTTAAATTTTATCAACCAATCTAAAAATAATTTTATTGTATTAAATTACCTCATAGGTAACTGAATTGGTTTTATAATTATTTGTATTGTTTGTAAAGGAGTATGATTTAATTCTACTATTTGAATCAGAAATATCCGTAGTTGAATAATTTTTATTATTATAAAATCTATAATGATCATATATAAATATAAATTATTATAATAAATTATTTGTTTAACTTAATTTAATATAATTTGAGAGAAATTTTTGTTTGTTTGTTTGTTCATTTGCTTTTTTTTTTTTTTTTTTAATATATATGTATATATATATAAATTTATTTTATTTTATAATGCTATGGTTTTATTTTAATATTTACCTTGTTTTTGATAATGAATAAGATAATTTTGGAGAAGAGGATACCGAATTATTACTGCAAAACTGCGATGGAGAGGATGCGTTTGAGGAAACACATGTTAATTTAGGTGATGGAATAGGGATTGAAGAGGTTGAATTTTTTCGATTATGATTAATGATGATATTAGATTTTTTTGGAGGTTCAATTGGAAGAGATGAAGGAGGAAGTGGAAGTGAAGCAATAGAAGAATTAGAGGAATTTGATAATGTTCTGGAATGACGCTTACTTAAGATTCGTGGTGATAATGGAATCATTGAATTACTAAATGAAAATTTTTGATTTGAAATTTGAGGAGAATCACAACCATTTCCTTTTTCATTATTTTCAAATAAAGCATTTTGATTAAATGAATTTAAATCATTTTCATTCATAGATTGATACCTTGTATGACGACAAGAGACATAGCTAGAAGGTGCAGGTGGTGGATATTTTGCAACCATTTTAGCTGGTGAATATCTTGACATAGTTAATATAGAATCAACAGACATACGATGAAGTTTATTTTTATTTGATGATGTAGTAGTTTTTGGTGACGGAATAGACTCAACTGATAAACGATGAAGTTTACTATTATTTGACGATGGAGTAGATTTTGGTGATGGAATAGAGTCAACTGATAAACGATGAAGTTTACTATTACTCAATGATGGCGTAATTTTTGGGGAAGGAATAGAACTTACAGATAAACGACATAATTTACTATTATTGGATGGCGGATGAATTTTTGGTGATGGAATAGAATCTACAGACACACAATGAAGTTTTTTATTTGCAGTGATTTTTGGAGATGAATCAATAGATAAAGAACTATTATAGGTTCTATCTGATGAATTTGAAACTTTATGATTTAATTTTTGAGTTGAAACGTATACTGGTAATAAGGATGGTGAATTAGTATTAGAATGAATAGAAAGAGAAGAGGATGGTCTTCTAGAATGTAACGAGAAATTTGAAATTGAAGTTTTACTTGAGTTACCATAAAGTGAAGGTGAATTAGATAATTTTGGTATGAGTGATGGTGAAGGAATTGCTCTTAACAAAGGTGTTGTTGGAATTTTACTTTCATATGAAATTGGAATATTCGTTGGATCTCTAGTTTTACTGTTATTTTCATTATTATCCTTAATTTCTTTGATATCATCAATTTCATATGTACTGTAAGAACTATTAGTACTATTAGAATTAATACTTCTTTGATCATAATTATTATCTTTATTATTTTCTGATAATTTGATTTCTTCTACTGGTATTTTTTCATCCATATCAAATATTTTGGTTGAAATCATATCTTTTGATTTAATATTATCATTATTATCAGATTTATTATCAATTTTAAGATTAATTTCTTTTTCATTATCGCTACTACATTTATTCTTACCTTCATTAATATAATTTTCTCTTTCAATCAAATTAATATTGTTATTATAATCTTTATATAATTTCTGCTTTCCATATACTATAATTTTATCAGCTATGTTAGCATCTTTCTGATTATTATCATCATTATTATTAATTATTTTTGATGTAAAATCACCATTATATTTATTTTTAATTAATTTTAAGTTTCCATTTTGATTATCACTATCACTAGATAAAAATTCTTTTTTATTTTTATCTTTATTTGCACTTTTATTTTTATTCATATTTTCATTTTCATTTTTATCTTCATTTTTAGCTTCAGTTTTATTTTTAATCTTCTTTTTTTCTTTATTTTTATTTTTATTTTTATTTTCGTCATTACTTCCATAATCATTATTTTTAATTCTATTTTTAATGACAGTTTTATTTTTATGATATTCCAATAAATTTTCAATTGTTCTATCCTTATATTCATTTTCATTGACATTTTTATCTTCAACTTCATTATCATTTTTGTTTTGCTTTTCGTTATTATTTTTAATGGAAACTTCTTCAACACTTTCATTTGTATTTTCAGTTATGCATTTATTAATTATTTCTTTCTCAGTTTTGTACTCAATTCTATTTTCTTTCATATTATTTCGTTCTTTTTCAGTTCCAATTTCATGCTTATTTGAGGATTCCAAACTATCTAATGATCTCTGATTTATACTTTTTGACACCATAGAACTATTTATAAAATTATTTCTATGATTTTCAGTATTGGAATTGGAATTAATTTCATGAAAGGAGTTTTCAAGTTTTTCAATTGCATGATTAATTATTTGATCATTTATATCACGACTTTTAAAATTTTTATCTATCTTTTCAATTGGACTGATGGTAATAAAATTTTTTTTAAGGTTATTATTACTTTGACTTTTTGAAAATTCTTTTTTAATTTCATTTTCATTAATACTACCTAACATATTATTTTCAGTATTTTTTAAGAGATAATCAGAATTTGTTCTAATTATAAATGAAGTTTCTGGTGAATTGGGAGAAGATAAAATTTTTTTACTACTTGAATATTTATTAATTCTTTTTCGATGATTATTATACTTGGAACTATAGGATGAACCGGAAGAAGAAACAGAAAAAGTTAATGACATTGTAGAAGCAGATGATAAAGATGATGAATAATCATCTGGAAGTTTTGGAGGTAAACTATCACTATCAGTAATAGGTTCATTCTTTATCTCCTTTTCAGCAATATCAACATCTTCAATGTAATGATATTCCGTATTACTTTCATTAATTGCTCCATCATCACTAGAAATACTTGAATTTTTTGAATTATTATTATTGGCATTACTATCAGTGGTAGGATAAGGAAGAATTGGATTTACACATGGACTTGATGTATAGTCTAATTTTGATTTATTGTCAGCATTATATATTCCATACCTTTTGTTTGTAATTTTAGTGTCATAATCGGTATTATTTTGATTAGAATCATTATATTTTTTAATTACTTTATTAACATCATCAGATGAAATATTCTGTTCCTTTTTGAAAATTTTGTATTCTTTGGTGGCTAATGAATTTTTATGATTTTTATCTTTGTCATTTCTTATTGAGTCTACATTTTCGATTTTGCGTATATTTTTATTAATTTGATATAAGTTTGGGTTTCTTACCTGATTGATTATATCCTTTATTTCTCTTGAAATAATATTTGATAATTCTAAACATTCTTTATATAATAAATCATTCAATGATTCTGAATTACTCATTTTTTACTGGATTACTTTTATTAAATTTTATATTATTTTAACTTTATTATACTATTATTTTTATAACATATAATTTAATTACTTTTATTAAATAATATTAGAAAAAAAAGTAAATACTTTAATATACATAATATACATAAATGTATTATAATTATATAATTAATTATAAATATGTATATACAATCAATTAAATAAACTATTTATAGCTATTGTTAGAATTAGAAAACTTAGAATTTTTTTAAAAAAAGAAAAAATATAGTATATACATATATATATGTATATATGTGTATTTTTTTTTTTTTTTTAAAAAAAAAAAAAGTAAAACTGTTGAAGTACAATATATTTATTATTATTCACAAAATTATATTAAAAAGAATACTTTAAACTTTTTAATATATTTTATTATATTATGAAATTTTATTTTATTTATTTGAAATCCAGATTTCCTATGTTGGTTAATTCTATTTATAAATAATAAGATTCTGAAAGACAGAAAAAATTTAAAAGATTTGATAATTAATAATTTTGTATTTTTTACTTTTATGGATTTATTTTTTAAACCTTTTTAGATTAATAAATTGCAAAATTCAAATTTTATAAAAATATAATAATAATAATAATAATAACAATAATAATGAAAATTATAATAATAATGATAATAATGGTAATAATAATAATGGTAATAATAATAATATTATTATATAAAGTTTTAAAAAAAAGAGTATTAGTAAAATATTTTAAAGAAAAAAAAATAATTATTGAAAGAAAAAAATTCTATACAAATAGAATTCTATTTAAAATTTATTAGTCATTATTTAGAAAATTCATTTATAATAATAAGAAAATGACTTACCACTAAAATATTATAATTAAGCAAATAGAAGGAAACTCTTTAGTTCATATTACAATAATTTAATAATAAATTATAGTTTAATAGTTCAAAAAATAAACTTTTTTTTTTTTTTTATTTTCTCTTTTAGAAAAAATAATTTAAAACATTATTGAAATATTTTACAATATAGTTATTTTATATTTCATATTATTAAATATATTTTTATTTATTAAACATTATTTTTTTTTCTATAATTATAATATTCATTAATAATTATAATTATCTTTTTTTTTTTTTTTTTTTTAGTAGAAAAAAATACTTTATTTAATTTTAAAACTTTCTTTTCTACCTATTTTTTTTTTTTTTTTTTTTTTTTTTTATTTAATAAATAATAGCTTATGAGTAATAAAATAAAAAATTAATAAAATATGTTACATTAAAGTATAATTTTAATTATTTCCAATAATTAATTTTTTTTTTTTTTTTGAGAAAGTATAAAAATTAATGAAGGAAAAAAGATAACATATAATTAAATTTTTAAATATTATTTAATTAAAATTAACATTAAAATTTTTTTTTTTTTTTAAATATAAGTATTATTAAACTTTAAAAACAAGAAAAATTAATTAAATTATGGGTTTACTATATATTCAACTATAATATAATATATTGTTCTTTTTAATTTATTATTTTGAAAAATTAATTAAAGTGAATATATATTTACTTCAATGCATTTTAAAATGATGATACAATATCTATCAACTGGAATAAATAAAATAAAAATAATTTAAATAGTAAATACTTAAAATATATAATTAAATAAATATAATCTTAGGATTTTTTATAAAAATATATAATAATAATATTATTATTATTTCCTTTTATTGTTTAATAACATCAAACGAATATATTATTGATATTAAGGTAAATCATTACCATTAATAAATATATTTAATATTTATTTATTAATATTTATATCACAGTTTAAATTAAATCATTAATTATTAACAATTAATTACTATTTATTATCAATTATTAGTTGATAATAAATATTATCAAATAATCATCGTAATAAAAAAAAATATATCAAAATTATATATATATATATATATATATATAAAAGAATAAGAAAATGTAGTACAAAAATTTTTTATAGCTTTTATTATGCTATAATATAATAAAATAAATATAATAAAAATAATAATATTAAAAGAAGAATAAAAATTGAAATTGAAAGCCTTTTATTTCAATTTTACTCATTATAATAAAATGATACTAAATAAAATAATTATTTATAATTATAAAATAATATAATTCAATCATAATCATTAAATATAATCAATAATAAACTAGTCAGGCCATATATTATTAAATTTGTAGTAATAAAAATAATAAAATAATTTTAAAAGATATTAAATATTAAATAAATAATGATAATAATAATGATATATACAACAAAAAGGAAAATAGTAATAAAATAATAATAATAATAATAATAAAAACAATAAAAAGAAAAAATAATATACTTTAGTATAAATAAATAATTAATAATAATAATTGATGTCATTTTTCATATATTTTAAAGGTTTATTACATTTGTAATAATAATTTCATTGATACTTTTTGATATATAAATTTTAAAGTATAAAAAATATAAACCTCGAAAAAAAATATATATATATATATATATATATATATATTATATAAATTTTAATTTTAATTAAATATACAATTTTACTAAATTTAGACAAAATTAATAATATATATTTTTATTTATTTATTTTTATATTTATTTATTTATTTTTTTTATTTTTATTTTTATAAATAACATTCTATAATTTACAGAATTATTTAAATATATATTATATGATTATTCATAATTTTTTAAATGTATTGATAATAGTTGAAATTCATTATTAATAACAAATATTTATATATAAAATACTTACATAAAATGAATATTAATACAATAATTATTAGTAGTGATTATATTTGTTTATTATTTATAAATAAATATATTAAATTTCATTTAATTTAATTTTTTTTTTTTTTTTTTAGAAATTTTAAAGAATAATTTTACATATCCAAAGAAAAATTTATTAATGTTGTTTATTAGAATCTACTTTGTTCATTTCATATATTTAAATTACCTATTTTAAATGTATTATTTAAGATTTTATATAAAAAAATATATATATATATCACCTTGTTGTGGTTAATATAAATGTCGAATTTTTACACTTAATTATTATAATAATTATTACTATTTCTGTTAATATTATTTTTAGTTATATTGCAATTGTATATATATGCGATTTACGTATTTATATATGGCGATATTAATACATGCAGAACGAATGAACAAGCGATGAATATAACATGACAAAGAGAAAAAATACATCATATACATCATATTTTGCACATTTCATCATCATCATTTTCACATTTTATCATTATCATTTCCTGAAATAACTACATTTTATCATTATCATTTCCTGAAATAACTAAGTAAAAAAACATCATATTACATGATATATATGTTAATATTATTTTTATTTTTTTACTTTAAATTAAAAAGTATTTATAATTTAAATATCAAAATGATGATGGTTATATTTATACATTTGTATTCATTAACGATAAGTAATAATAAATCAAAAATAAAAATAAGTTTCCTCAAATCTACTATATATAACAAAAAACCATATACAATTTACGTAATACTAGTAATAAAAAAATTAGGAAAAAATAAATGAAATAAAAATAATAATTAATTGAACTTGATTTTATATAACCATTTTTATTGTAAAGATATTCATTTTTATAATCAATCTTCAATTTCCTTTTTTTTTTTTTTTTTTTAATATATACATTTATTTTGTATATTTTTAGTAAGTATATAAAAGCAAATCCAGTTAATAATACACTATACTATTAATTATTATTCTTATTCTTATTCTTATACTTCTTATTCTTATTATTTTGTATTTTAAGACTAAAAACTTTAGAATGTTTTTCAAATTTATTATTTTTTGCATTTTTTATATAATAATTTTATTTTCTATTTTAAATATCTCTAAATTTATTATTGTTTATTATATTTTCTCTTATCTATGTTACTTTTATTAATAAAAACAATTTATATAAATAAAACTTGATATCTTCCTTTTTATTTAAAGAAGAAATACAGGTTAAAAAAAAAAAATTTGTAAATTAATGTATTTCTTTTTTTTTTTTTTTTTTTTTTTTTTTATATATATATATTCTTTATAATATAAATATTATTTGAATACAATTTTATTTCAAATATCATAAATAAAAATTTTTATTTTATTAATCTTTAATTATATTAATATATATATAATATATTTTCATTTTTTTTTTTTTATTTCATCTCTTTATTTATTTTGTTTTTATATCATTTATTTCATTTCTTTTCGTTTATATAAAATTTTTTTAATTTATTTACTTTTTTATTTCTCATTTTATTTCCATTTTTATTTACTTTATTCTTGTTATTTTTTTTCTTTTTTTTGTGTTATTGTTATTTTATTTTATTTCTTATATATTTTATCTTTGTTATAAAATACTATATATATTTTTTTAAATTAAAATTTCATTCAAAAAAGATCTCTTTTTTAAATACTTTTTTAATACTTGCATCCATTAAAAAAAAGTTTTTTTTTTTTTTAATTTTATTAGGTAAAAAACAAACAATAAAATTTATAATATTTTTTTATAGAATTTATGTTTATACACATGACCATAATATTGATATGCGGGACTTTTATGTGCAATAATTTATAAGCAGTGGGTTTTAAATAATGGTAGTTTAGTAAATTTTATTAATAAAATTATAAATTCGTACCATTGAAATAATAATTCTAATTCCTAAAAGTTTACAAGCGAGTCCTCTATTTCTAATATAAATAATTTAATTTATAAGAAATAGGTAATATATTAATTATATATTCTAATATATAGAACTATATAAATTTTATATGAAATAAAGTATTATAATTATTATAATTATAATAATACATATTGAAATAAAATAAAATAAAATAATTATTATCAAAAAGATATAAATTTAATATTTAATAATTATTATTAAATATACAAATATGTTACTACACATATTTGTTTTATATCAATATTTAAAGCCTCTTTTTCTATTTATTAAATTCCTAAATTCTTTTAATGTAACATTTGTTTTATATCAATATTTAAAGCCTCTTTTTCTATTTATTAAATTCCTAAATTCTTTTAATGTAACAGTAAGTAAATAAATTTATGATTACATACACATTTACATAAATTTTCACCTATCAATAATATTATCACATGATTTATGTATCCATATCATTTGAAAAATGAATAAAATGATATTAACCTATAATTGAAGTTTGTGAAACCTTGCTTAATAATATTAAATATATCATATAATCTTTTTAAAAACTTTATTATTATTTGTTTATAAATATTTTAAATAATAATCAAAAATAATAATAATTAAAGTTTATTAATTTATATTAATAATTTGTTTTTCCTTGAAAATCAAAAAAAGATTAATTATTATGTAAATTATTAAGGATAAAAATCAAATTTATTTTTATAAAAAAAAAGATACAAAAATATTATAATTGTAATTGGGTTAAAAGCATTTTAATATTGAAAAAGAAAAGGAGAATAATATAAAAGTTACCAAATTTCCCTAATTATTAATAAAAATAAATTCATTTTAAAAATAAAATATAATTTAAGAAAAAATATCTTAAATTACAATAATAATAAAAAATTCTCTTTAATAAAATAGTGATAATAATAATAAAAAAAAAAAAAAAAATAAAAAATAAATAAATAAATAAAGAATTAAATTATCAAAATGAAAAAGTTTTTAATTATTGCTTTTGTGTCAGGTTTAGTTGGCTTTACTAAATCAGCTAATACTTGTTGGTCAACTAGTTATGGTTATCCATGTTGTGAAGATACTTGTAGTCCTACTACTACAGATGGTATGTATAATTAAGTTTTTTACTTATTGTACTAATTCATACTTTTTTTTTTTTAATTAATATTTAAAAAACAAAATAAAAAAAATAAATATAAATAAATTAATAAAATGTAATGTAATAAAAAAAATATAAATATAAAAGTAATAAATGTAAATATAATGACAAATATTAAATTATAAAAAAAAAAAAAAAATAGAAAATATAAATAAAAATATTAGAAAATAAAAAATAGTAAAAATTATATATAATTAAAATATTAAATAATATATATGAGGAGTGATAATATAAAAAATACTTTTAAAAAATAATAATTTTAATATAAAATGTTAATAATATTTTTATATACTAATAAATTTAAAAAAAAAAAAAAAAGAAAAAGGAAAATGGGGTATTGAAAATGATAATTGGTGTGGTATAAATGAAGAAAAGTGTACTGAATCTTCGTGCTGGTCTCTTCCAGGTATATAAATTATAATTTTTGAAAAAAATTTTTTTTTGTGAAAATTATATTAACGTTTTAATATATTATTATGAAATTAAATAAATTAGATTATCCATGTTGTGATGGTAATACGGTTGTTTTTACAGATGACGATGGTTTTGAATGGGGTGTTGAAAATGAACAATGGTGTGGTATAGAGAAAAAACCAAAAGAAGTAATTCAGCAACCTGAAAAACCAACACAAACTATTAAACCAACTCAACCAACACAAAATTCACAACCAGTACAATCAACACCAATGCAATTTTTCCTTCCTTCTAGCGATAGTCAACAACTTAGTGATATGGATAAGCCAGCCATCGAAGTTTATCTTCCCAATAAAGATATTGCCAATGGCTGTGCTGTAGTATTATGTCCAGGAGGTGGTATGAGAGTACTTTCATGGGATAGTGATGTCAAAGAGATGGCATCCTTTTTAAATGCCCATGGTATTGCTGCCATTGGATTACGTTATCATTTAAATAAGGCCGGAGCTCAAGGACAAATGCCCCCAACGGTAGATGTTACTCATCCTGACAATTTCCCTAAAGCTGATGCAAATCCATTACATGATGAACATGGTGATGCCGTGATTGAAATGGCTGGCAAGGATGGTAGAGCAGCTCTTCGTATGATTAGAGAGCATGCTAATGAATGGAATATTGATTCCAAAAAGATTGGTTATCTTGGTTTCTCTGCTGGTGGTGGTGTCGCCATTCAAGCTTCTATGACTGCATCCGATGATTCAGAACGTCCTAACTTCATTATTACAAACTTTGGACCCTCTTTAATGCCAGTCACTGTACCAGCCAATGCTCCACCATTATTGATTATGTCTCGTGTTGAACATCCTAATGTTGCTGCCGGTCTCGTCGCCTTATTCATGGAATGGAAGAAGGCCGGTGCCAATGCTGAATTACACTTGTTTGGAGATGGTAGTGGACCTTACACTTTAATGCAAGAAACAGGTGAAACTACAACCGAAACCTGGAGTCGTCAATGCCTCTCTTGGTTAAAGGCAAAAAATTTTATTCCAAAAAATCTTAGTATATAAAATTTAAAAAATTAAAAAAAAAAAAAAAAATTATCAATAAAAGTTAAATTATTTAGAAAAAAAATTAAAATTAATATTACAATAAAATTTAAAAAAAAATTATCAACAAAAGCTAAATTATTTATTAGAAAAAAAAGAATTAAAATTAAAATTAAAATAAAAAATATAAATAAAAACAAATGTCTATATTAAACCTATAAATCTTTACAATATATTACTATTTAATTTTATAAATACTATTAGTTAATGTGAAATAATAATAAAAAAATTAAAAAAAAAAAAAATTATCAATAAAAGTTAAATTATTTAGAAAAAAAATTAAAATTAATATTACAATAAAATTTAAAAAAAAATTATCAACAAAAGCTAAATTATTTATTAGAAAAAAAAGAATTAAAATTAAAATTAAAATAAAAAATATAAATAAAAATAAATGTCTATATTAAACCTATAAATCTTTACAATATATTACTATTTAATTTTATAAATACTATTAGTTAATGTGAAATAATAATAAAAAAATTAAAAAAAAAAAAAAATTATCAATAAAAGTTAAATTATTTAGAAAAAAAATTAAAATTAATATTACAATAAAATTTAAAAAAAAATTGTCAACAAAAGCTAAATTATTTATTAGAAAAAAAAGAATTAAAATTAAAATAAAAAATATAAATAAAAATAAATGTCTATATTAAACCTATAAATCTTTACAATATATTACTATTTAATTTTATAAATACTATTAGTTAATGTGAAATAATAATAAAAAAATTAAAAAAAAAAAAAAAAAAAAATAAGAATTAAAATTAAAATTATAATTAAAAATTTCTGTATAATGTTATATAATCACCTTTTTATAACATAATTATTATTCGGATTCGGTTATCTAATATTCCATTTATCCCTCTAAAAAAAAAAAAATGATTTATCATCCTATCTACTATATAAGTATTTATATTTTATTGTTATTATTATTATTATTATTATTATTATTATTATTATTATTATTATTATTATTATTATTATTAATTGTGATAGTATCCTATGTATCCTATATTCTATTCCTTTTTATTATTGTTATTATTTTTATTAATATCATTTCAATTTTTAAAATCTTATTCTATCATAATATTTATTATAGAATAGTTCTTATTTTCAGTTTCTTATTTTCAGTTTAATTTAATAATAAATTAATAAATGAAAATTAAAAATGAAACATGATATTAATTATCAATATAAATGAAGTACGAATTTTAATTATTAAATAAATATATATATTTATATGTTTATTCTTAGTGTACCCTCGAGGATCGCGTAGGGTGCTTCTATATGGAGTTTCTTTGCTTATGGGGAGTTGAGAGCGCCGACGCCGTACTGGTATGGCAGTTAATCATACACCCATATTACTATATGGGGAAGACCAAAGTCTTCAGTCTATAAAAAAAAAAAAAAAAAATTATTCTTAGTGTAACATGTAAATAATTAAATTGTAAACTATAAGCAGTATTAAATTTTTGACATTTTATTTAATTAATTTTATATTTTCTTATGATTTCTAAATCAATTTTTAAACTTCATTATATCATAATTCTATATTTATAAAATTAAATATATATATGAAAATTTTACAATTTTATTATTTTATAAAAAAAATTAATAAATTTATATAAAAAATAGTAAATAAAAAATAAAATTAAATATATATTATATATATATATATTTTAAATATTAAAAAAAATATATATATATATTTATACATTATATATACATATTTAAATAATAATAAAAAATATTTTTATTTTTTATATTAAATATTATTATTATTATTATTATTATTATTATTATTATTATTATTATTATTATTATTATTATTATTATTATTATTATTATTATTATTATTATTATTATTATTATTATTATTATTATTATTATTATTATTATTATTATTTTTAATTAATGATTTTTTTTATATAAACGATTTTTTTTTAATTACTTACATAACAAATATATATTTAATATTTTTCATATATTTAATGCGTATAAATTTTATAAAAATAATTTAATTTGAACTTTTATGATATTTTTTGTTTATGTATATTTTAACACATACCATATGATAGGTTAACAAATGTTTAAATCAATTGTTATATAAAATGAATATCTAAAATGGAATAAGGTCATAGTCTTATGATATAACTTCAATAATCATCTCCGACTTTACGCATAGGATAAAAAAGAGATTGATTATATAACATCCACTATGAAGGAAATAAATAACTTTCTATTCTGACATATTTGAATCCTTACTAATAATCCAATATTTAACATAATGCTCAGTTTCTTTTCTTTCAATGGTATAACCTTTCTTTAAAATATCTTTCTTTTCATATTTTTTTTTCATTAATATGTTAAATGTGCCAAATTTTCAAAGATATACTAAGATTAGAATATTAATCCTTTCCATAATGATGATGTAATGGATAAAATTAGAGTTGAACATGTAAATAAATTATTTTTTTTTATGAAAATTAGTGTAGTAATTAAAAATTTATAATTAATAGAAACTAAAAAAAAAAAAAAAAAAAAAAGTAAAAATAAAAATAAAAATATATTACTCTATTTGAATAATTAATACATATATATTTCCTCATTTATATTTTTTTAGTATTATTATAATTATTATTTTTTATTACTATTATAATATTATTTATATTTCAAAATTTTTATAATCCAAAATTATTAATACTATAATCGTATTATACTATTTTTAGTTTTTCTTTTATTAATTATTATTAAAATAAAAATATTAATAAAAATTATCACTAATATTTTCTTATTTTATATTTTATATTCTTTATTATATATATATATATTTTTATTTTAAATTTTTTTTTTAATTTTCTTTATTATATATATACATATATATATATATATATATAAATATATATATATTATTATTATTTTATCATATTTTTCATAATTATTAATATTTATAAAAAAAAAAAATAAAAACTTGAAAAAACAAAAAAATATAAAATTAATAAATATAAATAGGTAAATTTTTTGACAGGTATACTTTTTTTTTACACATTCCAAATTGTGCAAATTTAAAACTCTTTATTATTACTACACCTTCAAATATTTAATGGATTTATTACATTATTAATATCAACGCTTTATAAATATTATATATAGTATTAAAATATAAGAAAAATAATATACAATATTTAAAAAATGTTGATATTAATAGTGTAATAAGTCCATTAAAGCTAAATAATTTAAATATATACTAACATAAATATATATATCAATATAGAAATATAAAAAAATTAAATAAATAACATATATGTAAAAAAATATTAACAAAATTGAGAAATTTGATAAAAAAAAAAAAAGAATGAAATAGTTTAAAAAAAATAATATATATATATATTTGTATTTTGTATTAATTATAAATAATTATAATTTTTTAATTATAATTTTTTTTTGTTTGACTATTTGTTTCTTTTGTTTTTCCTTTATTATTTATATATATTTTTTATATGATATTACTATAAAATTAATAACTCAATTTAATATATATGATATTACATGTATATAGATATATATTTATGCATATTATATAATAAATATAAATAAAAAATTATGTATTATTTTCATTTGTTTTAATGATTTGATTAAAAAAAAAAAAAGTAAAATATAAATTATAGTATGATAATAAACTATTAATAGTATAAAATATAGAAAAAAATTTTTTTTTTATTTTTTGGTGTGACTATAAGATAGATCATTATCATTTTATATCAGCAAATTTATTTATACATTTGTTAAGTTATTTTAAATAAATGATTGCTTTATCTTTTTTTTTTTTTTTTTTTTGATGTGACAATAAGATAGATCTTTATCATTTTTACATCATCAATTTAAACATTTGTTAAGCTGTTTTATGTAAATGATTTTTTTATTTTTTTTTGGTGTGACAATAAGAAAGATCATTATCAATTTTTTACATTAACAATTTATTTAAACATTTGTTAAGCTATTTTATGTAAATTAATTTAATTTATTTTATATTAAACTTTCTTTTTATATAGTTAAAATTATTGGTAAATTTATATTATCATTTACAACTTATGATTTTAATCAACTCTATAAAAATTTTTTTTTTTTTTAATAAATAACTAGTATTAAAATAATTTTTTTTTTTTTTTTTTTTTTTTTTTTCAATAAATAACTAGTATTAAAATAAAAAGAAAAAATAAAAAACTTTTTATATATATATTAAAATATTAAATAATAATAATAATAATAATAATAATAATAATTTATATTGTTTTATTAAAAAAAAACCAAAAATATTAAAAAATTATAAAAAAAAATGATAAAAAAAAAGATAAATATAAAAATAAAAAAATATTAAAAACTTAAATATATATATTATATGATTTAATTATGATAGTATTATATTTATTTTTTCTTTTTAATACTATTTCAATGTTTATTTGTTTTTGTTTTTCCTTTATTATTTATTATTTATTATATTTAATATAAATTTATTTCAAAATATTAATTTAACTTGAATTTAAAGTATTCCTTATATATATACATTTACTCACATCCTAAAATGATTAAAAATAATAATTATATATATAAAATTTTTATCATATAAAAGAATTAATTTTTATTTTTATTTTCATGATTTAAAAATAAAATAAAATAAAATAAAAAATATTTATTTTTTCTTTTTAATACTATTTCAATGTTAATTTGTTTTTGTTTTTCCTTTATTATTTATTATTTATTATATTTAATATAAATTTATTTCAAAATATTAACTTGAATTTAAAGTATTCCTTATATATATACATTTACTCACATCCTAAAATGATTAAAAATAATAATTATATATATAAAATTTTTATCATATAAAAGAATTTATTTTTATTTTTATTTTCATGATTTAAAAATAAAATAAAATAAAATAAAAAATAAAGTATGATAAGCATGATATTAACTATCAAAGAATTTTATTCACAACTTCATGATTTTAATTAACTATATTATTAAGTTTTTTGTTTTTTTTGTTATGTTAATTAATTATAAATATTTTATTGTGTAGTGACACTAAAATAAATCATTTTTTTTATATTAATAATTTATTAAAGTATTGTTATATATTTTTAAATATACGATTTAATATAATTTATTTTAGAAATTTTTTTTTTTTTTTTTTTTTTTTTTTTGTTTTGTTTTGTTTTTAAAGTTACTTTTTATATAATTAAATTTATTGGTGAATCCTTTTTAAAATACATTTTTATTTACAACGTATGATTTTAATTTTCATTATTTTAAGTTTTTTTTTTTTTTTTTGTTATATATTGTTATTTTGTCTATCTTAAATCTAATATCAAATATTTATTAAAAAAAATTATCAATATTAATATATTAAATATTTAAAATAAAAAAAAAAAAAAAGAAAATTCATCAAATTTAATTTAATAGTAATAATATTATTAGTACTTTTAATAAATCAATAATGTAAAAATGTTAAATTTAATATTTTATATCTATTTAATAAAACCTATTTAATAATAATTATAAAATAATCTTTTAATTAAAAAAAAAAAAAAATAAAATATATAAAATAATAAATTTTAAAATAAAAATATATTAATAACAATGGATTGATTATATTTTGTTATTATAATTATTTTTATTTTATTTATTATTATTAAAATAAAAAATATTAGTAATAATTATAATATGAATATGATATGATATATTTTGAATAATAAAAATTTAAAATATTAATAATATTATAATAGTAATAAAGAATAATAATTAGAATAATATTAAAAAAATTAAAAAAGTATAAAAGAAAGAAAAAAAATTTTTTTTTCTTTTTTTTTTTTTTTAATAAAATAGAATAAATTATTTTATTTTTTGAAAATTTGTAAAGTAATTAAAAATTTATAATCAATAATAGATTAGAAACTAAAATATTAAATATTAATTAATAATATAACAAAAAAAAAATGTTGACTTTAATGTGTCAAATTTTCAAAGGTGTATTAAGATTAGAATATAATATTAATCCTTTCCATAATGATGATGTAGTAGATAAAATTAAACATATGAATGAAAAATATGAAAAGAAGGATATTTTAAAGAAAGGTTATTCCATTGAAAGAAAAGAAACTGAAAATCATGTGAAATATTGGATTATTAGTAAGGATTCTAATATGCCAGCAAAGAAAATTATTTATTTCCTTCATGGTGGATGCTATATCTCAGGATTAAATAATATGTATCAATCATTTTCTTACCCTCTATGTGATGTCAGAGATGATATTGAAGTTATATTATTGGACTATGATCTTGCTCCAGAATTTAGATATCCCACTCAACTTAATCAAGCTATAGAACTTTGGGATTTAATTACAAAGGAACACTCACCAGAAGATATTATTATTGGCGGTGATTCTTCAGGTGGTAATTTAGCTTTAGTATTAATTAATAAACTTCGTCAAGAAAGAAATGTAGCTCCTAAAGCCGCTTTCTTTTTATCTCCATGGACAGATATGACTGCTTCAGGTGAAAGTTATCATACCAATTATCATAATGATGTTCTCATGGGAGAAAGAAATAAACCATTAACTCAAGAAAAAGAAGAAATTTTAAAGAGTTCAGATTTATTCTGTTATATTGGGGATGCCGACAGAAAAGATCCTTGTATTTCACCAATTTTTGGAAATTATACTACATTTCCAAAATCACTTTTCATTGTTGGAGATAAAGAAATGCTTCTTGATGATACCTTATCCATAGTTGAAAAGATTAAAGAAAATGGAAATGATGTAGAACTAATTAATAGAAAAGGAATGTTTCACATCTATCCAATTCATGTTAGATATCTTCGAGAAAGTAGAGCCGCACACAAAAGAATTAGAGAATTTATTGCTGAATCATTTAAAGAATAATTTTTTTTTTTTTTAAAGGAAAGGATAATAATATTATTGTACGACCTTATAATTAAATGTGCTTCTATATTCATTTTATGTTTTATAATTAAATATATTTTTATATCCAATTTATATTTTATAATTAAATTATACCAAAAATATCAGAATATATTTATATAAATACATATGTATATAAAATCAAAATTATACCAAAAATATCAAAATATATTGATATATGCATATAAATATATATAATTAAATATAAAACTATATCATATCTAAAAATATTAATTTTTTTTTAAAAAAAAAAAAAAAAAAAGGAATATAAAAAATTTTAATAGAAGAAAGTTATAATACTAATTATCATAATGATGTTCTCATGGGAGAAAGAAATAAACCATTAACTTAAGAAAAAGAAGAAATTTTAAAGAGTTCAGATTTATTCATATCATATTTCTATAAAAATATATAATATATATAAAATAAATTACCAATATTAGTGTTATAATCCTGACATGGCTCGTAGAATATTACCAGAATGGACTGAATATGATAATTAAGTACAAGAATTTATTAAGAAGTTGGTGAAAGAAAATACTACCGATTCCTCACCTAAAATTGAAGTAAAGAATGAGGAAGAAAAAGACAATAAAAAATATTAATGCCAAAAAGGATGAACTTTAAAAAAAACTATAATAAAATAATACGAATATAAATATCAAAATATTTAATAATTTTTAAAAAAAAAAAATTAATAATGGAAATTTAATTGTTTAGTAGAAAATTGCAAAATATAATATTTATTTATTTTTTAATTTTAATAAAATTTTTTAGAACTATAAAAATTTGACCTACTTTTTTTATTTTATTATTTTTTTTTTTTTTAAATTTTAATTTTCTAAATACCTTTTTATTTTATTTTATTGGTTTTAATAATTTATTAAAATAAAATAAAATAAAATAAAAAATAATAATTAAAATCACCAATTTACTTTATAAATCAAGCGATATTTGCGCTAGTAAAAAGAAAAAAAAAAAATAAAAATAAAAATAAAAATTTATTTTAATGATAAAAAAAAAAAAATTATTTTTTTAAAACATGATTCAAAAAACATCGAATAATACCAAAATAAAAACAATAACAAAAATAAAAACAAAAATAAATAAAAATAAATAAAATAAATAAATAAAAATTCATAATATAATATATTACTCTGTTTTAATAATGAATATTTAAGATATTGACATATTTATATAAAGAAACACTTTTTAAAATTAAAAAAAAATGATCATATTTTTTAATGAATTCGTAATGTTTTTAAATGATTATATTTCAAAAATTTTTATTTTTAATAGTTAATGAATTATAATATTCATTTGATATTCATTATAAAATAAATTTTTAACAATCACCATTATCTTTTCATTATTTTTGTGTTTTTCATAAATAGTATATATATATAATTTTTTTTTCTCCTATTAAATTTCCTAAAAAATTACATATACATTAATTCAGAAAGTTTAAGCCAAGTAATTAAAAGTTCATGATGATGTTCAAGTTTTTTACTATATTTATTTTCTAATGTTTTTGTAAATGATTCATCTTTATTAAATTTATTTTCTAATGTTTTTGTAAATGATTCATCTTTACTAAATTTATTTTCTAATGCTTTCGTAAATGATTCATCTGTATTAATTAAAGTCCAATTATAGGTCTTTACATTGTCTAAATGATAACAAATATTACTTTTTTCTCTTCTTGTAAAATACCATGCGTGATTCGTTCGATAAAATAATAAAACTGAAGATGGATATTCAATATATGGACAATAATACATATTAAGTAAAGGGGTTTTCTCTAAACCATATTTTTTAAATAAACTATCTTCATGTTTTGTTAATGATCTCGTTGGTTCTTTTGCTTTTATGATTTCATTTATATAACTTTTATTATATAATGTTCGTATGGCATAATCAATAGTAGTAAAATCTGTTGCTAAATTTATATCTCCATTATCTGTTGAAATGCCTATTTTATGGACTCCAACAACTTTCATAAATTTATTTAATAAAGGAGAACCTGAAGATCCTCTATTTGTTGATGTATTATGGAAATAATTAAAACCAAAATGATCTTCAATATATCCTGAAGCAAAAGATAATTTAGCCTTTGGATATTGAAAAATATATATCATTTCATTTTTATTAGGTTCATCATAACATGGTTCAAGGAAAATAAAATCGTAATGTTTAATAAAATCGACATTTAACTGAATGAAAGTAATGTCAATTAGTTCAGATGTAAATATAAAATTACTTTCATTAAAATCAATGATATATGATTCATTGTTTATTTTAATTTTAAATGATGCATAACTTTTAATATATTCTGAATTAATGACATGATTATTAGTCATTATTCCATACATTGGTTTTTCATTTGTTGGAATGGGAAGTTTTATAAAGAAACCTGTTCCACAAGTTTTATCCTCCAAAATAACTAAAGAAATAGCTTTTTTTGTTATTTCTATTAATTTATCTTTCGCCATAATTGTCATATAACCGTTTTCTAGATATAAACAATCTAATTTATTTAATGATAAAAAATTCATACCTATCATATTCTGATTAATGATCTCAGAACTTTTTTATTTTTTAAATAAAACAATAAAGCAATAAATAAATAAATAGATAATAAATATATATATATATATTTATATATATATTTATTTATTTATTTATATAATTTATAATGCTTTACCTTTCAAATTCACTGCTATTTACACTTTTTGTCAAAGAAATATTGGATTCAGAGTCACTCTTACTTAGTATTTCTTTAGTGGAAAAATAACAAACGCATTTTTAGTTATTATTTATTTATATGTTAATAAAGCATTAAAGCATTTATACAATTGATATGTTAATTTATATTATTTACCATTATCATTATCCCTATTTTCATTCCTTTTAAGGGTTTCTCTACCGTCATTTTCATCAATGTTTAATTTAGTACACAAACAATAAAGCAATAAATAAATAGATAAATAAATAAATATATATATATATATAGATTTATTTATATAATTTATAATGCTTTACCTTTCAAATTCACTGCTATTTACACTTTCTGTCAAAGAAATATTGGATTCAGAGTCACTCTCACTTAGTATTTCTTTAGTGGAAAAATAACAAACGCATTTTTAGTTATTATTTATTTATATGTTAATAAAGCATTAAAGCATTTATACAATTGATATGTTAATTTATATTATTTACCATTATCATTATCCCTATTTTCATTCCTTTTAAGGGTTTCTCTACCGTCATTATCATTAATATTTAATTTAGCACACTCTTCTCTGATAGAATTAAAATTTTTGATTTCTTTATTTCATTATTAAATAATTGTTAATTATGTTTAAATAATTTATATCAATATTTTTATAATATTCTATAATGATATATATAAGAAGAAATTACTTTCTTCAAGCTTTTTTAAAGAATTCTCATTTTTAAGCTTTTTTGCAATAGAAAAACATATATCACCATAAATATTTTTTAAATATTCATTGGCATTTTTTTCAATTAAATAACCTACAATTGTACTATTATCAAAATAACAAGAAATTATTAAGGATGAGTCTTGATAATTATTTTGTATATTTATATTGGAATATCTAATTAAATATTTTATCATTTTTTTATTATTAAAATAACATGACATTAATAAGGGTGTATTGTAATTTTTATCAATCTTATCTATACATGATTCATTTTTAGTTATTAAATAATCCATAATTTTTAATGAATTTTCTGAACTTTTTCTGCATAAAATGTTTAGTGGTGAAGTACCAGTTGAATTAAATAAATTTATATCTGCCCCTTTCTCTACTAAATATTTTATTATATCGAAATTTCCTTTTTCGCATGATATGGTTAAAGGTGTATCACCATATTTATTTTTCTTATTTATGTCGGCTCCATTATCAACTAAAAGTTTTACTATATTTAAATTTCCTTTTTTGCATGAAATTATTAAAGGTGTATCACCACCTCCCTCTATCACATTGAAATCTACCTTTATCTTAACTATTTCTTTAATTTGTTCTTCATTTTCAGAATAACATGCATCGATTAAAGTTATAATGCCATTTATTCTTTCTAGAACATTATCTTTAAAAAAAAAAAAAAAATTTATAATAATTTTCATATAAAAATATTATATATATAATAATGACTGAAATATAATAATTTTAAGAAAAACAATATTATTAAATATATACAACTTATGTTCTCAATTAAAATGGAATTGCATGCTTGACCTTGGTTCTTTTTTTCTTCATAACTTTCATCTATATAATTTATTAAATGATAATATGAATTATAATAAATATAATTAAATATCATTATCATTATTATTATTATTATTATTATTATTATTACTATTATTATTATTATTATTATTATTATTATTATTATTATTATTTATTATTTATTATTATTATTATTATTATTATTATTATTATTATTATTATTATTATTATTATTATTATTATTATTATTATTATTATTATTATTATTATTATTATTATTATTATTATTATTATTATTATTATTATTATTATTATTATTATTATTATTATTATTATTATTATTATTATTATTATTATTATTATTATAAAACAATAAAGAAAAATGGAAATACATTTTTCTTTTTCGGTTTTCAATTTTGAAATTATTTCTTCAAATATTATATTATCAACATCATTTTCATTATCATCTTTATCATCATCATCATCATCATTGGTGTTGTTATGCGTAATCAGGGAAATTTTGGTATTATCTTTTTCAGTGATATATAAGTCAATTTTTTTTGCATTAGAATAATTTATAAGCGATTTCACTATATCAGTATTATTCTTAATCATAGCCAACAGTAATGGATATAATTCATCCTTGCTTTTATCCTTAATATTTAATTCAATATCTTTAGATTTTGCATAATTTATAATCATTTTAACTAATTCAGTATTTCCATAAGATATAGCCCATAAAAGTGGATATTCATCATTCATATTTTCTTTATCATTAATATTTAGAATAATATCATGTTTTTTGGCATATTCTATAATCATTTTAACTATTTCAATATTATTTCTTGATGTAGCCAATAATAGTGGATAATTTCCATTTCCTTTATCTTTTTTATTAATATCTAAAATAAGATTATTTTCTTCGGCATATTCAATAATTTTTTTAATAATATCTTCATTATTTTTATTAGTTGCAAGCAAAAATGAATTATATCCATTTTTATTTTCATCATTGATTTTCAAAATAGTACTTTTATACGAATAATCCATGATTAATTTAACCATATTATAATTATTATGAAAAATAGCCCATAAGAGCGGGCTATTTTTAGTTTTATCATCTTTTTCATTAATACACAATAAAATACCATTATCATTTGCATAACCTATAATTATATTGGCTAATTCAATAGAATTCATGATAACAGACAATAAAAATGGATTAAGTGAAAAACTTTTATCTTTCTGTAAAACATTTAATACAATATTTTTTTCAGTTGCATAATCTATAATTAATTTTACCATATCAATATTTTTATACATCATTGCATATAAAAGTGGATAAAATTTGTCTTTTTTATCTTGTTCATTGATAGTCAATGTAATACCTTTTTCATTAGCATAATCTATAATCATTTTTAATATTTTTAAATCTCCTTGGGTAGCTAACAAAAATGGATAATATCCACATTTATTTTCCTTTTTATTCAACTCTAAAGTGATATCTTTTTCTTTAGCGTATTTAATAATTGATTTAACTATTTTAACATTTTTATTCCAAATAGCAATTAAAAGGGGATTTTTTCCATTATCTAATTCATTATTAATAGGCAAATCAATTTTATTTTCCTTAGCATAATTTAAGATTAATTTGACCATTTTATGGTTATTCATAAGAACAGCTGATGAAAATGGTTCATATCCTCGGTAATTTTTTTCAGTAATTTTTAATTTTATGTCATTTTCATTAGCGTAATTTATAATTAATTCAAGCATTTCCAAGTTATTTTTATCAATAGCCCATAAAAAAGGATAGTCTCCATCATTATCCTTTTCATTAATAGTCAATGCAATACCTTTTTCATTAGCATAATTTATAATTATATTAACCATTTCAATGTTGATTTTATCAATTGCATATAGTAATGCGTATCCACCATCATTATCTTTTTTATTTATGTCCAAATTTATATTATTTTTAATAGCATATTTAATAATTGATTTAACTATTTTAACATTATTATTCCAAATAGCAATTAAAAGGGGATTTTTTCCATTATCTAATTCATTATTAATAGGCAAATCAATTTTATTTTCCTTAGCATAATTTAAGATTAATTTGACCATTTTATGGTTATTCATTTGAATAGCTGATGAAAATGGTTCATATCCTTGGTTATCTTTTTCAGTAATTTTTAATTTTATGTCATTTTCATTAGCATAATTTATAATTAATTTAAGCATTTCCAAGTTATTTTTATTAATAGCCCATAAAAAAGGATAGTCTCCATCATTATCCTTTTCATTAATAGTCAATGCAATACCTTTTTTTTTAGCATAATCTATAATTATATTAACCATTTCAATGTTGATTTTATCAATTGCATATAATAATGCGTATCTATTATCATTATCTTTTCTATTTATGTCTAAATTTATATTATTTTCACTAGCATTATCTATAATCGATTTTACTTTTTGAAGATCACCACTTTTAATAGCATCAATGATATCATTATCCATTATTTAAAAACTTTTTATTCAATTATAATAAAATGTAAATATTATTATATATAAAAATTATTTTATTTATACATAAAAATATATTGTCAATTTTATTAATTATAGTAATTATAAATATTTTTTGATTAATCCAATAATATGATATATAAAATATTGAATAAAATGAACATATTTAAGAAAATAAATAAATAAATAAATAAATAAAATAAAAAAAAAATAAAAAAAAAAAAAGTAAAATTTATCAATCCTTTAATAATTTATTTTATTATTAAAATGCATTAAACTATTTTTTATATGATAAAGAAATCAATTACATTAACTTAAAATTTTATATTTTATAATGTCATCCAAAAAATTTGTAAATAATCATATATTTTTATATATTTTATTTCAAACTTATAAAAAAAAACTTTTCGGAAAAATTTTATTTACTGGAAAATTTCAAATTTTTAATTTTTTATTTTTTTTTTTTTTGTTTTATAGCGGAAAATAATCCGATATTACTCATATAAAATTAAATGAAAAAAAATTAAATTAAAAAAATTTAATGTATCATTTCGTAATGTGGCTTTAAATTTTTAATTAATTGCCACATTATCTAATTTTTTTTTCCAATAAATAAATAATTAAATAAAGGGAGGTGTACATTTCCCAATTGTGTATTTCTCAAAATATGGCTTAAAATATTTATTATAAATAAACATATGAATAAATAAATTAAATAAATAAATAAAAAATATTAAATAAAAAAAAAATAAATATGTTAAAAATGTATTATTATTTCTTTTTTATATTTTATCTTAATATTAGTATTATATAGTTTTTTTATTTTAAAAATATTTTAATAGTAAAATAAAACTAAATAATATTGATATTATTAAAATCAATATCAATATTTAATAAATTTTACTTATTTTATTTAATTTATTTATTTATATGTTTATTTTTTAAAAATATTTTAAGCCACATTTTTCGAAATGAATGATTGAGAAATGCAACACCAATTAAATTATATCTTTTTAATTCTTCTAAATCTTTACATTTTCAGAGATTTATAATTTTTCAATGTTGTATTTTAAAAATGTTTTAAAATATTATAATTTACCTAAATGATTTGTTTTTATTTTAATTTTGTTATAAAATTTATGAATATAATAAGATTATTCTTTAGTTATATAATTAAATAGTTTCATATTTAATTCTTAATTCTTTTATTGTTTTTTTAAAAAAAAAAATAAACAAATAAACGTATTTTAAAAAGTACTATCCCAAAAACCTTTAAATAATAATAAACAATAATAAATATTTTTATATTTTCATATAGTTATTGTTTATTCAGTTATTATATATATATTTTAATAATCAGTTATTGTTTATTCAGTTATTATATATATATATTTTAATATTTATTATAATGCATAAAATATATACTGTTATATTATTAAAATAATTTTTCCAAGAATATTTTTGTTACTATTATGTTAATATAATATAATATAGAAATTATAATTTTAAATAATAATTTTTAATATTTAATTTATATAATCAAAGATGATTAAAGTGAAAAAAATAAAAATAAAAATAAAAAGAAATTATCAATTTTAAAAACTTCAATATACATATATATTAATATATAACAGTCAATCAATCAAACGTTTTAAAAAAATTAAAAAAAAAAAAAAAAAAAAAAAAAAAAAAAAAAAATAAATAAATAAATAAAAAATAAAAAAGATTTTAAACATACCAATACTATATATATATAAATATATTTTAACACACCCAACTCTATATATCAATACTTTATACATTTATATTTAATATCAAATAATCAATCAATCATTTTAATTTAAGAAAAAAATTATGAATAAAATTATAAATTAAATATCATAAACAATTAAAATAATAATAATACTTTTATTTTTTATTTTTATTTTTATTTTTTTTTTTTTTTCTTTATTTTTATTTTTTTTTTTTTTTCTTTATTTTTATTTTTTTTTTAAATATAAATATATATATTTAATAATATATTTTATTCATATTTTTTTTTTGAACATTTATTGATATTAAGTATCTAAAATTTTATTCTGTTTTAATTTTTTTTTTTTTTTTTTTTATTTTTTATTTCATATTTTATAAGAACCTTTTTTTTTTTTTTTTTTTTTCTTAATTAATTTTAATTTTAATTAAAAAAACTAATATTTCATCATTACTATCATTTCAGTTTTCACTAAAACCACTATCTCTTCTATTAGATAAATATTTTACAAAGTTTTCTTTATTTTCTTGATCTTGATCGATAATACTTTCCATAAGAGGTAATTCTTCATTTTCATTTAATGATAATTTTTCATTTTCATTTTCTTCCTTACTCATTTCTTCCTCACAATGACTTTGTTGAATATTATCAATTGATATATTAGCTTCTTCCGTATAGTATAAGGCACTAGAAGATAGTGGAGTCATTAATACCTTTCTTGAAGAATATTCATATTCTTCATCTTCAGAGGTAAATGAAAGTAATAATTCTTCATTAGGAGAAATAATACTATCCGCTGATGGACTATCTTCACCATAATTATCATAATAAATATCTCTTGATTTAACGGTTCTTGGATAAAGATGTTCCTTAACCTTATAACAGTTCTGCGGTGATGCTTCATCTCCAACCAAATTATTTTTACAATTATTTTCATTTGTATTTTCATTCCTTGAAAATCTATTAATTACTGATTCATCAGTAGTAATAGATAACCTATGTTTTTCATTTTTGATATGATTAACATTAATATTTTCTTTTTCTTTTTCTTTTTCTTCTTCTTTTTCTTCTTCGATTTTATTATCATTAGCACTTATTTCATTATCATTCTTTAATGATAAGGAAGTCATTTCATTTATTAAAGTATTATTAAATTCATCTTCATGATTATCATTACTACAACTATTCTCATTTAAATAAGGAGAATAAAGAGAATCATGATTTAATTTTTTATTTTCCCTTATATACTGTTCAGTAAAACTATTATTTTCTTTTTCATTTTTGTTATCTTCTTCTTCTTCTTCTTCTTCTTCTTCTTCTTCTTCTATTATTGTTTCTTTCATCATTTTTTCCGCATAACTCAAATGTTGATCCATATCCACCTTTATAATTGTATGATAATATTCATTAAAACTATTACTATTATTCTCCCATAAATAAGAATTAGCAGTACAAGTGGCTTCTTCGGTTGGAGAAACTTCTTTGTAGGAAATAGACCAATCTGGTAAGGAAGGAGCCATTGATCCCTCATAGAACTCATAAGCATTTGAATTACTACTAAAGTCATTCATCATGTCATCCTTTTCTTCATTATTTGAATGAATGATATTAACCTTGGTAACATTGACTTCATTATAATGATGAAGATCATAGTCATCATATTCATCATTATCAATCCAATTATAATTATCTTTGTCATTACCATAATCAAATTCATATTCATCATCAATATTAATATAATTCTTCGTATCATTATTATTATTATTATTATTTGAATTTAAATCTGTATTATATTTTACGAAAACTACCATCTTGGATGGATCACCTTCAATGATAGATTCATTTGATATATTATTATTATTATTATATTTTTGGTAGTAGTAATTATTTTCTTCTGATGATAATGAATCATTATCATTATCTGTGAAGTATTCTTCATTTATTGGCATTTTACCTACCTCTTGACATGGATGATTTTCTAAGATGACATCGTTCTCTTCTTCCATCATTATTTGACAATGACAGTTGTTTATTCTATTATTGAAAGCTTTTGAAAGTTGTTCTCTAGTTTCATCTCTTTTAATAGAATAGAATTCATTTACATTTTCTTGCCATAAACCTTGAATATGTTTTAATAAATTGTTGGAAAGAACTTGTTTTCTAATATCATCCTGAGTATTTATATCTACATCAATCTTATATTGAATTAATTCACACCAAGAAGAAAGTTCCTTGTATATTTGAATTAAATATTCTGGTACACCTAAGGTATAACCATTTTCCAAACTATTTGCTAATTGAGAACTGAATTGATCCATACTTTTTTTTTTTTTTTTTTTTATATTTATTGATATTTTATTTTATTTTATTTTTTAAATATATATATATATAATTTTATTATGTTAAAAAGTTATATATAAGTATGATTTTTTATAGATACTTATTTTTATTGAAATTTATTTATATTATTTATTTATTTATATTTTTTATTATTTAAAATAATATATTTGATAATTTTATTTATTTTTTTTTTTTTATTATTATTTAAAATAATATATTTGCTTGATAATTTTATTATTATTTTTGTTTTTATTATTTGTTTTATTTTTTATTGATAATATTTATGATTATTTTATGTTAAAATTATGTTAAATTATATATATATATATTTTCTGTTATATGTTTTTATTTATAATATTTATTATTCATATAAAAATTATAAATAATATATATCCAAATAAGTTTTTTTTTTTTTTTTTCTTGAATTGGTTTTTTATATTATATATGTAATAATTATATTCTTAATTATCTTATATATAATAATAGTTTACAATTCTTTTTATTTTATTATATTATATTATTTTATTTATTATTTAGTTATTTTGTTTTATGCTCTTTTATTCTGTTTTATTTTATTTCTATAAAATATTATTTAATATTATTTTTTTTTTTTATTTATTATTTTTTTTTTTATTTTTTTTTTTTTTATTTTATCTATAAAATATTAATTTTATTTTACAAATTATTATTTTTATCTAAAATATAAATAATAATTATTATTTTTTTAAAGTATTATTATTGTGATTTACAATATTATAATAATATTTTTCTTTTTTTCCTTATGATAAAAAGAAAAGAAGAATAGAAATTCTATAATATTCCTTATTATTATTATTATTTTTTATAATTTTATTTATAA
This sequence comes from Neocallimastix lanati (nom. inval.), assembly GCA_016946835.1. NCBI lineage: Eukaryota > Fungi > Neocallimastigomycota > Neocallimastigomycetes > Neocallimastigales > Neocallimastigaceae > Neocallimastix > Neocallimastix lanati (nom. inval.). The sequence continues at coordinate 775,937 of JACVTC010000041.1, read as the reverse complement.
ATTATATTATATACAACTATTCTTTATTAAACTAATAATTTAATAAAGAATCTATTATAATAAATATAAATATATTTAAAAAAAAAAAAAAATTCATTCCTTATAATAATAAGAATAATAAATTATTTAATAATTATTGTAATTCTAATTATTATTTTTATTTTTTCTTTTTTTTTTTTTTTTTTTTTTTGTTAATTATAAAAAAAAAATACTTTTTTATAAAAATTTCTTTTCTTCTTTCTTTTAAAAAAAAAAAACACCCCGGTAATACTTAATTCTTAAAATATCTGAATTAAATATTTGTTTTTTTTTTTTTTTTATTATTATTATTATTTTTTCTTTAAAAAAAATTTTTTAGCTTTATATCTATATTAAAAAAAAATAATAATAATAATATAAAATTCTTTTTGTAATATTGGATATCCTATACTTTTAAACAGATATTATTCTATGATTTTGATAAATGTATTAATTATCATAAAGTAATTATAAATATATATATATTTTTTTAAGATTTCTTAATTTAATAAAGGTATATTTATAAGAATTTCTATCAAATTATGAAATACAAATTTGCAATAAATATGTATTATATTACACTATTACTTCTATAAGAACTTTTTTTTTTTCTTCTAACAAATCAATTATAAATATTTTTAAATAATATTTATAATTGTTTTTCTTTTATTATTGAGAAAAAAAAAAAGGTTTAATAAATAATAAGATATAAATTATGTATTAGGTATTAGATACTTAGATACTTATGAGATATTTAAATAAATAAATAAATAAATAAACACATCAAAAAAATTAGATATGAATAATTAAAATTAAAAGAATAAATATTATTTTTTTAAAAAACTTTTAAATAATAATAGGTGAAAAAAAAAAAACCAATAAAAAGCTTAAATTAATGGAGAAATAACGAGTTTAAATATAAAATTTAAAAATATAACTAAAAATATAGAAAATGTTAAAAAAAAATTAAAATAATAAAAAATAATAAAAAATAATATAAATATATAAAAATAATATAAATAAATATATATGTATATACGTATAAATATTTATATCCTTATATATTAAATATATAATATATGTTATAAACTTTTATACCATAAAAAAAATTAAATAAAAAAAATAAAAAAAAAATAATTATTAATAATTAATTATTCATTATTAAATTAATATTAATTAATATTAGATTAGAATTAATTAATATAAATATATTTAAAAATATATTTAATTCTAATATAGCAAATAAAATAATAATATATATAAATATATTATAAGTATACTATTAATATAAAAATTTTTATTTTGATAATTAAATTTAAAAAATAAAAATAAAAAAAATATATGTAAAGTACTATTATTGTTATAGATAAATGCATATATAAATAATTGCTTAATTATATTTTATTATTATTTAATTATTTTATTATTATCTAATTAAATTTTATTATTTAATTTTATTATTGTTATTTATTTTATCTTAGATGTAATTTTTTCATTTATATATTTATGTACTTTTTTACTGTTAAAGAATAAAAATGGTTTTGTTAATTTAATAAATATATTCAAAGAAATATTATTTTTTAATTAGATAATTATTTTTACAATATCTATTTAATATAAACTAATAAATATAATAAATATAAAAAAAAATATATCAATATTCAGATAAAATGGAACATATTAAAAATATAAAAAATAAAATAAAATAAAGTTAAAAGTTTGGAAAAAATTTAAAAAAATTTTTTATTTTAAATAAAAATAAATTAAAATATAAATTAAAAAAACCGATAATTAATTAATTAACTAATTAATTATATTATAATTTAATAAAAAAAGTATTCTTTCAATTTAATATAATAGAATTAAATATATTAATATTTTTATTATTTAATAAAGTTTATTACTTCAATTACATTTCTAATCTTAATTTCAATATTCCTTTTTTATAATAATTTTTTTTTTTTAATTTTTTATTTTTTTTCAAAAAATTTTTTTGGTTTAAATTTTTTTCTAATTCTATTTTTGATGTACAAAGCCTGTGTAACATGGAGAAATTCAAATTCTATATTTATTATATATTAAATTATATATTATATTAAATATTATAAATAAATAAATACTATATTTTAATCAAAAGGTATAAAATTAATTAATAAATTTAATTGTTTCCTCTTTTAGTTATTTATTTATATATTCATTTATTTTAAATATTAAATATTTTTATGAAGTAATAATAAAATATATAATATGTAGTATATAATATGTAATACTATATTAATAGCATAATAATATATGAATAATATTAACCGTTCTCATATTTTAATATATGAATAATTTAATCAATATATTTTTGAATTGAATATATTTTGTTATTAAACATCAACGGTTAAATTATTTTAAAAAAAAAAAAAAAACAATAATAATAATAAATAAAAATTAAAAAATAGAAATAGAATAAAAAGATAAAATAAAATATAAAAAAAAAATATAAAAAAATATAAAAAAATATATAAATATAAAAAAAATTTAACAAAAATTTTTATTTTTTAAATGTTAATTAAGCCAATAAAATAAAAAAAATAATAATAATAATAATAATGTACTATAAAATAAATAAAATGAATTGATAAAAAATATATATATATAATAAAAATAATATATGAAGATTTATATTTATATATTTTTATAATAGATCATAGTAAAAATTGATTATATTAATCCAAAGTCATTAATAACTAATTAATTAATAATAATAATAATAATTAATAAAAAAAAATCAGTATAATGCTTATAATAATAAATAATAAAATCAATAAATGATAATCATAATTAATATTTAATAATAATTAATAATAAATCACTTTAGATTTTCCTTTTTATTATTATTATTATTATAATTTCTATTATTATTATATTTATTATTTTTATTATTATTTTTATTATTTTTATTATCATTATTATTTATATTATTATTATTATATCATCCATTTAAAATTTATCATAATATTATTGAATGACCGGTAATTATTTTTTTATTAAATCAATTAAAAATTCTTGGTATTATAGTATTATAATTCAATTAAAAGGCACTAATATTATAGTATTATAATTTAACTGAAAAGTCCTTATTTTATATCAGTATAATATTTAAGGACTTTTATATTACCTTATTTCTTAAACAATAGAATCTTATTTAAATATTTATATAATTACTAAATATAAATTTTTATTTTATGAAAATAAAAAAACATATAGTTATAGCTTTATTTAATATTTATATTGATGATTAAAATTTATTAATTTTAAAAATAGATATATTAAAAAATAAAATAAAAATTACCTTTTAATAATATTTAACATTATTATTTATTATTATTATTTATTATTAATTATTAATTATTATTATTATTTATTATTAT
>JACVTC010000041.1:732500-770000 GCA_016946835.1 Neocallimastix lanati (nom. inval.) | reverse complement strand
TCATTATTATTATTAATATATAAAAGATTTTTTTTTTCAATTATCAAAGAAATTTAATTATAATAGAACAAATACACTAATCCTCTCGAATGTTAGGTGCTCTCTGCACTAGTAATTATATAATCTAGCAACAGAACTAATTACTATAGCGAGGGAACCCCAAACTCATTTATAGGGAAAACATACCCTAGATAGAATGAAAAATCACCCTATATAAATTAATGAGGAAGTCACAGGTCCGATCCAAAAATCATATGTATGTTAGTTCCGAGTAAGAACCACAAGGATAAAAGTTAGAAAGAAATTTCACTACACTGAAAAAAAAAAAAAAAATAAAAAAAATAAAAAAATACTAAATCAAATAAAATAAAAAAAGCTTTTTTTAATTATTACACTAACCAATTATTTATTTAATTAAAAAAATTGTATATCTATATAATATTATGAAATATTGAGTTTAATAAACTATCTTAAGTATCCTTTTTAATTTATATAATTTAAATAAAACTATAAAGCAGATAATATAAATTAAAAAAAAAAAAAAAAAACGTACCCTATACTTTTTATAAATTTTATTTTTTTACTAAAAAATAAATGATGTTTTATTCTTATCTTCAATATTATTATTAAATCTTATTATAAGATATTTCAAAAAAAAAAAAAAAAAGAATTCATTCAAATAATGTTCTTAAAATTAATTGAGGTATTAATTTAGTTAGGTAATTTCACAATATCAATAAATAATGATTTCAATAAATAATTTATAAAAAATAATTAATATTATTAGGTAAAATTAGACTCTATTTTTTTTTTTATTGTATATTTATATAATTGTATAATTTTTATAATTATTAAAGTGATTTAAATAATATTAAATGTGATATTTATTTAATTTTTTTTTTATTTTTTATAATTATTTTAAAATACTCAGACAATGATATTCTAATACTTTAATATACTAATTTTATATGGTAATAATAGATTTTATAATTAAAAATCTGATATAATATTTTTAACTTTTTTTGTCCTAATCATCTAATCATTCTGTCAAAAATTTTTACTTCATTTAGTATATTTAATAGATATATTATATTCATATATAATTTGTTATATATTTTGATGTATTAATTTTTATTTTTATATTTCTTTAAAAAAAAAAAAAAAAAAAAAAAAAAAAAAACATGTATCATATTATATAAAAAATAATAATTAATAAAGTTTAATATATATTTTAATCTATAAATTTTATTTACAATCAAAAATATATAAAAAATAATTTTTTTTTAACATCATTTCAAATTTTTTATAAATTTTAATGAAACAAAAAAAAAAATAAAAAAAAATTAAAAAAAATTCCTATTATAGTAAAATTAAAAAAGATTTCATTTATTGTGTAATGTGACACAGATGAAAAAAATTTTTTTTATTTTATTTACCTTAATTTGAATAAATTTTTTTCCTTTTTTTCTTTATTGATTTCATTAAAAAAAAAAAAAAAAAAAAATTTATTCAATTACAAACTGTTATGATATATATATGTATAAAACATTTAAAAAAGAAATGAAAAATTATAAGTTTTCTATGATAAAAATTATCTTATTTTTGATATAATAACTTTTTATATTAATATTATTCATAATTAATAAGATATAAGATTTTTGATTTCTATACAAAAAAGAAAAAAGAAATTTTAAAGTAATTAAAAAAATTTATTACTATTATTACTATTATTATTTATTATTATTTATTATTTATTATTATTATTATTGTTTATTATATATTATTATTATTTATTATTATTATTATTATTATTTATTATTATTATTATTATTATTATTATTATTTTTATTATTATTATTATTATTATTATTATTATTATTTTTATTATAATTTAATAAAAAAAAAATAAAAGAAAGCAATTGAAATCTAATAATTAAATCATTCTATTAATGTTAAAGAAGAAAAGGGATAAAAATACAAAAATAAAAAAAAAAAATAATAATAATAATAATAATATAATAATTACTACTCTACAATATTTATTTATTTGTTATTTAAAAATTAAAAACAGAAAAAAAAAAAAAAAGTTAATATATATATATATAAAGTAAATGTATATAAATAAATGAAAAAAAAAAAAAATCAAAATAATAATTTATATAATAATTTATATAATACTAATACTTATACAATATTTATTTATTAAAAAATATATATATATATATATAATATTTATATAAAATAAATATAAATATATAAATAAATAATATTAATAATAAAATAATTAATAATATAAATTTCTAATATAACTTATATAATAATAATAATAATAAAAACTTTAATAAATAATAATTTAAGTATTAATATTATAATTATTTTTTCTTTTTTTTTTTTTTTTTTTTTTTTTTTTTTTTTTATTCTTTTCATTCTTTTTTTTTTGTATGGAAAAGTATTGCATATTAAATCATTTATATAATTATGAAAATTAAATAAATATAGATAGATAGATAAATATATACATAGATAAATATATAGATAAATGAAAAAAAAAAAAAAAAAAAAGAACATATAATAAATATAAAAAAAAAAAAAAAGAAGTAAATTGAAAAAAAATATATATATATATATTTTGTTAATTTGAAAATTAATAATTTTAAAAACATTATTATTCCTTTTATAATTTAAAATAACTTGTAAATCATTGATTAACTTTAATTATTTTATTTTGCTTAAAATTCAAACATTCTTTGATATATTTATACTAATATATATTTACTAATAATTGACAAATATTTTGATATATACTTAAATATTTTAATATAGTTATAATTTTATTTTTAATAAAAATTGTCCTGTCAAATAATTTAAAATAGAGGAAATATTATATATTTATTATTCTTTTTTTTTTCTTTTTTTTTTTTTTTTTTTTAGAGTTAAAAGTTCATGTAATAATCATGTAATAACAGCTTTTTTTATTTAATTTTCTTTTTTATTGATGGAAAGATAAATTAATATATATATATATATTTAACTAAAACTTTGTATTAATAGAAAGATAAAAAATTTTTCCCCTTTTTAATGTTTTTTTTTTCCCTTTTTTAATGTTTTTTTTATATACATTAAAAGTAATATATAGATAATAAAAGTTTATATATATAAATATACATTGTTATATTTATAAATATAAGTTATGTACATTATGTACATCATCACAACATGAGAATCCATAGCAATTATCAAATACAAATTTATAACTCAAACATAGAAATTTATGACAATAAATCTAAATAAATTTAGTAAATTTAATTTTCTTTGAATAGATACATTAATATCATGGTATTCACAGATAAAATAAGGGTATATAAAAACAAACATAATAATATATATTGAATATATCATTTACAATATTATCATTTATATGTACATACATATATATATGTATGTATATTCTAAAATTATATATGTATTGTCAATGCTACATAGTATATATAAAATATTATTATCTAAACAATTATTATATAAATATATATATATATTATAAACGTTATTTATTATAACATTTTAAAATCTATCTTTTTCATATTTTATACTTTTTAATTTTATATATTTATAATTTAAAATTAATATTTTTTTATTTTTATTTTTATTTTTATTTTTTTATAGCATTTAAAAAAAATATAATTCATTTAAATATTAAAAAAAATATATATATATATAATTCTAAAAATAATTCAATATGTTTTTTATATTTTTAATTTTAAAAATAAATTAATAATAATAAAATAATTTAATTATTCATTAATTTATTAATTTTTTTTTTTTTTTTTTTTTTTTTTTTTTCTAATTTTTTTAAAAAATTATAATCAATATTATAAAAATCTATAATAATATTGTTTAATGTTTTTTTTATTAATCATCCCAATTATTCTTGATATGAAGAAAGATAAGGAAAAAAAAAAGTTTCTATATTATAATAAAGTTTTTCATATTATAGAAAGTTATCTTTTTTATTCATTAAAATATTTTAAATTATTAATATAAAATTGTTTTTTAAGTTGAATAAGAATATCTAAATAAATATATATAAATATATATATATATATAATATTATTTGTTAATTTTAATATTAATTTTTTTTTATAATGATTATTCTTTTTTAAATTAATTATATAATGAAATATAGGTGATAATAATAAATTTCTACTATTATTTTTTTGTATATCTTAGGTATATTATAATAAAATAGATATATGAATAACTTTTTTTTTTTACTATATATCTAAAACTATAAATATATTATAAATTACTAATAATTAAAAATTTAAAATAATAATAATATGTATGAATATATATTTAAATTTATTCATCAAATAATCTCATTTATTTTATTATTAATATTTGTATTTTCTGTAATTATATTTATTTTATTATTTTCGGTATAAGCGTTTTAATTTTTTTTTTTTTTTTTTTTTTTTTTCCTACGTATAACTTCAGGATTTTCAAATAATTGTTATAGTCTGGTAAATTATTTAGTCATGGAATCATCAGAACTATTGATTGATGGTTTTAATGACATAATTAAGTTTATGTGGTCTCCCTGAAATAATAAAACTAATAATGTTAATAAATAAATAATTGATAATATGTTTTTTTTTTTTTTTTTTTTTTTTTTTTTTTATTACAATCCTTGATCTGGGCGTTTCAAAAATAAGAAAATAAGAAAATATTATTACAATAAATTTTAAGTTATTTTTAAAAAATCTTATAATATAAATAAATAAAGTTTCCATATAAAAATACTCTCTAATTGAAGATAAATTTTATTTAATATAAAAAAAAAATAATAATAATAATAATATATTAATATTAATAAAAATAAAAATAATAATAATAATAGTAGTAATAATTATAATAATAATAATATATTTAATTTTGTAGAAAGTTTAGTAATTACAAATTATATTTTATAATTAACAGTCTTAAATATATTTATAAAATATAATGATTAATTCTTTATTTTAAAATTTACTATTAGTTAATTAATGATTAATTTTTTTTCTGAAAAAATATGATATTCCACTTTAAATTTTTTTTTTTTTTTTTTTTTTTTTTATTTATTTATTTATTTATTTTTTATTATGTATAATTTTAAATATATATATAATTTAAAATTTTCTCCATTTTTTTTTCCCTTCTTTTTTTTAATTTTTTTTTTCCTTCTTTTTTTTTTTTTTTTTTTCCTTTTTTTTTTATTTTTCCTTTTTTTTTTTTTTTATATTTTATTTTGATATAAAATCGTAAATATTATTAATATATATGATAAATATATAAAAAGAAACCATTTAAATAATATATAAAAAATAATAACATTAACAAATACTTGTGCTAAAGTTATAATATATCTAAAATGAGATTATTAATTATATTGTTATTATTTATATGCCTCTGTGTAACAAATGGTATATATCTTTATACATAAGCATGTTTTATATTCATATTAATATTTTTTTTTTTTTTTTTTTATTTCTTACCTTTTTAAATAATAAATATTAATAGTTTTACTTTATTTTATTTAAAAATTACATCATTTTTTATAATTTATTTATTTATTATTTCAAAAGTCAAATGCACTACTATATTGAGAGCACTTGCTTATAATTTTGATAGTGAAAATCAGATATATACCCGATTAATAGAAGATTTTAATAATTATGCTAAAGAAAACAGTCTAGATGTTAAAATAAATTTAAATCTCTTAACTAATTCAAATATGACCGTATCAATGAAAGCATATGAATCAACAGTAGAAAGTTTGATTTTAAAAAATAAAACTAAATATGATATTTATATCTATGATAATATATATACTTCATTAATTGGAAACTATCTTATCGATTTAAGAGATTATTTGGATCCTAAATTTATAGAAATGTACGATCCAAAGATTATTTCAGAATCATGTATTTATAAAGATAGAATTGTTGGACTGGTAATATTAATATATATAATAAAATTAAAAAAAAAAAAAAAAAAAAAAAAAAAAAAAAGTAAAATTAAATATCAATTTAGACACACACATATATATATATAATATATATATTGATATATTTTTTAATTATTTTTTTTTATTAATTTTTTTTTTTCATTAATTGTTATGTATATATATATATATATTGTAAATTATGAAATTAAAATATATATATTGATATTTTATTTTTTTAATTATTATTTATATTTTTATTGATTATGTTATATATATTAATGTTTTATTTATTTATTTATTTATTTTTTATTTTTTTAATTATTATTATTTATTATGTGAAATATATATATATTTATTTTTACTAAATTAGCCTATGACATTAATGTATGGGCTTTTATATTCAAATATAAATATGTTGAATAAATATAAAAAAAGAATACCAAAAACATGGGATGAATTAATAGACACAAGTATTTATATATTAGAAAGGGAAAATAATACAAATTTAATGGCATATAATGGCTTATTTAATGGTTTGTTTAAAAAAAAAAAAAATTTTTTTTTTTTTTTTTTTTTTTTTTTTTTTTTTTTTTTTTTGATTAAATATTTTTTATATCTCTGTTTCTCTATGTTAATTTTTTTTTCATTATTATTATTATAATTATAATTATTATTATTATTATTATTAAATATATAATTATTTAAATATATAGATGGTGAACAAGCAATGTGTGCTCTTTATGAATTTATTTATTCATTTAGAAAAACACCAGAATCACCTTTCCCTGATTTAACAAGTGAAGAAGCAATTAATGCATTAAAAATGATGAAAAAAATAAAAGATACAATATCTTCAGGTATAATTTAATTAATGATATTATATAAATATATTTATATATATATATATACTTTTTTTTTCAAGCTCTTTTTATAGGTATAAATTTATAATATTAAAAATTAATAATATTTAATAATATTTGTTATATAGAGGAAGAATTTAGGTCTAATGATTCTGTCTCAATATCAAAATTATTTGATGGACAAGCGTTATTTATAAGGTATATGATTTTTCCAGATCCTATATTGAAACTATTTCCATATAAATTGTCACCTTTACCGGGAAATGTAGATGGTGTTTCGGGTTCAGTTATCAGTGGATTTAATATAGGTATTATGAATAATATAAAACAAGATAAAATAGAAAAAGCCGTTGAAGCATTAAAATATATGACCTCAAGGGAAATACAAAAAAAATTTCTTATGATGCGTGAAGCATTACCTGGAATATTAAATTTATATGATGATGAGGATGTATGTAAAGAAGCAGATTGTGCTCTTTTTAAAAGTCTTCAACCTATTGGAAGACCCACTGGAAATTATAATTATGAAGATTATTCAATGAAATTCAAAAATTATATCTATGAATACCTATATAAAGATGAGGAACCTGATGTAGCCCTAAAAAATGTAAAAAATATATTAAAAATTTATAATATATCAAAAGATGTTGGAGAAACCAATGTTGGTTCAATTATTTTCATAATTGTCATCGTACTCTCCTCAATAATGTTTATATCGTTGATATTTCCATTCATGGAAAATTATTATCCATTTTTCCAATTTTTATCTAATGATTTATGGATTTTAACGGTGTTTGGATCCATTGCCATATTATTAATTATAAGGACTTATATTGGAGAAGTAACCGTTGAAAAATGTCATTTAGGAATATTATTACTTTCTCTTGGATTTTCATTTATCTATATTCCCATATTATATAAGTTAATAGTTAATTTCCCAGAATCAAATTTTTTCTCTTCTTGGGTTAAAAAGAGAAAATATATTTTTATTTTATCTTTTATTATAGTAGATTTAGCCCTTAACGGTTTGATGCTAATTAATAAATATCAAGTTAAAGATATTATGATTAATAGAGGACACAATTTCCAAATATGCAAAATTAATAGTTTATTTAATTATATATTATTATACATTTTAGTCCTTACTAAAATAATAATCATGTTTCTAATATTATTATTAATATTTGTTGAATGGAATATTAATACTACAATATATGATCTTAGATTTGTAGTATCAACCATTTATATCAATATAATATCCATTATATTATATATTATTTTTGAAAATGTAATGATTAAGAATTATATTTCATATTTTCTTATTAAAAGTGTGATTATAATCCTCTTTGCAAGTTCAAATTATATATTTATATATGGATACAGATTAATTATTGCATTTTTCAATAAAAAAGATACCAAAATTCAATTTATTAAAAATATTAATGATCAATTTATAAATAGTATGTCTGTTTCTCAAAGTATGAAGTCAACTCAGTATGATACAGATGCTAATATTACTAGTAGTAGCACTAATGCTAGTTCAAATAAGACAGATTCAAAATCAACTATATTTTCAAAGTTAATATCCTATCATTATGCAACAGAAACTTATTATACAGGATTTAAATCTACTGTTAAAGAAGATGCAGCAAATACATTCAAAACTTTCAGTAATACTAATGAGAAATACTAGAAAGATCTTATATAGAAGATGCAATATAATTATAAATATTAAAAATGTTTATAAATACATATAATATTAATTAGAAATTATTTATTTTTTTTTTTTTTATATAAATACAAAAAAGATTAAAGTTTATTATATTATTAAAATTTTAGATTATTATAAAAAAAAAGGTTTTTTTTTTTTTTTTTTTTTTTTTTTTTTCTTCTTCTATTATTTTCAATGTATCTTCTTTAATTTATACTTAATAAATATTACAGTCACTTTCAACAAGTATTATGATAATAAAAATAAAAATAAAAATAAAAATAAAGAATTAAAATTAATTAAAATATATATATATTATATAAATAAGATGAATAGTACTTATTGGAATGATAAAAAAAAAAAAAAAAAAAAATAAATAAATAAATAAATAAAAGAAAAATAGGAAGAAAATACAAGATCTCGTAACTAGTATCCTGAAAAAAAAAAATTATCATTAATATATAATATTCTATAGATGTTAAAATGTTTTTTTTTTTTTTTTTTTTTTTTTTTTAACTTCTGGTATGTACCACCCTTTAGCCTTCCTCAAGTTATGGGAATAATATTAAGGTAGTAGTCACCACACTTTGGTATGTTTTTTCGCATAGAAGGATATTGTCCCTGTTGGATGGCCTTACAGAGTGTTCATCATTGGCGCTATAACAGATATTGAAAAAAGCGATTACTTAAACTATAAATGTTTTTTTTAGCATTGATAATAATAAAGTCAAATGTATTCATCAACTTTTAAATACCTTTAATGAATATTCATAATAAAAAAATAAAAAAAAAAAAAAAAAAAAAAAAAAAAAAAAAAAAAAAAAATAATAATAATAATAATAATAATAATTAAAATATTACTATGAAATTAATCCTTTTAACCACAACTTATACAACCATACTCAACATTAGATTACATTTTCAATGTTAAGAAGTAACTTCTAAAAAAAAAAAAAAAAAAAAAAAAAAGTATGATTTCTATTTCTTGAATAATTCATATACACTCAAATTTGGACCATACTTATACTATTGCTATTAATACAAAAGATTCAAAAGATTCTTCTTTCGGTTTTTATTTATTTAAAATTATAAATATCATTTTATCATCTATTATAATAATTTCATTATTATTTCTTTTCCTTTAAATATTTATTTCATTTATAGGGAATTTAATAAAAAAAAAAAATATATATATATATATATATATTAATTTATTACACCCACATATATTAAAATTGTTTAATTATAATTTATTTTATTAATAATATTATTACATTTTTATATATATATATATATTGTTTTTCTTATTATTATGTTTTTCTTTTTTTTTTTTTTTTTATTTTTTTATTATTATTTAATCTTAATTTAATTTCATTTTATTCTTTATTCTTTATTCTTTATTTTTTTTTTTTTTTTTTTTTTTTTTTTTTTTTTTATTTCTAGAATTAAAATTTTATTAATTTATATTATATATTTTGAATTATATTAAATTCATAATGGTTAATAATTTTAAATATAAAAAAAATATCTAATAACCTAAAATATTTTATCATGATTTTTAGTTTAAATCCAGATATAACTTTTTTTTTTTTCTGAAAAATTACTCTTTAATCTCTATATATATTTTATATTTAAATTTTATATTTATAATTATTTACATAAAGTTTTAAATTAATATTTACTAATCAATTCTTTTATATATATATATAATATATGGATATATTTGTTCCTTTACTATCATATTAATTTTTCTAATTTTTTTTTTTTTTTTTTTTTTTTTTTTTTTTTTTTTTTTATCAAATTTACTTAATACATAATGTAAAATAATGATCATAATAGAAAATAAGTATTAAAATAAATAATAAAAAATTAAAAAATTAAAAAAAAAAAAAAAAAAAAAAAAAAAAAAAAAAAATTAATAAATAGATAAATAATAAATAAACATAAGTTAAATTAAAAAATTTTAACTATTATTATAAATTAATAATTAAATAATTAATTTTATAAAGAATATAAAAAATCATTAAAAAAAAACTCTTTCTTTTTTTTAATACTATGTTATTAACTTTATTTAAGAAAAATATAAGTAAATAATAATTATGGATTTTTTATATTTATACTATTTATATTATTAATTATGATATTAAACTATTATATAAAATAAAATATATTAAATGATTTAATCTACAAAGTTTCAAATAATAAAAATCTCTTATTAATTATTCTATTCATAATTAATAAGAAATCATCATTTTCATTTCGTTCTGTAAAGTTTTCTAATTATGCTTATTTAAGTAATTATAGAAATGTATTATATTCATAACAATTTTTTTTTTTTTTTTTAATACATTAAAATAAAAAAAAAATACATTTTAATAATTAAAATATAAAAATAAACAGTTTACATCTTTTATATATATACTTTAATTACTTTTTCTATATATATATGTTTTTTCTTTTTTTTTTTTTTTTTGTTTTTTTTTTTTTGTTTTTTTTTTTTTGTTTTGTTTTGTTTTGTTTTTGAATATTTTACACGATTGAATTTAAATTCTATAATTACCATTTTTAATTAAAAAATATATACATTACGTTATGACTTATTATGATAAATGCGTGTGCTATTGTGTTTAGAGTTTCATGTTTTTAAAATTTTTTCCTTTTTTAGTAATTAATGTAATTAAATATATTTTTTATTACACGAAGTTTATCTAAAAAAATGTATAGTAAAAATTATTTTGAAATAAATAAAAAAAAAAAAAACGATAGTATTTGATTATATTTTTAAACTATATTTCTTTTTCTTATTAAACATTAGTAAAAAATTTTAAAACAATATATATTTTTATGCGATTATTATTATTTTTGCGTGTGGTAGTATTATTTCATGATAAACTATGATTTGTTCGTTTTTTTTTTTTTTTTTTTTTTTTTGTATTGCAAGCATAATGAGAAATAGAAATATATTTGACTAGAATTGATTTTATAAATAATATAATTTCATTTGTTATATTTTTGAATGTTGTTGAAAATTAATTAAAAGTTTAAATTCTAAAAATAAAAAAAATAATTTCTTTCGAAATATCTCATAATAAATAAAAAAAATTAAATTGTCTTTCTCCTATAATATTAAACAATTATAATTACTTTAAGTATCATTTATTTATATTGTTTATTATAAATTTAATATAATTTTTTTAAATAAGTTCTGTTGTTTCAATTTTTTTTTTTTTGCTTCTCAGTGTTATAAATTTATAAAAAAATTTTTCGGCTTTTGAATTCTAATTATATTGTTTAAAATTATATTATTCTGTGTACTATAGTGTTTAATGTGTGTGATTATTGCTTATATATTTCAATTTATTTAAATTTTTCACATAGTATTGTTTTAATATAAAAATTTATAATTGACAAGTTTTAATTATTGCTTATTACTTTTTATTATATAGAAATAAAATATATACTAATAAGATAAATCATTATTCTTCTTCCTCCTCGTTTCTTAAAATTTTTGGCTTTTGATTCATTTCTTTTTTATTTCTTTTTTTACTTTATTTTATTTTTCTATTAAATTGGAAAAAAGAAATTTAAAGATTAATCCAAAAGCGAAAAATAAAAAGAAATAAGAATATAATAAAAAAAAAAAAAAAGAAAAATAATATTTTTATCCTTCATTGAATTTTAAATTTTGTTTTAAATTTTTAAATTTTATATATAATTTTTTTTTTTTTTTTTTTTTTTTTTTTTTTTTTTTTTTTTGATTTTTTGATTTTTTTTTTTGATTTTTTTTAATTTTTTTTGGCTTTTTTGTTTTTTTTTTTGGTTTAGTTTTTTGGTTTAGCTTTTTTTTTAAAAGTTTTTTATTTTCTTGTTTTTTTTTTTATTCATATATTTAAAATTAATGAATTTTGAAATGAGATAACCCATAAACTTTTCAATTTTGTTTTAATTGGATAATTTTAAAGTGTCTGAATACAATTTATTATTATTATTATTATTATTTGGTTTCATAATATACCTTTTATTTATTTATTTATTTATTTAATAGTTGCCCAATTTCAATGTAAAATATTAGATTATTTTAAAGACTATAAACAATAAGAATGGATAAATAAAACAATTTAGGATAAAAAATTTTTTTTATCCTAAAATGTTTTATCAATCAACACAAAATCTGTCTTCAATTCTTATGGCACATAATCCTTGTTATATTAAATATTCTTAAAATTTGAAATAACTAACTTTGTAAGTAAAACAAAATAAATAAATAATTAATAAAAAAAATATAAATGAAGTATATCATTATAAATCTCTTTTATATAATAAAAATAATAATAATTTTATTAGGTGAATAAGGTTTAATTTGTTTATATTTATATTTACTACAATTAAGATACGATTTCTTCCGCAGAGCGTTTTATTTTTATTTTTGTTAATTTTGCAATTTGATCAAAATTTGGCATTCTTCTCAGAGTATTATGATTATTACCATTTTTATTATAACTTTTTGGACATGATTTATATCTAACTCTATTGATTGGCTTTATATCCAACCCTATATCTTTCTTTTCTAAATAATTTTCTCCTTCTTTATACATTGAGCTATCACTACTAATACTAAAATTGGTATCATCATATTCAAAATTTTTAATATCACTGATATTGAAAGGTAATACTCCTGGAATTTGGAGAATTCTATTATATAAATTAACTTGTCTTGGTGTCATTCCATTTGCATTTTCTCCAAAAATTAATGATATATCCTCTTTACCATTAATACTTGATTCATTAATTTCATCATTCCTTCTTTCACTATTATCATATGAAGATGGAATGGTAAAATCAATAAATGAATTTTGATCATCATCTTCATCAGAATAATTTATATCACAATTTTGTTGACTTAATGCTTTCTTTAAACTAAATACTTCTAATTCTTGATTTTCATCCACTGATTCAATTGAATTTAAGGAATCATTAGCTTGTTTACTAATGATACTTTCTTCTTGTAAAGATTCGAAATTTGGTGCTACTTTAATAAGAATTTTGCTTTCATTACTTATACTTTTAGAAGAATTTGGATTTTGAACTGTAATTTCCACATTTCCTTCACGACTTAAATCCTTTTTAAGTTCAGAAAGGTTTTCATTTCTTAAAATAAATGATTGCTTTCTTAAATTCGAATTTGATTTAATTGAAATTGCAGATGCTACTTTTTTAAGACGTTCATATTCATTTGTCATAATTACACGTTCACTTTTCATTCGCTTTACAATTCGATCTAAATCTATATGTTCAGCAGTGACTAAACCATCTTTAACTTGTTTCAAAATTGCCTTTATTTTCCCATTTTGGTTTACACAAGACTGTTTCAATTTTCGAATCTCTTCTTTATTTTTAGTTCTTTCCTTCTTAATTAATTCTACTAAAATCTTATTCTTATTATGTTGGTTAGCCAACTTCTGTTTCAAATAATTCTTTTTTCTACGTTGTTCATTAACATTTTCTAAAGCTACATTCAATTCCTTCTTAAGAGTATCATATTGTTCTAAAGAAATAGTATTCTCTATAGTGATTTCCAATTGTTTAACTCGACTATCCAAATCATCCTTCTCCTTTTGGATATTACCGATTCTTTGCTCAAGCGAATCATTTAATTCTTTTTGAATCTTTTGTTCTTTAACTCTTTCAACAATTTCATTTTCGAATTCTTTACACTTCAACTCAAGACCTTCTTTCTCTCCACAAACTTGTGTGTACTTCATTTTAATTTCTTCGTATTGTTGTTGTTGTAGATTATATTTTTCACTTTCTTGCTTTAGTTTATCTCTTTCTTGATCAAGTTCAGATCTTAAATTAATATTTTCTTGATTAATAACTTCATATTGAAGTTTTAATTCCTCATTTTCTTTATGAACGATTTTTCCCTCGTTTTCTATATTATTATCTTCTTCTTCGTCTTCTTCTTCAATAAATTCTCTTCTTTCGTCAATTTCACTATCTCCAGACATATCTTCAGTTAGAGTTAAACTATTTGTTTCTTCATCATCACATCTTTCTTCTGTAGAGGTCAAACCAGTCTTATCATCTTCAGTCAAATCTACTTCACATTCATCACTTGTAAACTCAGGTGATAGTATATTAGGACTATAATATTCAGCCCTTTCTTGATCATTAATTCTACTGTTCTCGGAATATTCTTTATTTAATATAATGATTTCTTCTGAAGTATCTCCAGTAACAGTAATATTACTCTTTTCATTCATATCATCCACTATTATTTCTTCTGCAACATCTTCACCAATAATTTCTTCAGATTTTTCCTTTTCCTTTTCTTTTTCAATATTTTCAAACTTTAATAAAGATTGTTCCAAATTACTATTCTTTTCCTTTAATTCTTCTATTTGAACTTCCATTTCACTTATTGCATTTTCACGTTGATCAATAATGTTCCAAAGTTTATTTATTTGGAAATCATGTTCCTTTTCTAAACGCTCCAGTTCCTCTTTATGTTCTTCTTCCTGGGTATCAAGTTCATTTTCTAAATCATCAATATCTTCATTTGTTTTTTCCAATTCTTCCTTTAAGTTAGCTATTTCACGTTTATATTGATCCTTTTCAATATTCATTTGTCTTTCAGTTGTAGTATACTTAATATTTGCTATTTTTAATTCATTTTCTCTAATACTTAATTTATTTTTAACATATGCTATAATTTTTCCACGACTATCTAAATTTTGTTGCATTTCATCCATCTTTTTACAATATTCTATTTGTTGGTTCTGTATTTGTGTTCTTATTTGTTCTGCTAATTTAACTTGGACAGCAGAACGTTTCTTGTACTGCGCAATTTCATTTTGAAGTTCACGTTCTTTTTCCTTGTACTGTTCATTTATATTTGATATAATTTCATCTTTTGCCTTTAACTTTTCAAGATAAGAAGCTTCCATTAAAGATTTTTGCATATTAATTTCTTCAATAAGATTATTTTTCATAATTAATTTATCTTGAAAAGCTTTTTCGAGCTCTTCAAGTTGTTGAGTCATCTCATTAATGACAACTTCCTTTCTTTGATATTTTGATAAACTATTACTTTCAATTTTTCTGATTAACTTTGGATAATATGAATTAAATAAATTATTTTCACGCTTTTGATAGCAATCCAAAAGTTCATCTCTTTGACGTATTTCATTTAATAAATCTTTAATTAGATTTTGATAATATACTTCACTATTATCTATATGTTCTTTCATTTCTTCAAGATGAGCTAAGCATTCCCGATTAAAATCATCCACCTGAAAACGTGATTCAATTAACTCTTTATTATTTTCTTTGAAATTTTCAATTAATTTATTTAAACTATTAAAATATTTATTAAGAGAATTTTCTGTATTTTGCTTTTGTAATCTTTTAATTTCTTGGGTTTGCTCAACCAAACATTTTGAAAAATGGCGAATTGTATTAATTAACTTTTCACTTACAGAACATTCTTGTTGTCCTACAACTAAAGAATATTTGAAGAAGTCTTCTACATCATAATAATTTAATTCAGTTTTATTACCTTCCGAATTGGTTTTAAATAAATCTTTAATCATTAAACATATATCATCATTATATAATTTTACACTTTTAACTAAATCTATCAATATATTTTTTTGTTGTAAGTCTATATTAGATGATATATTTGATGATTTAGACCCATGTGTATAAGGATAGGATTCACTTTGAGACCTTATATCATTTTTTTTTATTTTATTTTTATTTACTGAAGTATTAGAATTATAAATATTAGATGTTGATTTGTTTTGGGTATAATAAAGGTTTAAAGCTTTTTCTTTATGAGATAAATTTGAAAAATCTTCATTTGAAAGATTTAGACATACAAAATTTTCACTCAGCGATATAGGTTCTTCCATATAATATAGCTTTTTATTTACTTTAGACTTTTCCATATTGAAATTATTATTATTATTATTATAAAATGTTACTCCAGACATAAATTATAAATTATCTTATTTTTAGCTTATTAAAAAATCTTTAAATAAATATTTTATTATTTCTTCTCAAACCTAACTTGTTTTTAATGCTTAATTAAAATACAAAAATTTATTTTAAGATATTTTAATTATTTATAGTTCCTAAATTCAATACTCTAATGCTAAATAAACTGATATAGTTTTATTTAATTAATGTATAGTTAAATAGTTATGGTATTATTTATGTAAACTAATAATTGATGGTATAAAAAAATATTCCTGACACTTTTTTTGTTCTTTTTCAACAATTAATCAAAATCTTTAAATATATGGGTTAAGTTTATGATAATAAATACTTATTTGTCGTCAACTGTCAAAATATTATTTTAATCAAATGTAATTATATTTTTATTTTATATTTCTTATAAATAATATTTATTTATATTTATATATATATTTAAATTTTATATATATATTTCTTTTCTTTTACTAAACTTATTATTTTTAAATAAATAAAGGAAATATATACAAAAGTTTGAATTTTTTATTTAAAATATATTTATATGATATTAATACTTTCTTCATATAAATATATTTATTAATATATATATTCTCTTTTTTATTTTATACAAATAACTTTTTTTTTAATTTGTTTTGAATATTTTATTATTTCTTATTTTTATATTATTTTATATTTTTATTATATTATTTTTTTTAAATTTTTATATTTTATTATATTATTATTTTGCTTTATTTTATTAATTTATTTTTTATTTATTCCCTAATAATCAAAGGGTTATTGTTTATTTTTTTATATATTAAAATTTTCTATTTAAAAAAGCATATATAAAAATAAATTATCAAAAAAAATTTATAAAAAAAATAAACTAATTAAGGAAATAATAGATTTTAAATATTACTTCTAATAAACAATTATTTTTCAATGAAAATGCCTTATATAAAATAAAGCTTCAAAATTATGATTATATTGTTATTTTTTTATTATTTAAAATAAATACTACTATTACTATTATACTTTAACTATTTAAATCTATTTTTATTTTTAAGATTATCTTTATATTTATACAAACAAAATCTATTTGTATATATATTTTTAATTTTATATTATTTATTGAATAAGTATAATAATTTTTATTAATTTTTGCTCTTTTTAAATTTCATTCGCCTTATTATTATTATTATATTGTTTATTATATCTAATATTACACTATTTTATTAATTATTATTTAATCTCTTTAAAATCTTTATTAATTTCTTCTTTTATTGTTTTATTTTGTTTCTGTTTCCTATTTAATTGATTTTATTTTTATTTATATTTTATCGATTTTATACTCTTTTTATTTTTGTTTTCTTTAATTCTTCGTAAAATAAAATAATAACTATAAAATTTTCTTTTTTTTTAAAATATTTTATATTTAATATTTAAATAATATTTTTTTTTTAATATTATCCTTAAAAAATTTATTCATTTAATTTAATTCTTTCTTTTAATAATTTATTTTTTTTTGATGACTTTTTCTTTCTCTTTTTTTTTATTTTTTTTTTTTTTTTTGTGTGTGTGTATGTACTTCACAATTTTCTTTTTTAATTATTTTTTGAATATCAAAAATTATATCAATATCATTCATAAAAAAAAAAAAGAAAAAAAAAGATATAATTATATAATAATTATTAAATAAAAGCAAAATAATTACTAAAATAATTATAAAAAAAAAAACTCAATACTATATGAAATTTTTAAATAAAAAATAAATGTAAAAAAAATTTATAAAAAAAATTGAAAAAAAAAAAAGGAAAAAAAAAAAAGAAAAGAAAAAGTAAATCTGAGATATTTTATTCTTTATATACAAAATTATTATTCTATATTATACAATATGTTTCTTTTAATTAAATAATATATTAGTATATATATTTATAATTACATTTAATATAAATATGAAATTCAAATATATATAATTTTTAATTCAAAAAAAAAAAAAAAAACTTTTAATTAAAATTTTTGAATGTATAATATTAATAATATATACATAAATAGTATTATATTATTTAATAATTTATATTCCTGATTAACTGTTTACTATATTCTTAGAAATTAGTTTATTAAAAATTATTGCTTTATATATTATATTATATTATTATAAATTAATTAATGAATAAGACAAATGTATAAGAAAAAATTATATATATTTTTCTTTGAGAAAAAAAAGAAAAAAAAAGATATAATAATATAAAAAAATTATATTAATAACCATAATAGTAATAATATATTAAAGTATTGCAATTCATTATATTAAAATCTAATAGAAATATATAACTAAAAAGTATAAATTAATATATTATTAAATAATTAAATAAATATAAAAATATATAAATTTTATATTCAATGAAAACTTGAAAAAGTTTTATATTAATATTGTCAATTGAGTAATTTAACTAACATATTATTTTTTGATTAAAAAAATTAAATGGAAAATCAAGCGTCATACTCTTGGAAAATAAAGTATTTTAGCCAAATATTAATAACATATAATATATATTATAAAAAAATATTACATAAAAGTCATTGAGCTTCAAACAAAAATTAACAATTCAACAACAACAAAAAAAAAAAAAAAAAAAAAAAAGCAAATTATTATGTTATTTTTATTAAAAGTTTCTATAGTATTAGCCGTAAAATCTGTGAAATTGTAATTTAAATAATTAATAATAATATTTATTTAAATTTATTTTATTTAATATTAATAAATCTTAATAATTACTATTTTAATTTTATTTTATTTTTATTATTTAATAAGATTTGGTTGTGTAATAATACTAAAAGAAATAGAAAATTAAAATAAAACTTTAAATAATAAAAAAATATAAATTAATATTATGATAATGTATACATTTTATAGTTAATATATTCCTTTTATTTATTATTGAACAATATTATTGGTTCAAGAAAAATCTATTTCAACTTTTTTTTTTAAATTTATAAATATATTGTTTTTCTTTTTTTTTTTTTAATAATAAATTTAAAGTTTTTTTTTTTTTTTTTTTTTTTTTTCTAAGCATACAATTATTATAATTAAATTATTGCATATATTTAATCAAAATCCATTTAAATGTTTTAGATTTCAGTGATATGGATTAATGTATTAATAGTTTTATATTGATGTAGTTATTAATAATATAACAATATTTTGTATTACTCCAATTTTTAACCTAGGTGGTTAGTACTTTAGACTAACATATATTAGGTTTCTGGATCTTCCCCACCACTACCTTCTTTTATGGGCAATTTTCATCCTTCCAGAATGATCTTCCCTATATATGATGTTGGTGTTGGTTCTCCAATATAAATATTCCTGTTGCTAGACTATATAATTATATAATGGAACAATTACACTAATCCTCTCACAGATTAAGTGAGAGGATTAGTGTAATTGTTCCATCATCGATGATGGTTCAAGAGATCACTGGAATGAAGTCCATCGTATAGAACAGTTAATAGTTAATAGAATGACCTTTATACTAATAATTTAATATTATTTACTTTTATTATTTATATAGTAATCTTTTAGTTAAATGAATGAAAATGTTATATATATATAATGAGTCAATTTCTTTTAAAAATAAAATAAAATAAAATAAATAAAACTATTAATATATAATTTTTAATGCTATTTAATATTTAAGTAAAATTCCAAATTCCAAAAATATTAGAGTCATTTCATAATATTCTCATTACTAAAACTTCCTTATTTTTATTTTATTATAATTTATTATTATTATGATTAAAAATTTTGTTTCTCATTAATTATATATATATATATGTTCAAATATTAAATTGAAATAATTAATTTTTTTTTTTTTACCCAAATTAAGTTTCATTTTTAATTACTTTTATATTACTAAAAAAAAAAAAAAAAAAAAAAAAAAAAAGCAATAGTATAACGTAGCTAAAGGTATGAAGCATACTGAATGGCATAGTTGACAAGAGTCGTGGCTACAGAATAAGTAGAAGGCGTAAGTACCAAATATAAAGACATGAATGAAATAATCATTCCTTCGTATGATGATACCTCATTCATTTTATTACTATTTAAAAATTTCATTAAAATCAAATACAGTTTCCATTTTAGTAGTAATAATAGTAATATTTTAATGATTGTTTCAAAAATGGATTTACTAAACTCTACTTATTTTTAATTATTAAAGCAAAGGAAGTACTATATTGAAT
The DNA here is from genome assembly GCA_016946835.1 of Neocallimastix lanati (nom. inval.). NCBI lineage: Eukaryota > Fungi > Neocallimastigomycota > Neocallimastigomycetes > Neocallimastigales > Neocallimastigaceae > Neocallimastix > Neocallimastix lanati (nom. inval.). Next base: position 749,227 of record JACVTC010000041.1, on the reverse strand, counting down.
ATCATACATGTATACTATTTATTATATTTTATTATATAAATTTTAATATAATTATGCATTTATTTAAATATATGCAATATATATTTAATTTTTTTTTTTTTTTTTTTTTTTTTTTTTGTTTATTTATTTTTATTCTATCACCGAGTCATCTATTAATAATAAAGTTAAGTAAAAAAAAATAATAATAATAAATATTAATATACATATCCCAAAATTTCAATAAACTATTTTAAACTTTAACAATTAATTTATTTTACAAATATTATCAATTTAATACTATATATAATCTATATTTATTACATTATATATATAATTATACTCTTCAAAAAACTTCAAAAAGTTCAAATTAAATTAATAATGGCTTATTAATGAGTAATGTTATTAATTTTAATATATTATGATTTTTGTCAATTTATATAAATATTCAATATAATTGATATGATAGAATTTATAATATATATATAAATAATAAAATAGATTGATTACAATTTATATTTAATTATTTATATAATAAATATATTTTTAAATTTTTTTTATAATATTATTTAATATATTATTTAGAAATTTTTATTTATTTTATTTAATATAATTTTATAAAAAAGGAAAAAAATGAATAAAAATAAAAAATAAAAAAAAAAAAAGATAGATAATAAAGTATATACCAATAATTTTTAAGTAAAACGAATATTATTAATAATATATAATAAATAATAAATAATAAATAATAAATAATAAATAATAAATAATAAATAATAAATAATAAATAATAAATAATAAATAATAAATAATAAATAATAAATAATAAATAATAAATAATAAATAATAAATAATTAATAATTAATAATAATTAATATATAATAAATAATAAATAATAAATAATTGAATAATAAATAATAAATAAAAATTACTATATTGATAAAATGATAATTAATTAATAATATACACTAAAATAACAGAATAAGATACATTCAAATTCTTTTTACAGTTTGAATTAATATTATTAATATTCTCGAATGAAGTCATTATCATTATCAGTCATAAACTTTAAGAATTTTTATTTCATTCACTCAATAAAAAAATGTATTATTTTACTATTTTTTATATTTATATTATTAAGAATATACTACATACATTTATATGAAATATTTAAAATCTTTTTTTTTTATTTAAAAAAAAAAATAAGAAACCATTTATTTATTTTGGTTTTCATTCTTACAAGTATGTGTAATCATTTCAATAATTAATTCGTATATTTTTTTTTCTATCCTTTTAATAAAAATGTATAATGTTAATGAATAATAAACCCTTTTTTTTTTTAGAGTATTTATTATAATGTTAAATATTACAAATACATTTTAAAATAATCAAAATTAATGTTTTGATTTAGTTCTAAATATGCCGTATTAAACTTTTTTTACGGTTCTTACTATTTACTAATATATTAAATATTACAATCTAATAATTTGAAGGAACGGCAAGGATAAATTAAAAAATAAAAAATAAAAAATGAATAAAAAAAATAAATAAGACAAAATAAAATGAAGAATTAAAATATAAAAATAATGTTAATATTATCATAGTATACCTTTTAATTAAAAGTAATTATTTAATATTAATACTAAAAAAAAAAAAACAATCTGCATTATTATTTTTAAAATACAAAAAATACAAAATTTGCATGATTTCTTTTACATATAATTAGAACTGAAGTAAGCCGCTATTTTTTACTATGAATATGTTGTTAATGAAAAAAGAATAATAATAAATAATAATAAATATTTTGATAATATATATATAATATATTAATCATAATTATATATTTTCAATAAAGCTGCAACCATAAATGAATTAAACAGCAAATATTAATAATTGATAGTTTAAATAAGATATATTATTAATAATAGTCAAATTCATATGCTTAACAAACTTTAAATGCTTATATGTAAATTTTTGGTTTATCAGTAATTATTAATATATATGGCAAGGATAAGTTTGCCATATATTAACAAAATAAAGTTTTTTATATTAATAAAGATTTAAAATTTGTATAATATTTAATCTTTTAATATTAAGTATTCAATATTTAATTCTTACTATTAAGAATTAAAAGTAAAAAAAAAAAAAAAAAAAAAATAGTTAATATGATTTTTACATATATATGATAGTTTAGAGAGAAGTGAATTTATTAATTTTTTATTTACGTAATTATTTATTCATAATTTTTCTTTTTCAATATTTAGTTTAGAGTTAAATGATATATAGTTTATTTATATAAAAGGATAAAGGGTTATTTGTATCTGAAAAGCATAAAATAAAATAAAAATGGTTTAAAAAAAAATACTCTTCAATTAACATGATTTTGTAATAAAAAAAATAAAATAAAATAAAATAAAAATAAAAATAAAAAAAAAAAAAAATAATAATAATAATAAATTGTCTTAATTACTTTAAAGTACAAATATTTAATAGTGAATTTTTTTTTCTTTTTTATTATTATTAATTTCTAATATAATATCATATAATTTAAACATAAATTTATGGGGAGGTGTGCATTTCACAAAATGTGGCTTAAAATATTTATAAAAAATAAACATATAAATAAATAAATAAATAATTAAAAAATATTAAATAAAAAAAATAAATATGTTAAATATGTTTTATTATTGCTCTTTTATATTTTATCTTAATTTCTATCAATTTTTAGTTATATAGTTTTTTTTATCTTATTAAAATTTTAATAATAAAATATAATATTGATATTAATATTAATAATAAAAAAACTATATAACATTGATATTGATTTTAATAATAAAAATAACTATATAAAATATTGATATTCTATATATATATATATAATTATTTATTATTCAGAATAAATAATATATAATTTTTTAATATAACAGTAATATGAAGATATGAAGTATATATGAAAATATTTTTTTACTGCCTAATATTGGAAATATTTATATTTATTCTGAATAAAAAATTAGTGTTAATTATTAATTTTTTTTAATTAGAAACATAAAATATTTATTTATTTATTTATTTTTTATTTATATATTTATTTATTATTTATTATTTATTTATTTATTATTTATTATTTATTACTTATTATTATTATTTACTATTTATGATTTATGATTTATTATAATAAAATATTTTATAATAAGATATTTAAAGACTTATTTACTTATTCAAAAATGATTTTTATTATTTATTTAATTATTTATTTAATTATTTATTTAATTATTTATTTATTGGTTAAAAGAATTATATAATGTGGCAATTAATTTAAAATTTTAAGCCACATGTGAAATGCCCAATTGCTAAATGATACACATTCAAATTTACGATAAGAATCAATTGACCAAACATTAAATATGGTTCAATAATAAATATTATTATGCATTATATAAAACAATATAAAGTTTTTAAAATTATATGTATAATTATTTCAATAATTTATATATATATAATATAGTATTTATTTGGGAGTGGTGCATTTCTCCAGGTTGCATTTCGCCATTTTTTGAAAGCATGTGGCGTATTAAAAAATGTGGCATTTCGCCAAGTCAAAAATTATTATATAAAATAAATAAATAAAATTAAATATTATTATTATTGAATAAAAACAATTTTAAAGAAAATTATTTTGAATTAATATTTATTTATATCAATACTCTACTTGTCGAATACAACTCCCTGTTTATTTATATAAAATATATAGGGTTATTTTCACCTTTTTCTTTTTTTTTTTTTTTTTTTTTTTTTATTAAAAATGAAAATAATAAAACAAATATAGCTTTTGTAATAGCACTTTTTTAATGACATCATTATATTATATAGGAAGGGCTATTTCTTATTTGAAACTTAAAACATATCTTTTTAATATAAAATTTTAATTTTTAATTTTTTTTTTTTTTTACCAATAATAATAATATGTTAAAAATGTTTTATTATTGCTCTTTTATATTTTATCTTAATTTCTATCAATTTTTAGTTATATAGTTTTTTTATTTTATTAAAATTTTAATAATAAAATATAATATTGATATTAATATTAATAATAAAAAAACTATATAACATTGATATTGATTTTAATAATAAAAATAACTATATAAAATATTGATATTCTATATATATCTAATTATTTATTATTCAGAATAAATAATATATAATTTTTTAATATAACAGTAATATGAAGATATGAAGTATATATGAAAATATCTTTTTACTGCCTAATATTTGAAATATTTATATTTATTCTGAACAAAAAATTAGTGTTAATTATTAAATTTTTTTAATTAGAAATAAAGTTTATAGTCTAAAAAAATTTTTTGCTTTGATGGCTAATTTCAAAGTTAAATTATTTTTTAAGAATATATGAAATTATTTTTTCTCACATTTTTGTTTTTCAAAAATATAAAATAGCATTTTTCTTATTATTAAATCCTAACTTAATATTTTAAATATTAAATTGGGATTTAATCATTCTATATAAAAAAATATAATTTAAAGCTTTTTTGCTACATAAAAAAAAAAGTATTAAATTTATAATTATTTAATATTTTATATATTATATATATTTTTTATATTAATTGATTTTTATTTATTGGTTAGTCAACCACCATAGTCACAATTCTTATTTTTTATTATTATACATTATTCCGTTTAGAATCTATTTAATATAATTATTAATTTATAGTTCTTTTATGGTTGAATTATTTAAAACCGATTAATAATTTTTTTTTTTTAAAAAAAAAAAGTATTATTTATTTAGATTAATATTCATTATATTCATTTATTATTGCTTTTTTTTTTTTAAAAAAAAAAAAAAATTTAAATAATATATACTATTATTTAATAAAATATTTTTATAAAATAAAAATAAATTAATAAAATTATATTATTAAGTTATTTAAGGATCAAGTTTATGATGTAAGAATTAAAGCAGTATATTTGTTTTTTAAATATTTTTAATTTAAGATTATAAAAAAAAAAAAAAAAAAAAAAAAAAAAAAAAAAAAAACTAAAAATGTAAAGATTATATTATTTGAAAGTATGATAGCTATTTCTTTTATATGAATAAAACTAATTTATTATATTAACATATATATATATATATATATAATAAATAGTAATAAAATTTATGGTATTTTCATTATTATATCTTAAATAAAATAAGTTAATGTGCTAAAATAAAAATTAGTGAAAATATATATATATATATATTTATTATTATTATTATTATTTTATTTATGGAAAGGTTAACAATTATGTAATGAATAAATGTTTAAATTTTGTTAATTTCTTTCTTCATTTTATCTAATTTTATTATTATCGTAAATATTAAGCATAATAAAACATATAAAAAATTATCTAAATATATAATATATATAAAATTTTTCATTTTAAATATTTAAATAATAAAAAAAAAAAAAAAAGAAGAAATAGAGAAATAGTAAGAAAGAAATTAAAATTTTAATAATCTATATTAAAAAAAATGTTATTTAATAATTTATGTAAATATTCAAATGAAAGTTGTAGTTTAGTAAAAAAAAATTAAAGGTCCTTTTTTTTTGGTTAAATTAATATGATAATATATTTAGAAATAAAGCAAAATTTGCAAATATTTGTACTTGTAATAATTTTAAATCAACAAAGACAAACCTTTTATTGTATTTTTATAAATTAAAAATTAATTATTAATAAAAAATTAAAAAAAAAAGTTTAATTGTAAATATTTTAAAATAAAAAAATTTGTATAATCTATAAATTATATAATTTATACATATAATTGTTCATTAATAATCTATAAAATTTTTATTATTTCAACTTTAAAGTAAATGACTTTTGAAAATGAATTATAAACTTCAGTTGAACTATTATTTAAATTATTTAAGCAAAAAAAATCTTTTTTTTTAAATATTTTTATTTTTTAAATTTTTTTAAAAAAATTTTCAATATTGAGATTTTCACTTTTCATTTAAAGTAAAACTATTGGCTATTTAAAAATTATTTCTTTTTGTTTTATATAATAATTTTAAATTTAAAAATTAAAAAAAAAATTTTTTTTAATTAAAAATTTAATTAAATTAATTATAGGATAAGATTATATAGTATTAAAGAAGTCCATTAGATTATTATTTATTCTAATCTTTAAAATAATATATAAATTACTCAAGACATTTAAATTTTATATAATAATAAATCAAAAAATTGCATAAAATTATAAAATGTTTATTTTTATTTTATTATTACTAAATTGTATACTATGTTTCCAAAATATTCAAAATGACTTTATATTATTATATTTAAAATTTATAATGCTCATTCATTAAACTTTTTTTTACTTAATAGTATTTTATAATTTTAAATCTATAAAATTAATAGAAATTATATAAATTATTTGAATAAATGAAATGATTAATTACATATATTTAATTCTTTGGTTATGTGTTAAATATTATATAATAAAGTGGTTGATAAATATTAATATTTACCATTAAATTAATAAATTAATAAATAAATAAATAAATAAATAAATAAATAAATAAATAATGTAATATATATAAATTACATTTTTCCGATGTTATTGGTAATTTTTTTTTTTTTTTTTTTTTTTTTTTTATTTATAACAATTATAGTAAAAATTAATTTGTAAAAAGTAAGCAATAATTAATTAATACTATAAAAAATTCATTAAAAGAAAAAGAGTTTCATTATTGAAAAAAATTTAAAATATAATAACTGAGAAATTAATATTGTGTTATAAAATAAATAGTAATCTAAAGAAAAGTATATTATGTACAACAATAAATAAATAAATTTTATTCATATCAATTATGGAAAATTGTGGTTTTAAATAATCCAAAAAATATTATTTTTATTAAAAGAATTATTAAAGACAATTTATATATATATTTATATAGACAAAAATATAGACGATAAAAAAATAATAAAAAAAAAAAAAAAAAAAAAACATTTTTTTTAAAAAAAAGAAGAAAAGGAAAAAAAGGAAAAATGAAAAACAAAATTTAATTTTGTTTTAAAAACAATTTAAAACGAAATTATTATTTTTTAATAAAATGAATTTAAAGTATTTGTTATTAAAAACAATTTAATATTAAATTTTTTTATTCTAAATGAAATAGAAATTTATTGCATACTTAAACATAAAATATATATATAATGTTTATCATAATGTTTATTAAAATATTAAATAAAAATTATAATGTAATTAAAATAAAAAAAAAAAAAAAAAAAAAAAAAACTCTTGATTTCCAATAATTAACTTTTGCATTATTCATTATAATAATTATTTATAGTCAATTGTTTTATTATGAGATATTATATTAAAAAATGAAAATTCAATAAAAATATAGAGTAAAAAGTCGATTATAACTTAATAGCTTTGATATTATTAATAAGTAAGCTATTGAAATATAATTTACTTTTCAATATCATTTAATAAATTATCAATTTTTGTAAAAAATAAATTAATTAGAAATTTCATGGATTTAAAGGACATTTATTATTTATTCGTATTTATAAGATTTATATTTGTTTATAACAGAAAAGCTAACAAAATAAAAGATACATAGTAAATATATAATATATCACATTTATTTTATATAATAATACTGAGAAGACGAAGAAAAAAAAAATTTTTTTTATTAAATGATAAAAATATTTTATAAAATAATGAATCAACCATTTTAACTAATAATTTTTATTAAATTTTAAATACCTACATTTATATATATATATATATATATATATATATTTTTTTTTTTTTTTTTTTTTTTTTTTTTCCTAATAAAATAAATTCAAATATTGAAATAAATTTATTTAATATAAAATATAATTTATTTTAAAAAGAAATGTCTTCTGCTGTTAATTCTGATATAGCTGATCTTGATGGATGGCTTGCTTTATTAATGGATTGCAAGCAATTACCAGAAAATGATGTTCAAAAATTATGTGAAAAGGTAAAATTAAAAATTGAAATTTTATATTGCTTTATTATATTTATTGTATTACATAAAAATTTTTTAATAGCTATTACTGTTGGAAGACTAATTAAAAATAATTTAGAAAAATAAAAATAAAAAATAAATGTATAGAAATAATAAGATATTAATTATATTATTATTGTTATTATTATTATACTTATTATATATATATAATTATTATATATTATATTGGTATATATATGAAGGCTAGAGAAATTTTAATTGAAGAATCGAATGTTCAACCAGTTAAATGTCCAGTTACAGTTTGTGGTGATATTCATGGTCAATTCCATGATTTAATGGAACTTTTCAATATTGGTGGTAATTCTCCAGATACCAATTACTTATTTATGGGTGATTATGTTGATCGTGGTTATTATTCTGTTGAAACTGTTACCCTTTTAGTTTGTTTAAAGGTTCGTTACCGTGATCGTATTACTATTTTAAGAGGAAATCATGAATCTCGTCAAATTACTCAAGTATACGGTTTCTATGATGAATGTTTAAGAAAATACGGTAATCCAAATGTTTGGAAGTATTTTACAGATTTATTCGATTACTTACCTTTAACTGCTTTAATTGAAGACCAAGTAAGTATTTTTTATATTTTCTTTTTTTTTTTTTTTTTTTTTTTTTTTTGAATTTTATATAAATTGTTAATGGTAGTAGTAACAATATGTTATTGTTAGTTATCGTTATATACTCTAATAGTTATTTAAAATTTTTGATTTAAAATATATAATTTTAAATAAATTAAATATTAATTTATTAAATCGATCATTCAATATATTTTTAAAATTTAAAAGATCTTCTGTCTTCATGGTGGTCTTTCTCCATCTATTGATACTCTTGATCATATCAAGTCCTTAGATAGAATTCAAGAAGTTCCACACGAAGGACCAATGTACATTAATATAATTTATTAGAAATATAATATTAATTTTGTTGAATTAAACACATAAAATAGTTTATATATATATATTTGTAAAATATAATATAAACCATTTTAATACAATATATAATAATTATTCAAATTTTTTATTAATATATATATAAATAATATATATATATTTAATCTTCCATGAATAGGTGCGATTTACTTTGGTCTGATCCCGATGACCGTTGTGGTTGGGGTATTTCTCCACGTGGAGCTGGTTATACATTTGGTAATGATATCTCAGAAGCATTTAATCATAACAATGGCCTTACTTTAATTGCTCGTGCTCACCAACTTGTTATGGAGGTATTTTTATAGTTTTATTATATCATGTTTTATATATATAGTATATACTATGTTTATATAGAATAATGTTATTATAATTATAATATTTATAATTATTTATTAATTTGAAATATATTATACATTTATATATTTTATGATATTATTTATAATTTTAATAGGGTTATAACTGGTGTCAAGATAGAAATGTAGTTACTATTTTCAGCGCACCAAACTACTGTTACAGATGTGGTAATCAAGCCGCTATTATGGAAATTGACGAACATCTTAAATACACATTGTAAATTATTTTAAATTTATAAATATTAGTTTTTAGAAGTATATGCAATTATTAATAAATTATTAATAAATTTTTATTTTTTTATTTATATATTAATTTTCGTATTTCTATTTATTTATTTATTTATTTTTGTATTTTTAAATTTTTATGATATATAAATTAATTATTATAATCTAGCCTTCAATATGATCCAGCTCCAAGAAGAGGTGAACCACTTGTAACAAGAAGAACTCCAGATTATTTCTTGTAGATTATTAATATTTTTATATTTATTGATATTTATATAATATTAATTAATGTTTATTAAACCAAAAAAAAAAAAAAATCAGTAAAAAAAAAAATAATAATTAAATATATTATTTTTTAATATAATAAATTAATAATAATTTTATTTATATAATATTAAAGGGAAGAAAAAAAATAAAAAAGAAATATTAAAAAAATAATAAAATAGGAAATATAATAAATAAATAAATAAATAAATAAAATTAAGAGAGAAAAAAAATATTTTATACATAATAAAAAAGAAAAAATAAATAATAATATAAAATAAATATTATTATATTTATTCTTTTTTTTTTTTATAAAATAAAGAATGATAATTAAAAATATATATATATATTTATATATATGTAATAATAATTATTAAATATATAAATAAATTTTAAATTTAAATATTATATATATAATTATTATATTTTAATTTTATTATTACTGTAATTATTTTTTTTATGTTTGTGTATTATTAAAATTTCGTAAATATTATCAATAATAATAATAATAAATATTAATTTATTATTGATAAAGAAATAATAATAAATAATAAATAATAAAAATAATTTATAAAGGTAATAATAATGATAATAATAATTTATAAAGGTAATAATAATAATATTATTATTATTATTTTTTAAATATTATTTTATTATTTAATAAAGTTCTACTATTTTATCATACATCAAAACCATCTTTTTGTTTTTTTTTTTTTGATCTAAATTTAAAAATTGTTTACGTATTATTAAAAGTAATGTGTAATATAATGTATTTATATTATGTATCATTACGTTTTATGTTATAAAAATTTATATATTATTAAATTGATTAAAAAAAAAAAAAAAAAAAGTAATGATTGGATAAAATTTTATTCTTATTTTATGTAAAATATAATTTTTAGTTTGAATATATTGAAAATATATAAAACATTAATACTGTATTATATTTATTGTGTATATTATATTTTTTTTTTTTTAAAATTTAAAAAAAAAAAAAAAAAAATTAATAAAATATTAATATAATTTTTTAGTAAAATTGTGAACTTTTTTTTTAAAGATTTTTTTTTTTTTTTTTTTTTTTTTTTTTTCAAAAAAAAAAGAGAAAAAAAGGAATGAAATTTTAAAATTTGTTAAAAAAAGAAAAAAAAGAAAAAAGAGCATAAACATTTGAATACCTAAATTATTTAAATTATTTATATTCCTTCTATTCTTTATTTAATTATTTATCTTAATTTATTTTAATTTATTTAATAAAACATATTATTTATATTAAATTTAATAATTAGATTTTTTTTTTTTTTTTTTTTGGATTTAATTAATCTACTTGAAGTGAAATACTTTATATATATTTTCTACAAAGGTTAATAAAATTATTAGTATTTAAAATATTTTAAAAATATATACATAAGAATTTTTTTTTTTTCATTTTTTATACAGCAGTAATAAAAAATTCCCAAATTTTAAACATTTAAAATTATTAATGAAATCTCAAAATCATTTTAAAAGATTTTAAATGTTAGGAAAATAAAATTTTAAAACATATTTTTAAAATCTCAAATTTATAGTATATAATGTAAAGATATAAAATATATAATAAATCAATTTATATATAATAAATAATAGTGTAGAATAATAGTGTAGAATTTTTTATTAACTAATATAAAATGAAGAAGTTATATTTCATAATCAATTTGAAAAAAAAAAAAAAAGAATTTTATATATATATTCTATTGTTATTTTTTTAAAGTTGAAATACTAATTTTCTTTTTTTTTTTTATATATATATATGTATTTATACAATGTTCTTACATATTTTAAAAAAAAGAAAACACATGAAAATTTAAATAATAATTTAAAAAATTAAAAATGAATATCGAAAATCCAGTATTAAAAAAAGTTTCTTCAGTTTCATTTTCATTTTACACCTCAGATGAAATTAGAAAACTTTCTGTAAAGCAAATTACCAATCCAGTTACTTTGGATAATTTAGGTCATCCAACCACTGGTGGTCTTTATGATTTAGCTTTAGGTCCATATGAACGTGAAGATAGGTATATATATATTTTTATTTAATTTTTTATTAAATGTTCAATATTATATATTTTTCCTAAACAAAGAAATTAAAATCTTTGTATTAAAATCTTTTAATAAAAATATATTATTTTTTTTTTCAAATTTTAATTTAGTTGTCATACTTGTGGTTTAGGTTATTTTGAATGTCCTGGTCACTTTGGTCATATTGAATTACCAGTTCCATTATATAATACTATTGTTTTTAAGACATTATATAAATTGATGCAATCATTATGTTTCTGCTGTCACCATTTTAGAACTGGAAGAGTTAAGGTATATTATTATCTATATATTATTTATCTATTTTTATTACAAGTTTTTTTTTTTTTTATATTTTTATAATTTATTAATTGTTTTTTTTAATTTTATTATTTTTTTTTATTGTAACTCCATAAAATATAAAATAAATATATATATTACAAAATTAATAAACATAATAATAATAATAATAAATGATATGATCAAATATTTTTACTATAAATATAGATGGCAAGTTATATTGCCAAATATAGACTTATGTATGCAGGTTTATTAACTGAAGCTAAAGAAATTGATGAATTCATTCAAAGAATTAATCCAATTAGATTTGAAGACGAAGGTGCTAAGAAAACTCCATCTTTATCTGAAGATGAAATTATTGAAGAAATAAAAAAACATACTGATGAAATGATTGCTGAAAATCCAAATCAATATGTTAAGTCTACTTTATTAAATTTAGAATTACATAAATTAGAAAAAGAATTTTTAAAGGATATACCGGCCGTTACATGTCATAACTGTAAAGGTATTTCTCCAAAGTTGAGAAAGGAAGGTTGCCATAAAATTTTCCAAAAAGAATTACCAAGTAAGAGTAGAGCAATTATGAATGCTAAAGGTATTTCATTTGAACCATTATTTAAAACCGAAACAAACGAATACTATGATTCAGATGAAGAAATTAACAGTAAGTCTGAAGGTAAGTTCATTACTCCATTAGATACTTTAAGACATATGGAATTATTATGGAAGAATGAAAAAGAAATTCTTGATTTAATTTATGGTAAGAATGTTGGTAATGGTAAACGTGAATCTTCTTACAAGATTTTCTTCCTTGATGTTATTCCAGTTTCACCATCTCGTTTCAGACCAGCTTCTAAGGTGAATGGTGTTGCTCATCAACATGCTCAAAATGCTCACTTAGAAAACATTTTAAAACAAATAAATTATATTATTGATGTTCACCATCAATCTAAATCCTTAGAAAAGAGTGATGCTGAAGAAATTACTCAAGATAATCGTATTATTAATAGTTGGATTAATTTACAAATTTCTGTCAATACTATGCTTGATAATACTACTAATCCAAATCAATATACTAAGGATGGTAAACCACTTACTCCAGGTATTAGACAAGTCTTAGAAAAGAAGGAAGGTTTATTCCGTAAGCACATGATGGGTAAGCGTGTTAATTATGCTGCTCGTTCTGTTATTTCACCAGATGTTAACATTGAAACCAATGAAATTGGTATTCCACCTGCTTTTGCTGTCAGATTAACTTACCCAGAAGCTGTTACTCAATATAATGTTAATGAATTACGTCAATGCGTTATAACGGTCCAGATGTTTGGCCGGGTGCCACTCATGTTCAAGATTCTAATGGTACTTTATTAAACTTAAAATCTCTTGATATGACTGCCAGAATGGCTGTTGCTAATCAATTATTGACACCTTCTATTGAATCAAATGATATGCAAATTCAAGCCCACACTAATAAGAAGGTATATCGTCACATTAGAAATGGTGATTATGTTCTTATGAATCGTCAACCTACTTACACAAACCATCTATTATGGCACACACTGCTCGTATTCTTCCTCTAAGGAAAAAACTTTACGTATGCATTATGCTAATTGTAATACCTATAATGCTGATTTTGATGGTGATGAAATGAATCTTCACTTCTTACAAAGTGATACCGCCAGAGCTGAAGCTATGCTTATTGCTAGAAACCGATCAACAATATCTTGTCCCAACTGATGGTGGTGTTTTACGTGGTTTAATTCAAGATCACGTTTGTGCCGGTGTCGGTATGACAAGTAAGGATTCTTTCTTTGATAAGGGTGAATATATGCAATTAGTCTATGCTGCCTTAAGATGTGAAGGTGGTATTGGTGCCACTAATACTGAAGGTAATGGTAGTATTGAAGATGATGTTCCAATTGGTTTTAACGGTAGAGTAGTTACTCTCACTCCAGCTATTATTAAGCCTTATCCAATGTGGACTGGTAAACAAATTATTTCCACTATTTTGTTAAACTTGACTGGTCATAATAAACCATTGAACTTAGAATCTAAGGCTAAGATTCCAGGAAGATACTGGGGTAAGGTTGCTGAAGAAGAACAAAAAGTTATTGTTTGTGATGGTTATCTTGCACAAGGTATTATGGATAAATCTCAATTGGGTGCTTCCGCTAATGGTTTAGTTCATGCTGTTTATGAAGTTTACGGTGCTCCATACGCTGGTAAATTATTATCTATTTTATCTCGTCTTTTAACTAACTATCTTCAACACACCGGTTTCTCCTGTAGAATGGATGATTTATTATTAACTCCAGAAGGTGATAAGATCAGAAAAGAAATCATTAAGAAGAGTGTCATTGCTGGTAAGAAGACAGCATTAAAACACACCAACGTTATTGATGAAAATGGAAAATCTATTTACAAGGAAAGTGAGTATGATGTTGAATTAAAGAAGCGTTTAGAACATATTATTCGTTCAGATGAAAGTCTTGCCAACTTGGATGGTAGTATGAAGGGAAAGTTTAATAGTATTACTTCTGAAATTATTTCTTCTTGTATTCCAAACCATCTTTATAGAAAATTCCCAGTCAATAACATGCAAAAGATGACTGTTTCTGGTGCTAAGGGTAGTAACGTTAATGTCAGTCAAATTTCATGTTTACTTGGACAACAAGAGTTAGAAGGTAGAAGAGTTCCAGTTATGGTTTCTGGTAAGACGCTTCCATCTTTCCAACCATTTGATACTTCCGCTAGAGCAGGTGGTTATATTGCTGGTCGTTTCTTGACCGGTATTAAACCACAAGAATACTTCTTCCACTGTATGGCTGGTCGTGAAGGTTTAATTGATACAGCTGTAAAGACTTCTAGATCTGGTTACTTACAAAGATGTTTAGTTAAGCATTTGGAAGGTTTAAGAGTTCAATATGATAATACAGTTCGTGATAGTGATGGTAGTGTTGTACAATTCTTGTATGGTGAAGACTCTTTGGATGTTCAAAAGCAAAAGACCTTAAACCAATTTGGTTTTTGGGCCAAGAACTACTATGCTGCTGTTAATAAGTTAAAGCTTCCAATGGTTGTTTCCTCACCTTACATTATTGCTAATGAAGCTGAAAAGTACATGAAGAAATCTGTTAAGAAGCCATCTAAATATGATACCTCCTTAAGTAAATTTTCCCCATCAAGATACATTGGTAGTACTAGTGATGCTTTCTACAAGAAACTTACTGAATACATTGAAAAGAACCCAGATCATATCTTAGTGGAAAAGGATAAGAATGGTAAAGGTGGTAAATCTGGTATTACTGGTAAGAAGTTTAAGGCTTTAATGAACTTAAAGTATATGTCTGCTGTAATTGAACCAGGAGAATCTGTTGGTTTATTAGCTGCTGAAAGTATTGGTGAACCAAGTACTCAAATGACCTTAAACACTTTCCACTTTGCTGGTTTTGGTGCTAAGAACGTTACCCTTGGTATTCCACGTTTACGTGAAATTATTATGACAGCCTCTGATCACATTCAAACACCAATGATGACTCTTCCATTAAAGGATAATGTCTCTGATAGTATGTCAAAGCGTATTTGTTGTCAACTTTCCAAGTTAGTTTTAGCTAACGTTATCAACCACTTAGAAGTCATTGAAACCTTAAAGAGCAAAGATAACTTTGGTAAGAGATACAAGATTTACACTGTTAAATTATCGTTATGGTCAAACAAGGATAGTACTGAAGAATATGAAGTTTCTACTAAGGATATTGAAAAGTGTATTCTTTTAAGATTTATTAAGGGTATGGAAAAGGCCATTCAAAAGGTCCTCAAGACTTCTGTTAAGGGTCTTGCTGAAGAAAGAGAAGAAGCTGATGCCATTATCGGTGTAGAACTTGGTTCCTTCGAAAATGGTGAAATTGAAAAGATTAACAAGAACCAAAAGGTAAAGGATGATGAAGAAGATGATGCTACCAATGCTAGCTTAGCTAAGAAACAAAAGCAACAAGCTTCTTATGAAGGACCAGATGAAGAAGATAAGAAGATATTAGAAAAGTTAGAAAAAGAAATGGAAGATACTATGGATGTTGATGAAGAAAATGAAGATATGGATGTCGATGGTGAAGAAGAAAAAATTAATTCCAAGCAAAATATTGCCAAGATTATTTCAGGATCCAAGTGGGCATCCCGTTATCACTTTAATAAGAAGGATAATACTTGTGAAATTGATTTCAAATTCCCATCAAATACTAAGAAGATTTTAATGCTTGGTATTGCTGAAGATATTTGTCATAAGACCGTTATTCGTGAAATTAAGGGTATTTCAAAGTGTTATCCAATTCAAAATGAAAGTGAAAATGATAAAACAAAGAACTTAGCTACTGAAGGTGTTAACTTAAAGGGCTTATGGTGGTTCTCTGATCAAATAGATCTTAATAAGATTTATTCTAATGATATTGCTGCTATTCTTCGTACTTATGGTGTTGAAGCAGCACGTGGTGCTATCATTAAGGAAATTGATAGTGTATTTGGTGTATATGGTATTAGTGTCGATAGACGTCACTTAAGTTTAATTGCTGATT
>JACVTC010000041.1:722500-730000 GCA_016946835.1 Neocallimastix lanati (nom. inval.) | reverse complement strand
TTTTTTTTTTAAAAAAAAAATAAAAAAGAAAAAAAAAAAATATATATATATAAAGTAAAATTAAAATTAATTTTTAAACATAAATATTTAATTTTTCTTAATTATATTATAAATTTATATTTATTTTTAAGTAATTAATATATAAAACAATTTAATAAATAAACCAATAATGTACCTAAACTTAATATTACAAATAATAATGCAAGTATATAACCACCGTATTTAACAAGTGTGAGTATCATTTTTCTTTTATTTTATTTTTATTTTTATTTTTATTTTTTTGCCTTAAAAAAAAAAGTTTACCTTAACTATTATAATATATAAAATAAATTATATTTAGTTTTTTCTATAGGAAATATTAATATTAAATATGTTAACTTTTTTTTTTAGAATAAAATAAATGACTATTTAGAACTTTTGTTTAATTAAAATTTGATATAAAAATTAGTTGATTTATTGAAATTTATTTGATTTAAAATTAATAATTTAACAATTTTTATTTTTTACATTATCCTAATATTTAAGTAATTGAAAAAAAAAATAATAATAATTAAAAAGATTTTAGTCATCTTTATTTGTCCGTATTATTTATTATTATTATTACAATTTTTTTTTTTTTTTTTTTTTTTTTTTTTTTTTTACTTTTATAATTCAGAACAGAACCAAAATTAATATATCGAAAATATAATATTAACTGTAAAATAAAATAAAATAATATAAAAAAAAAGAAAAAGAAAAATAAAACATTAATTATTATAATTTATTTCTTTATTATTTTTTAATTAAATTTTATATTTTCGTGTTATATTAATTAATAATTAAAGTTTTTTTTTTTTTTAATAAATACAAATCAAAATATATAAAAAATATATAAAAGATAATTATGCTTTCAATTTTTTTTATTATACTAAAATTGTGGAAAAAAACAAATTTATTGGTTAAATCGATCTTTCTTTCTTAATTGAATTAATAGTATTTATCATAGTAATTCTTATAAGGCGAAGAATATTTAATCAATCCTAAACATTTGACATAAAAATTATTAATAATAAATCTTATTAATATATCTTAACATATATATATATATATTTTTTTTTATATAAATAATTATTACAAAATCAATTAATAATATTATAAACAATGATTATTCTTTTTTTTTTTTTATTTTTTATTTTATTTTATTTTATTTTAAATTTTCAATTTAAAATAGGAAAGATACCTGATTAAAATAAATTCCTGTTAAAGCATGAATTTATGAAAGTATGGTTTTTCTATTAAATAATTAAATTATTTTAATTATTTTTTATATATGAAATACAAATTTTAATAAAATTATTACTAAATAAAATTTGGAAATAACTGATAAAATATTTTAAAATAAATCAAAATATTTAGATAAAAAGATAATGTAAATATATACATAAATAACAATTATTATGATTGTTAAGATGATAATAGAATAAATTTATCTTTTAAAATATTATTAATTTTTTTCTTTTTTCTTTTTTTTTTTTTTAAAAAAAATTATTTCTTTCTATTAGTTTGATTAGTTTTCTAGGAAATTATAACTGAGACTTGTAACTTGTATTGATGAGTTTGGAAAAAAAAATTTTTTTTATTTATAAAAAAGGAATAAATATAAATTATTAATTTGAAAGATTTAATTAAATTTAAATGAAAAGAATATATTATAATATATTTTAATTTATTGGACAAATTAAACATGAATTTACAGAATATTTAAAAATAATTTATATAAAATATTTAAATAATATTATGTAAAATTTTTTAATTATTAATTTAATGTTAAATATCTGAGAAATTCTATTAAACAATTTTTTCATTATTATTAATATATATAATATATAAATATAAATAAAAAGGGAAGAACCATTTCAATCTAAAAAAAATAAATACTCTTAATATAATAATTATTATCAAAAATATTTAAATTCAATTAATAATATTCATATATATTAAGAATAAGTAAGTATTAAAATAATATATTTTATTTTTTTTTGATATGTAAAATATTTTTAAAAATTTAATGTTTTTAAATTGTTTTATATTCTGTTTATATATTTAAAGAAAACTTTTTTTTTTTTATTTTAATTTTTTTTATTTTTATAATATTTTAATTTAATTTATTTAAATATACATAAACAAAAAGTATGATATAATAAAATAAATACAAATAAAATAAAATAAAATAAAATAAAATTAAACCTTAAAAAAAAAAAAAAAAAAAAAAAAAAATTGTATAACAATAATATATATTCTTTTGTTATTATTTTTTTTTCTTTGAAATTCATTTTATTAAGATATCTTAATATAGGAAGTTATATCTATTTTATGTTTTTTTATGATTAATTATTTTAAGTAAATAATGTATTTATTTATTCATTAAAAGAATATTTTAAATAAATGGAGAAAATTTTTATAAAAATATCTTTTGAATTGTAACTTCATTTTATAAAAATATTTATTATAATAATTCTATATAAAATATATATTCTGTATTTTAATTAGGTAAATAATAATAAAGTCATTTATATTTATAGAAAATAAATCTTTCTTATTTATCATTAACTTTTTTTCTTCTTTTCTTAGAATAATAATTCTTATTATATTTTTAAATACCTTTTAAAGATTTAAAATATTACAAATTTCTCAAATTAATTCAGAAATTTTAGAATTAATATTTTTTTTATTTAATATCATTTTATATTATTTATTTATTTATTTTATAATATTAAAATTTATAAATAGTATAAATTTATTTATGCTAATTTTATATTTTGTATATATATTCAATAATATAATATAATAAAAAATAAAGTTGTGAATTTATTACTTTTTTTTTTTCATATAAATTACTTTATCGACAACAAATAATAATTATATTAAAAAAAAAAAAAAAAAAAAAAAAGCGTTACATTCATAAATATATTTATGTAAATATAAAAAAAGTAAAACAGTAGAGAAAATAAAAAATAAAATAAAAATAAAAAAAATTATAATAACAGTAAATTATATTTATGTTAAATATATTAATTTTTTTGTTAATTTCGTTGTAAATATAATATTGATGATATTAATAGTAATAACAATTTTAATTTAATAATAAAGTTGTGTAAATAATATTAAATCAAAATGGACATCTATCAAATAGACAATGCCTGTGTGAATTTATACACTTTTCCTGAACAGGATAAGAGAGTAGAAGCCGAAAAATATTTAAAAATGTTATTTCCGACATTTAATGATTCTTCAACTTCTGAAAATGAAATAAATAGTCCATCCACCGATGGTGGTCCCTTTGAAACTATTCAAAAATGTCATAGTGTATTAGAACAAACAAAGTCAGCATATACACAATTATATATAATAAATCTTTTACAAGAACTAACAATACATTGGCAAATTTATGATGTTGAACAAAAAATAAATATGAGTATGAAATTTATACATTAAAAAAAAAAAAAAAAAAAAAAAAAAATTTTATTTATAAAGTTAAAATAAATTTAGCAACAACATACATATAAACAAATTCGTTTGAATATTTTCTATTCTAATGATAAATATCTTTCATTGTATAAATATGAAGGAAATTTCATTTTAATGTATTTAGGCACACATTGTCCTTTTGAACAATTTGTTATCAATTCTATATCGAAATATTTTACTTTAATAACCAAATTGGTATGAATAAATTTAAACAAGTATAATATTTTTTTTTTTTTTTTTTTAAAAAAAAATATTACATTGTGTATATATTGTTAATATTTATATATATATATAAAAAAAAAAAAAAAAAAAAATTAATTATTAATTAATTAGGGTTGGTTTGATTCAGATGAATTTAGAGATATTGTTAATGATTTTTCAAAATTTATAGAGGTAAAAATCAATTTGTATAATGATGATGATGATGATAATAATAATAATAATAATAATAATAATGTTAAAATAATAACATATATAAAAATTTTTTTTTGTCAATATAATTTATAATTATATATAATTTTATTTTATTAAAAAATTAAATATTATTTTAGTCAACCCCCGTATGTCGTCTTTCTGGATTACAAGTATTAGCTTTCTTTGTTGCTGATATGAATTTACCTTCTCTAATACTAAAAAATTTATCAAAGAATAGAAAGACTGGTATTATATATATATATAAAATATATTATTATATTTTCTAAGAATCAAGTGTTAGTTTTTGTTAAGAAATATTATTATTATTTAAAATTATTATTTTAAACATAAAGTGGTTAATTTTAGAGATTCACAGTTACATCAAATATTTAAATTATCGTTATCAACTTTATTAAATTTAATTCAAGGAAAAAATATGTTGAATATAGGTAGTAATTATAAATTGCAATTATATATATTTATAGCTATTAAAATATATAAATATTATTTCTTTATGTGTAAATCATTGAAATAATAAAAGATGATCAAAAATTAGCTGAAATTACATTAGATTTAATAAAAGCATGTTTATCTTTTGATTTTATTGGTACGAATGTTGATGAATCGACTGAAGATGTTGGCAGTGTTCAAGTAAATATATTGAAAATTTGATTCTATCTATAATATTTTCATAAATATATATATATATATACATACACATATATCCATATATTTAAAATTAAAACAATTTAAATTTTGATTTTTTTTTTTTTTTTTTTTTTTTTTTTTTTTAGATTCCAGTTTCTTGGAGACCTACAATATCTGACCCATTAACATTACAAACTATATTTCATACTTTTGAATTATTAAATCCTCCAAAATCAGCAAAAGTACTATAATTAATATATATAATTAATTTTTTTTAATTAAATTGAAAATTTTATTAATTATTTTTCTATTTTAATTATATTAATTTTTAAAAAGGTACTTGAGTGTGTATCTGTTATAGTAGCAACTAGGCGTACATTATTTAGTGAAGAAGAAAGAGCTAAATTCATTAAATCAATTATGCAAGAATTAATTAAAATATTACATTTACCTCAAGCATTTAATGATCAATCTAATTATCATGGTAAAATGAAGATTCCAAAAAAAAAAAAAAAAAAAAAAAAAAAAAGTTAATATAAATTATTGAAAAAATTAATATTAAATTTTATTATTCATTTTTCTATATAAATGTATAATATATAAATACAGAATTTTGTAGAATATTGGTAATATATATATATTATTATTTTTTTATTTATATTTTAATTAATTTCTTTAGTCATTTTCATTCAAAAAAAAAAAAAAAAAAAAAAAAAATTTAAATATTTGTTAAATTAAAAAAAAAAAAAAAAAATTATATTTATAAATAATTAAATAATATCAATAGTCGAGATTTAAAACGGTATACCATTTAAGTGATATCAATAAAATTGAAAATTATCAAGAATTTATTAATATTGTTACTGATTTTACAATAAAAAGTTTACAATCACTCCAAGTAAATTATTCGTTATATATAATCCGTATAAATATTTTATATATTCTATAAACTATTTGACAAATATTCATATATATATATAATAAATACTTAAAATTGATAATATAGACATCTTTAAATAGTATTCAATACTTATTAGTATTTTGGTCAAAAATGGTTACAACAGTAAATCAATCAAAGCCACAAGATGATGAAAGTTTACATGATATGACATCTCAGGTAAATAAATTTTTAAATTAATAAATAAAAAAAAAATAATAATAATAATAAATATTTTTATATTATTATTTAATTATTAATAAAAGAAAAACATCTTTATTTTTGATTATATATATATCTAAAAAAAAAAAAGATTTTTCAATCCTTTTTAAATGCAAGAATTGAAAATAATATTGAAGAAATTGAAGAGGATTTAGATAAAGATGCCACTTTATCGATTCTTGAAAATATATCAAACCTTGTTAGATTTTCATATAAAGAAAATAGTACATTTTTAATGAAATATATTGAAATGTTGGCTTTAGATTACAGAGTAAATAATAATAAATAGAACAATATTATATTAAAAATTTTTATTGCATAAATTAAATTAAATATATATATATATTTATAAGAATATTATAGATAGGATTATTAGTAATAATTTACCTGTCCAAATTCAAGAATCAATAAGAAAAATTGAAGGTATACTATAATTATTATTATAATTATTATTATTAATTATTATTATTATTAATATACGGCGAATTTCAAAATTTGTATTCACTATTTAATAAACATTAAAATATATTATTAAAGATAAATTTGTATGGCTAATTAATGTTTGTGCGATGACTGTTGGTTCAAGGTAATATTTTTTTTATATTTAATGCATATTTATTCAGTAAACTTAAATTAACTATTATGATAATTTTATGATAATATAAAAAAAATTTTTTTTTTAAACGTTTTTACTATATACATATATATATTTATATATAATTACAATAGAATTCCATATCAGGTATATATTATTTTGACAAATATAATACTAATAATTAGAATAAAAAATATATATTATCGCTAATTTATAATTTAATAAAATAAAGAGTTCTGAAGATGATGATTTAATTGATGGTGGTATGTATTTATATATATATATATATATATATATATAAAATTTATGCTTTATGTATTAATTAATATATAATTTTAAATTATGATATAATAAAAAGAATTATGTTGTAAGGTCATGCAATTATTAAATTTAAATCAAATGTGGATGACGCAAGTAAATATAAAAATATTCAATATTATTAAAAAAAAAAAAAAAAAAAAAAAAATTGTTAATAAATTTATATTAAATTTATATTAATTAATAAAATATTTTATTTTAGAAACCAATGTTTATACCAAATGATAAATTAGAAATGTCATTCCTTTATTTCTTTAGTAACTTTAGAAAAAGCTATATAGGTATATTTTTAATATTTTTATATATTATAATTATAATTAGATAAATAAATAAGTAAATAAAATATTAATTTTATTTTTAATTATATTTTTAATTCAATAGGTGATACTAATCAAAGAACCTCAAAGGTATATATTAATATAAATAAAAATATTTAATTAATTAATCCGTAAATAATAAATAATAAAAAAAAATGTGGATGTCTCATAATATATTATAGGTTTACCAACCATTAGCTGATATGTTTTCAATTAATGATCAATATTCATTAATGGATTATATCTTCCAAAAAATGTAAAAATTTATTTATTTCTTTTATAAAAAAAAAAAAAAATTATGACATTTATACATTTAAACATTCTAAATAAAATATTTATTTATAATTTTTATATCTAATTTTTAGTATAACTAATTTAAAATGTTGGGCACAAGATGAAACAATTATTTCAGAAACATTAAATTTATTTAATGATTTAACATCAGGGTTAGTACATATAAATATTTGTATTATTTTCATATTGTAATAATTGTATTAAAATTATAATATAATTTTATTAATAAAAATAATTTTAAAAATTTA
>JACVTC010000041.1:707500-720000 GCA_016946835.1 Neocallimastix lanati (nom. inval.) | reverse complement strand
ATAATTTTATAATTTTAAATATAATAATTAAAATAAAATAAAATATTGATAGAAAAATTTTTTTAAAAAATATATTTATTTTTTATATATTATAAAAATAGGCACATTTTTCATTATTGGAAACATTTAGTAATGATCAGATGATGGATTCCGATAATTTCAATTCAGAAGCTTTCTTATATATTATAAAATCATGTGCGGAAGGAATTAAATTATTTAATAATTCTATATCCACAGAAGCTTGTGCTGTTATTAATCAAATTTGTACAACTGTATTTAAAGAAAATGAAAAAAGTATTAATTCAAATAGTAAACCACATATTATTGTTGAATTCTTAAAACAATATCCACAAATTCTTGCTTATCTTCTTCACAATCTATTAGATGTCGTTATTTTTGAAGATTGTCCAAATAATTGGTCTTACTCCCGACCATTATTAGGTTTAATACTTTTAGCAAAAGAGGTATATTTATTGTATAGTTATATATGTTATAAATAAAATAAAATAAAAATAATAATTAAAATAAAATAAAGTAAAATAAAATAAAATTAAATAAAAAAATAAAAAATAAAATAAAAAATTAGTAATAAATAAAGAATAAATAAATAAAATAATAAATAACATATAATATATACTAATAATAATAAAAATAATGTAGGAATTTTTATCATACACAACAAAGTTAATTCAATGCCAAATACCAGAAAGAAAAGAATACTTTTCACAGGTAATATATTATTTATTATTAATAATTATATTAAACAATATTATTAATAATTATATATATATATATATATAATTATTTAAAATTAAAATTTATTCATAATTTATTAATAATGTATAACTACTACTAAAAAAAAAAAAAAAAAAAAAAAAAAATAGCAATTAGCAAATTTAATGGAAAATGTAGAAAATAACCTTTCTAACAAAAACAGGGATACCTTTACTCAAGTAAGTTTAAATTATAAAGAAAAATAAAATAAAATAAATAGTAAAATAATAGTATATAATAATAAAGTATTAATAAAAATAAAATAAAATAAAATAATAATGTTGAAAAAAAAAAAAAAAAAAAAAAAAAAAAAAAAAAAAAGATATTTCAAAATAAATCATTTTTATATTTATAATAAAATGTATTATTAATATTAACATTATTATTTTATATATTAATAATCCTTTAATTTTTTTTTTTTTTTTTAGAATCTCGTTGTATTTAGAAGAGAAATGAATAATAATATGGTTGCATTAATTAATATTAATGATAATAATAGTCCTTACATAAATATCACAAATGATGATAGTTCAATGATGCAATAATATTAAAATGAATATATTATAAAAAAAAAAAAAAAAATTCGTTATTAATAATAACAAAATTAATTTTAATTATAGTAAAATACTATATTGGTTTTTATTTAATATTATTAAATATGTATATGGATATATATATATTTTTAATAAATAAAAATAATAATAATAATAATAAGAAGAAGAAGAATATGGAAAATATAAATGTATAAATAATCGTTATTTTAATGCAAATATAATATAAAAATAAAAATTAATAAAAATAATAATAATAATTTATATATAATATGTATTATTAATTTTTTTATTTTTATTTTATTTTATTTTTTATTATTATTAATAATGAACATAATAAATTAAATTTATTATGTTAACTTTTCTTTTATTTATTTATTTATTTATTTTTATCTTTTGTTATAAATAGTTATGAATATTATTCTTTCTAATTATTTTTATTGTAGATATATTTTTATTTTTATTTTTATATTATATATATATATAATATATATAAGTATATATATATATATATAAATGGAAATTAAATAATGATAATTCTATATATAAATATATAAACTTCTTTGTTTATAAACTTCTTTGTTTTATTTATAATTTAACTCAATATATATATTTAAAAAAAAATAAAAAAAATTTTTTTTTATTTGATGAAAGTTCTTTAATGCTTTATTAATACAGCATTTGATGGTAATTCTCTTAATTGAACATTATCAGCTACAGTTGGATAATTTATACCATCACCTAATTAAATATATATATATATTTAAAAAAAAATAAATTATTAATTAAAAATTTTTTTTTTTTTTGTATTTTTGTATTATTAATTAGCATAACATACCATATGGTGGAACTTTTACTGGAAGTAACATTAACCACCATGGACTAAAAATAATAATAATAATAATAATAATAATAATAGTAACAATAATATATTAATATTTTATTTAATATTATATATAGTATATTAAATGTTTTAGTATAAATTTTTTTTTTTTTAAATATTTACGTTTTTATACCAATATTAAAGAACATTTTAAAATTTGTTTTATATCCTAAATCAAATTCATTTACAAAAACGTTTCCATCTTTTTTTGCTTCCTTATTATAATATTCATTTTCACTATATTCAATAGTAGTTTGATCTTAATAATATAAATAATTAATATATAAATTTACATATTTTAGTTATAAACTGATAAAATAAATATATATATATATATATATGTATTATTAAAAATAAAAAAAATTAATGTTATTTACTTGTTAGTAATAAATACAAATGGAAGAAGTATAATCCACCAACACAGAATATTAAAGATATATTCAAAATAATAATAAAAAATAAGAATAATTCCGGAATTGTTTCAAATGGGATTATATTATTCTATTATTTATTTTAAATAAAATATAATTAAAATAAAGAGAATGTATTAATAATATATTAAAATATATATATATATATGAATTTTACCTGAACTTTTTTATATGCTTCATATATTGGGTTTATTGATAATAATGCGAAGTATAAATTACCAATAAACAAATATTGTAAGAATAAAACAAAGTATCTATGGTTGTAATATCCAACACAATTATTAACCCACTATTAAAAATTTTTTTTATTTCATATATTTGATAAAATATAAAATTTTGAACATTAAATATTGATTATTATATAATAATAATACTTTTAAAATTTTTTATTTTCATATTTATATACTTACAGGACACTATTAATAAGTGTAAATAAAATAATTAAATAAATATTTATTAATTTATTTAATATATATAAATATTTAAATAAATCAGAAATTGGTATTTTATTAAATGATTATTCATTATACAAAAATAATATATATTTATTTATTATACTTACATGATGGTCCATTCTTAGTTGGCATCTATTTTAATAATTTTTAAATAAGGTTTGTATATATATATATTATAAAATTATTATTATTATATTTTATTTAATTTATATTTATTATTATTGAATTTTAAATCAAAATTACTTGTTACAAATTTTACAATGGTGAGTCCTAGGAGGTTTTGCTACTTTACCTAAAAATATTTATATAAAAATTATTTGTTAAATAAAATAAATATATTATTTTTTAATTTGTATAAAATTGAAATTATATCAATTATTAAATAAATAATTCATATAATACATACAATTTTTACATATGAACATATTACTATAATCTGGAAAATCTCCTAATTCCTCCATACAAGCATCTATATCCATCTTATTATAATTAAAATGAATATTATATTTAGTTTATTATTAAATTTAAATTAAAATTTAATTTTTTTTTTCATATACGTTAATTTTTTTTTTTTTTTTTTTTTTTAAGTGTTAATAATTACATTTTCATCAAAATCATCATTTAATAATTGTTGTTCCTCGTCTTTTTCTATATCAATGACAATATTATCTTGTTCGTTCGGTATATTTAAATATGTACTTGAGGAACTTTGAATTTCAAGAGTTTCATCATTATTTTGATTTGCATTTTCTTCATTTTGTTGATTTCTTTCCTGTTGCTTTTTTAAATAATTATCAATTTTCTTCCAACGTAAATATTGTTGTTTATCAACTGTTCCTGGATCTGTAGTTAAACATTGATAGTAATTGAATAACATAAGAATAACAAGATATATACTACATATGGATTGTATTGAAGCAAATATAGTTCTTGATAATTTGGGTTCAGTACCAAAGAAATAATCTAATTCTGAAGGTAGTAATGTTGAAAAGTAAGCATATAGCGCTATTGAAAATAGGATAACAACAAGACACATTAAAAATAATCCCATAAGTTTCATAAACTTTTGAGCAATTGTTTCAACAATTGTCTTAAAATTTTCTTTTGTTGATGACCAAAGTAAAGCCATTTTCCTTAACTTGATATTATATATATATTTATCTATGATTTTTTTTTTTTTTACTTTATTTGATAATTAATATTAATGCTATTTTTCAATATAAAAATAAAAAATAAATATATAAATATATATATAAATATTTAATTATATTCTTTTTATTAAAAAATTGAAAAAAATATATATATATATAAAATATATATTATATATATATATATATTCTTTATTAATTTTTTATTTTAAAAATATTAATACGATTTTGTAATAATATATATCTTTAATTTGTTTCTAATATTTATTTAATGTTATAAATAAATAAATAAAAAAAAAAAAAAATACTTTTACAAATAAAAATTCTTTATTTTAAAAAATTATATGTATAGCTTTTTCTTTTTACAAGTTTTCAATTTTGAATTTTTCAATAACTTTTTAATAATATTATTTGATATATATATATAATATTTCCCCGAAATATTCTCTTCAAATATAAAAGTTGTTTTTTAATGTAATTATATTTAACGATGTAGTTCAAATAAATTATGAATTTTATCTTCCTCCTTTTTTTTTTATTTATATATTTTATTATTATATATTTATTTCCTTAATTCTATTATTTTTGATTGATTTTTACTATGCGTTTTGTTTATTTTATTTTTTTATTTTTAAAATTTTCATTTTATTATAAAAAAATAAATAAATAATAAATCCTGTAAAACTTTAGTTTTAATATAAATATATATTAAATAACTTTATTTATTATTATACAAATAAATTAAATTCTGTCAAATAGAATTTCGAAATAATTTAAACATTGTTTTTATTATTTTTTTTTTTTTTTAATATATTAATTTCTATTTACAAAAAGATGTCATATTAATTACCTTAGAAAAAATATTAATAATAAAAATGATATATATATTAATATAAAAAAAGAAAAATAAACAAATAAATAAATAATTAATAATTAATAATTAATAATAAATAATTACTAAATCATTTAATATTTCTAAAATAATACAGTTTTATTTATTTATATAATTCTAATTTTATAAAAAAACTATGATTGAAATATTAAACTGATTTTTTTTCTTCATATTTGACTAATAAATCATAGAATTATGAATAAAAATAATAGGTTCATAATAGGTTCATAAAAACTAATTATTTTTACTTTTTGTTTTCATTAACTAAATATTGAGCCCAATAAATTGAAGCGGGTGGATCTTCAATAATAAAATATAAATAAGTATATCAAAATAAATAAGTAAATACATAAATAAATAAATAAATAAGTAAATAAATAAAAAACAAGAAATAAGAAATGTTAAATTTACAATTAAATATTTTAAAATAAAATAAACATATGTATTTTACCTGGTTTAACAAAATGAGGAGGTATTGAGGTTCCACCTTCTTTAACAATATACCTGTCCCACTCTTTCCTATAGATTCAAATAAATACAAATAAATAAATAAATAAATAAATATATATATATATATATATATATTATCATTATTACCAATATCATTGTATATTATTATTATTATTATTATTATTATTATTATTATTATTATTATTATTATTATTATTATTATTATTATTATTATTATTAATTATTACTATTAACACTATTGATATTATTATTTTTAATATTAATAATATTGTTACTATTACCTTATGTATATTAATGATTTCATGGTTAATTTGGTATTATTAAAATATTCATAAATATTGCTATAGGGTTCACATTTAATTTTCAATAATTTTCTATTTTTCTCGGTAAAATGATAAATTTTTCTTTTTTTAATTGCTATAGGCGCTTTATTTACTGGAATATTAAAATTCTTTTTAATATTATTTTCAACTTGGGTATTTAATAACAATGAATTTCGGGTTACATTGTCATTATAATTATTTATATCCTTTTTAACATTATTAATATTAGTATTAGTATTATGATTAGTTTTATTTTTTTTCTTTTTTCTCTTTATTGGTTTAATTGCTTCACTAAGTGCTTCAATTCTTTCTTCGATCTTTAATATTTCAGGGTTATTTTCAAAGAATGAAATATTTTGCCTTTTTACTTCCTTTGATCTTCTAATATTTCTAATTTTTTGTAGCTTTTGAATCATGTCAATCAAATTCTGACAATCGATTAAATCTAAATTTTTCTCAGTTCTTTGTTTTTTAATCAAACTATCAATATTAAATAATTCCTTTTAAATTTATATGCATATATAAAAAGTATATAAATATAAATAATACATTATTAAATATATATATATATTTTTGAAATTATAAAATATATATACTATTGAAATATGATAAATTAGTAAATTGGTTTATTATATACTTTTTCCTTTATTTTACTTGTAGATTTATTATTTATATCTTTTGAGTAATTCATATCTTTTATTTCAAGTTCTTTATGATTATCTTTATTATTATCTACTTTAGATTTTTCTTCAATTATTAATTCTTTAATTTTTGATTTCTTTTTTTCATGAGACTACAAGACATAAAATTTTTGTATTTTTGTAAAAAAAAAAAAAAAATTAACATAAATTACAATTTTAATTTTGAAATATTTTAAGTATTAACAAAATATAACAAAATTGATTGTAAAATATTTAGAATAACATAACATTTTTAACATACTCTTTTCTTTTTCATTTTATTTTTTTTAAACTTCCAATTAGAAATTGAATTTACATTATTAAGATTTTTAAGTTTTGTTGATATAGAATCCTAAAAAGTAAATAATAAAAAATTCAAAATTAAATTTCTGCATATTAAATTATTTTTAATTTTTTTTTTTTTTTTTTTTTTTTTTTTTTTTTTTTTAAATTCAATATAATAATAATGCTAATAATAATGAAATATTGCATTTTTAATTTTTTAATAATAATTATTATATATATATATATATATATATATTTAATTTTTTTTTTTTTTTTTATACCTTTAAAGAATTAAATTTATTTATTTTTTCGTTAAAATTGGATAATGAAAGTTCAATTTTTTTAGGATCTTCTTTATTTTCTAATTGATTTTTAATTTTTTTCATTTCTTCAATATTCTTGTAGACTTCTAAAAACGAATTAATTACATCCAAATATTTAACTTTCTTAAAGGAATTTATTTCATTAATATTATTCTTATCTTCGTTAGTATACCATTTTTCAAACCACTTTTTATCTTTTTCAATATAATTCAAAAGGTATGGATTTTTTATAATTTGATTTTTATTTTTTAAATCACTTTCAATATCTTTTTTTATTTCTTCCTGTTTAACATTTGCAGAATTAAATGAAATTGGGTTTTGAATATCATTTACTTTAGGTATTGTTATATTAGTATAATTAAAATAATTTAAATAACTGCTTTGAGAGTTACTTTGATTTAATATAGTTGAAGTTGTGGTTGTTCCATTACCAGTTAAACCATCTTTTAAAGTACTGGGTATATTGTTTTGAAAAGGTAATTTAGGAGGGGGTACAAATTGAAATTGATAATATGGCCCATTACTACTAGCCTGATTTATATAATAATTGATATTATTATCTTTATTATTATTATTATTATTAAAATTCATAGATTATAATAATATATTTGTTTGAATATATTTTTAATTCTTTTTTTAAAAATTATCAAAATTACTTCAGTAAAAAAAATTTTTTTTTATTATTTATTTTTTTTAATAAATTATAATTAAATTTTAAAATTCAGCCTAATATATTTAATAATATATGTGTATAATATATATAATATCTTATATTCTAATAAAATAAAATAAAATAATTATGTGTAAATAATTATATTTTAACAAAATATAATAAAATAATTATTTATAAACAATTATATAGTAAATAGTATTATACAAATAAATTATTAATATTTTTATCCTAATTAGACATACCCAACAAATAATTTATAATTAGTATATATATAATGTTATTTTAAAAATTTTTAATATTATTTAGAATGGATTCATTTCAAGGAATTGAAGAAGTTAATAATATATTATTAAAATATATTGTTGTAAAAAGAAATTTAATATAAAAAATAATTTATTTCATTAATAATAGAAATATTGAAGAAATGATAGGAATTATCAAAGAGGTATATATCAATAAAAAAAAAAATAAATGATATATCATATAGGAAGTATAAAATAAAATATTATGTTTTATTGGATTTAAATATTAATTATTTATTTCAAATAATAATAATAATAATAATAATAATAATAATAATAATATTAATAATAATAATAATAATAATAATAATAATAATAATAATAATAATAATAATAATAATAATAATAATAATAATAATAATAATAATAATAATAATAATAATAATAATAATAATAATAATAATAATAATAATAATAATAATAATAATAATAATATATATATATATATATATATATATATATTTAGTCAATTGAAAATATTTGCCAAAATCAATTTTATCCAAAGTAGCTCAATGGAATTCAAATATATATAGTTGAACAAACCTTAAAAAAACTTTATGAAATAAAAAAACCATTTAAATATTTTGGTAAATTTTATTTTTATAAAAAGAAGAAAAATAATAAATTGACCAATAAAAATGTTCGTTTTATTTAATTAAATAATTAAAAATACAATAATTTTATAAAACTAAAATATAATAATAAATGTGTTAATTATGTAAAAGAATAGTGCAGGTTTAACATACTGCTAATTCTTGTTTTTGGAATAATTCCAGTAATGGTATAATATATTAATCAATATATCAAGAGAATCTAATTTTTATTTTATATTGTTATATTATTATTATATTATTATTACTATATTATTATTATTATATTATTATATTATTTTATTATTTATTTATTTATTTATTTATTATTATTACTTTATTCTTTGTATATATATTTTTTATTTTTCCTGTTTTATTTATTTATTCATTCATTTATTTATTACAATTATATATAAATATATTATTTTTATTTAATTTATTTCAATTATTTAAATTTATTTTATTCATATATAATAATTTTTATAGGTCAATACTATTTTAATAAATTAAAATTTTATTTTCAACTAGAATTAATTGATTTTTTTTTTATTTTTCTTTAATATTATTTTTCTTTAATATTAATATTAACCGATTATATATCATAAAAATTTATTTTTATTAAAAAAAAAAAAAAAAAAAAAAATTGAAATTAAATATTTTATAACAAATAAAATTTTAATCACATATTTTCGATTAGTAGTTTAATTATTTCGAAATGTGGTTATAAAAAAAAAGTATATACTAATGAAAAATTATTAATAATATAAATATTTTTTTAACACTAATAAAAACTATTACCATTTTTCAAGTTATAAAAGTTAAAATTGTTAATCAATAAATATATTATATAAAATAATAGAAACAATTCATAAAAATGTATAAAACTATAAAATATTTAAAAAATATTCATAAAATATTGTTTTACATAGTTATTGAATAAAAAATAATTAGAATAAAATAATAAAAGAATAAATAAATAATATAATTATATAATATAAAATAATATAATCAAATATAAAATTAAAATAATTTTATTATTATTATATTATTATTTTAAATTTTATTTTATAATATTTTTATATATTACATATTTTAATAAAAATTTTTTTTCTATATTTTTTTTTTTTTAATAATAAAATAAAAAAATAGAACTATTATTTTGTTTACAATTAACAAATTTAAACATATTTATTGTTTTTTTATAAAGAAAAAATATATTAATTGTAAGGGTAAAAATAAATTTAAAAATCATATTTATTGAATAATGATATGTAATTGCATTTATTGGAGTAATAAACGAAAAGTTATATATCCATTTAAATAATATAAATTTAAAATGTATATGTATAATTAATTATAATATAATATAAAATGTATATGAATATGTTCAAATAATTTATTATAATATAAATTTAAAATGTATATGTATATGTTCAAATAATTATATAAAATATAAATTACTAGATAATAATTTCAAATTGAAATAATCGTATCAAAAAAGACATGAATGATAAGAATAAGCATAAAAATAATTAATAATATAAAAAATAATTAAATTAAACTCTACAAATGAATAATAATTTAATACGAGAAAGAAATATGGATAAATAAAACTTTCAAAAAAAAAAAAAAAAAAAAAAAAAAAAAAAAATCTTAAGCATCGGGAGAAATATAATGTTAATATGTTTTATTTATTATTTGAAGTCTTTCACATTAATTATTGAAACGAAAAATAAAAAAATATTATTAAATAATAAATAACAAAAATAATAAACAATAAACTAAAAATAAAATAACATAATAAAAATAATTAATTCATATTTATGATGTAAATAAAATATTGAATTAAAAATTCTAGTTTATTATTTTAAAAAGAATAAAAGAAATAAAAAAAAAAAAATAAAATAATAAAAAAAGCAAAATAGAGGAATATTTAATTAATATATAATTTTAAATGATTAACACAATATATGATAAATTACCAAACTTATTTTGTTTTTTATTTTTATTTTATTTTTATTATTATTTTTTTTTATATAATAAATAAAAATTTTCAGTATTTTAGAAATAATTAATAATAATAATAATAATAATAATATATATAAACATACAAATAAATTATTACCTAAAAAGAACAAATTAATATATATTAAAATTAACAATAAAAAAAATGGTACCTCCTCCTCCTCCTCCAGGTAATACAGAAGAAAAAATACAAACAAAATAATATTTAATAATATATATATATATATTTTATTCTGAATTTTTAACATATATTTTTGCATATAATATATAATAAATGATGAAATGTATTTAATTTAACAATAAACATAATAAAATTTAATATAAAATTTTAATTTAACCAATAAAAATATTATATTATTATATATAAAAAAATTAAATGATAACAAATATTATAGTCCCAGGACCACCACCACCACCAATTACTGTTAGTATGCCGCCACCTTCCACAAAAGGAAGAACCAATTTATTAAAAGATATCGAAAAAGGTAAAAAACTTAGAAAAGTAAAGGATTCAGAAAAGAATGACCGGAGTGCTGCATTTATTGATAGTAAAGGTAAAAAAAAAAAAAAAAAAAAAAAAAAAGGAATTGAAAAAAATTTCTATACTTTTTATATTTATAAAGATTCTAATTTAGTTAAAAATATCTTATAATATATAATAATATATTTATTTTTATATAAACTGTAATTTATCAATTTAATAAATAATATAAATTAAATTGAGAATAGGTATCGGTGGTATTTCTTCAGGAGGCAGCAGCATGGGTGGGTCTAATAGACCATCTGCCAGTAGTGGTGGTCCACCACCAGGTAATCCATTAGCTGGATTATTTGCTGGTGGTATGCCACAACTTCGTAAAACTGGTGCTGCTATACCAAGAGCAAATAATTCAACACCCTCACTTCCACCAAAAGCCAATTCATCGTTAAATCCTCCATCTAGATCTATTCCTATTCCTCCAACAAGTTCATCTAATCCACCACCACCACCAGCTAGAACCATTCCTGTACCACCAACAAGTTCTTCTAATCCACCACCACCACCAGCTAGAACCATTCCTGTACCACCAACAAGTTCTTCTAATCCACCACCACCACCAGCTAGAACCATTCCTGTACCACCAACAAGTTCTTCTAATCCTCCACCACCACCAGTTAGAACCATTCCTGTACCACCAACAAGTTCTTCTAATCCTCCACCACCACCAGTTAGAACCATTCCTGTACCACCAACAAGTTCTTCTAATCCTCCTCCTCCACCAGCTAGAACCATACCTGTACCACCAATAAGTTCTTCTAATCCTCCTCCACCCCCAGCAAGAAAGCCTAAAAGTTCACCTCCCCCACCACCTAAAAGGAATGCTCCATTGGTACCTTCAAAGACAGGAACTAAAGCTCCACCACCACCACCAAGAGGTAATACCGCACCTAATTCAACAATAAAAGCTGCACCATCAATTAAACCAAGAACTGGTTTAACTACAGAATCGAATGACGATTTATATGAAATGGAAGGTCGTTGGAGGTTTAGACGTGATCTTCCAAGACCACCACCTTATTCAGTTGCTTAAAAAATTAATCTAAATATATAATTAAAAAATAATAATAATAAAAATAATAAAATAACAATATTATATCAAAAATAATAGAATAAAGTTCATATTTTTATATTTAAAATCTTAATCTCAGTCTTT
>JACVTC010000041.1:697500-702500 GCA_016946835.1 Neocallimastix lanati (nom. inval.) | reverse complement strand
CACTACATATATATTATGATTATTATTGTTAATTATGATATAATTTTACATAATTTACTTTTACCGCAATCATCATATTAAATTAAATTTAAAATATCTTTACGGTTCTCCAGCTTTCCAATTATAATCTTTAAATTCAGCATCATCAGAATTAAACATTGTTATTCTAGTAATAATAACAATAATTATATTAATAATTCAATTATATGTATTATATTTTATAAAAAGAACTTTAATATTTTAAGTCTATGGACATTTTTATTATATTATTATTATATTAAATAATTATTACGTTTTATTTTCTACTTTTCTTTTTTTTGTACTATTTTGTACCTGTGAACTGCTTTCTTCTTTTTCTAAATAAATACATAAATATTAATAAAATTAATTACATTACTTTAATATTAATATTATCTTTAAATATTTTACCTATATCCATTGAATCGTTCTTTAGGAAATTTATATATTTAAATAATATTATTTTATTAATAAATTATATTAAATTATAGTATATTATAAAAAAAAAATTCTAAATTTACTTTTGATTCTGAATCTTTTTTACAGAATAAAATATATATATATATATTTAGAATAAAAGAAATATCATTAATAATTTATTAAACTGTATAAAAAATATAATAATAATAATAATAAAATTGTTTTTTAATATTTTAATATCATTTATTACCTTCTTTTTCTTTACTATCGATTTTTTTAAAATTTTCAAAAAAATTTGTCCTTTTTTTTTTAGTATCCTCCATCTTTACATTAGAATTTTCTTTTTCTATTGTATTATTATTTTTTTCCTTTTCCTTTTCTTTATTACTTTTTTTATTCCCTCCATTTAAAAATGAACTACAATAATTGAAATTTGAATTATATATTCAAATATATTAAAATGAAATTTTATAAAATATATTAAATGTTGATAGTAATTTTAAGATATATATATATATATATATATACAATATAAATTAAAATAAATATATATATATATATAAAAAAAAAAAAGAAATAAAAAATTAAAATAAAATTTAAAATTAAGATTTAAAAAATTGAAATATCATATATATACATATATTAATATTTGAATATTCAAAATTCAATATTTTAATAATGTTGAATAACGATTATTACTATCAAACTTACAATAACGTTGGTTGATGATAATTTGACATATTATTTATATCTTTTTTTCAAAAAAAATAATGTGATGTTAATCTTTAATTAATTAAAATTTTGACTTATTTTTGAATAAATATTATGGAAATAAAGGCTTCTTAATCACTGAAAAAAAAAAAAAAAAAAAAAAAAAAAAAAAAATTCTAAAGCTGGTTTACCTAAAAAAAACAATGATATGATATGATATAATATTAATAAAATAATTAATTTATTCTTATATTCAATTAAAAACATAATTTTATATATAATTTATTAATATATATCCTTATATATATATATATATAAAACTTCAAACAAATAATTATTTTAAATCATTTATATATATATAAATATTTATCTATTATATATTTAGATATATTTCTAAGAGATATTATATTAAAATTATTATTTAAAATTTATATTTCAATAAATTTAAATTTCAAGTTATAAATACTTCAATTTTAAAATAATTCCTTTATTATACTCAATAATACTTTTAATTTAGGTGTTTATTTCTTTATTTAATAATTAGTAGAATTAACTTTCAAATGCAGATTAAACTATATACAAGTAAATGTTAAGCTTAATTTCTAATAATTATTGTATTAAATTATTCAATTTTTGTAAATTAAAAAAATGAAAAAAAAATTTTTCTTGAAAAATTAAATTTTTGATTAAAATAAGTAATTATTATTGGTTGAAACTACTTAGATTAAATTATTGAAATTATTACTTTTTTTTTTTTTTTTTTTTTTTAAAAAATTATTTTTATTTTATTTTATTTTATTTTATTTTATTTTATTTTATTTTATTTTATTTTATTTTATTTTATTTTATTTTTTAATTTTAATATAAATATTTTTTTTTCTTTAATTTTTGATATGATACCTTAGTTACACGACTAAACAGTGTATAATTTCTAATTTATAAGTGAAGAATCAAACAAATAAATAAATAACAAAAAATAAAAAATATCAAATAAAA
Organism: Neocallimastix lanati (nom. inval.); assembly: GCA_016946835.1. NCBI lineage: Eukaryota > Fungi > Neocallimastigomycota > Neocallimastigomycetes > Neocallimastigales > Neocallimastigaceae > Neocallimastix > Neocallimastix lanati (nom. inval.). The sequence continues at coordinate 700,355 of JACVTC010000041.1, read as the reverse complement.
CAAAATGGTTTTAACTGAAGAAAGGAAAAGAAAATTTTTTGAAGGAAAAGAAACTTCAACTAAAAAAATACCAAAAATATCTTCAATACCAATACCTACTCCAACAAATACCTTAAAAATTGAATTATCAGAGAAACAAAAAAAAGTATTAGATTCCGTAATTTCAGGGAAGAGTGTATTCTTTACAGGAGCAGCAGGAACAGGAAAATCATTATTACTTAATTATATTATAAATAGATTAAAATCTATATATTCTTCTGTAAGATAGTTTTATTAAAATTATTTATTGTTATTATTAATAAAAATTGATAATAATAATTAATTAATATTATTAAACGAAAATATTTTGTTTCTTGAAATATAATAATTCAAAATTATGAAAAAATTAATAGACTGATATTGGTATTACGGGTATATATTAAAAGAAATTAAACATAAATTATTATTTAAATGTAGTAAAATAATATTTATAAATAATAATAATAATAATTATAATAATTGTAATTCAAATTAAAAAAGCATCAACTGGTATTGCTGCAATTAATATCGGTGGTTGTACACTACATTCTTTTCTTGGTTTAGGACTTGCAAGAGAAAATATGGATATACTGAAAAATAAAATTTCTAAAAACAATGGTGCAAAAAATAGATGGAGAAATGCAAAAATTTTAATTATAGATGAAAGTAAATTTCAATAAATATATATATGTATATTTTTACTTTTTAGTAATTTTTATAAAATATTTTTAAGATTAATATTATAAAAATATATTTTTTATATAATTATGAATAAAGTATCAATGATTGATCCTGATTTTTTTGATAAAGTTGAAGAAATTGCAAGATTTATTAGAAAAAATAATAAGCCTTTTGGTGGTATTCAAGTAAATATCGAAATAATTTAATTTAGTATATATATATTTATCATTATATGAATAATTAATTCAATAAATTATTCCCACAAAAAAATTATAATTTAATATTATAAAAGGTTATAGCAACAGGTGATTTCTATCAATTACCACCAGTCAATGGTGATAAATTATGTTTCGGTAATTAAAAAAAAAAAAAAAAAAAAAAAGATAATATTAAAGTTATGAAATCATTATTTAATATATATATATATATTTTAATAATACACAATTTAGAATCGAAATCATGGGATTTAATATTTGACGAAAAGATTGAACTAACAGAAATCTATCGACAAAGTGATTTTAAATTTAAAAAAGTATAATAAAATTATTTTTTTATGTTAAATATCAAAATAAATTCAATTTCATAAATATTATTTTTCATAAAAAAAGAATATAAGTAATAAAAAATAATAATAATAATAATAATAATAATATAAAATAAAAACTAGATTCTTAATGAAATTCGTTATGGAAATATTTCACCTGAAACTGAAGTTGAAATCAAAGCTTTAGAAAGAGGTATATTTTATAACATATATATATATATATATTTTTTTTTATCTTTTTCATTATTATTATTATTATTATTATCATTTTTGTTATTATTATAATTATTATATTTATTTATATATTTATTTAATAATGTTCAACTTATTAATTAAAATTCTAATATTTATATTATATATTTCATAATAAATTAATACTAAATAGAAATTGATTGTCCTCAAGGAATTGTTCCTACCTATTTGTAATTATCTCTTTAATAATGAAATAAATATTAAATAAATGATAAAGTATCACTTATTAAATATATATAATATCTATTATTTTTTATTTTTAGATACCCTTTACGTTCAGAAGTTAAAAAAGAAAATGAAAAAAGATTAATTCAATTAAAAGGTGAATCAAAATTTTATCATTCATGTGACATAGGAGATCCAAGACTTCTTGAACAAATAAAGAAGAATTGTCCTGCTCCAGAGGTATTAGAACTTAAACTTGAAGCTCAAGTATCACTTATAAAAAATTTAGATAATACTTTAATTAATGGAAGTTTAGGTATTGTTAAAGGTTTTTCAGATAAAGGTTATCCAATTGTCTATTTTCCTGTAAGTAGAAGATTAGAAATTATATCTCCACAAGAATGGGTAAATGAAATACCCAAAGTAAAAGAAGATTCCAAAAGTATAATGGCTAAAAGAATTCAGGTAATTATTTAATATATACAAAATTAATGATTCAATTCAAAAATAATTGTTATTTATTAAAAATAAAAGATATGTATTAAATGAATTTTTCAATATTAATTTTTTCTTTCTCTCTCTCATTTTCATGAAATTCATAATAATAATAACAATAATAATAACCAAAACAACATTAATAATAAATAAAACAAGATTCCATTAATTTTAGCTTGGGCTCTATCAATTCATAAATCACAAGGACAAACCTTAGATTTTGTAAGAGTAGATTTATCGAAAATTTTTGAATGCGGACAAGCATATGTTGCTCTTTCTAGGGCAACAAGTATGGAAGGGTTGCAAGTGGTTGGATTTAATAAATATAAGATAAAAACAAATCAAAAAGCATTACAATTATCAGATCAATTAGATTAATATTCTTATATTTTAATTTATTTCATTTTTTTTTTTTTTTTTTTTTGTTATTGTATTAGAAACAAGATAAAAAAAGATGAAATAACAATTCTAATAATAATATTTTTAATTCCAAATCTATTACTATATTGAAATTTTAATTAAAATATTCATCATTATTCTTAACTGTTTATTATAATTAATATATTAACATTTATTTATATCTATAGTTCTAAAGGATCAATAAAAAAAAAAAAAAAAAAAAAAAAAAAAAAATTATCTCTTTTATATTTTATTTTTACATTATTTTTACTCTTATTATATTTTTATCTATGTATATATT
>JACVTC010000041.1:662500-695000 GCA_016946835.1 Neocallimastix lanati (nom. inval.) | reverse complement strand
AATTACCATATATTTGTATATTAATTTATAGAAAAAATTTTTTTTCTATTTTTTTATGAAGCTATAAATTTCAGTGAAAAGAAAAAAAAATTTCAATCTTTTTATTATTTTATAATTTATTAAATTAATTTTTTTTATTATAATTAATAAATTTATTGTTAATCAAAAATTTAACAAATATTAGAAATATTTAAATAATATTGATATAATAAAAATCAAGAATGGTTGTTATACATGTTAAAAGAAACGAAAAATCAATGTTTTTATATGAAAACTTGGTTTCAACTCCTATTTCAGAATTAGTACCAGTTTTAGTTAACAGATACAACTTAATTAATAGAGTTGGTAGACTTGTACAAGGTAATTAAATAAAAAAAAGATATATTATATTGTATATAATTTTTAAATTTTTTATTAAAAACAAAATTATTTAGAAATTATATTGATAAATATTTTATTAATGTACTTTTTTTTTTTTTTTTTTTTTTTTTTTTTTTCTTATTTGTATATGTAATTTTAAACGATATATCAATGATGGTTATTTTTTTCTTTTTTTAATAATAATAAAATAAATGAAATAAAATATATAATGTAATAAAATTTAAATAGCTGGTAGAGAATTAGTGCTCTATGGACCATTGAAGCCATATGATCAGCATGGATTAACAGAAGAACAAATAAATAATCTTGATAAAAAAAAGAATTCAAATGAAATTGAAGAAGCTAAAATTATTACCAATGATAAAGGATTTAAAGTAGCTTATAGACCAGATCCTACTGGAAGAAGAAATGGAGAAGGTAAAAATTTTAATTTTTTATCAACACTATAAACATTTTTATTAAAAACAATTAATATTTATTAAAAAAATAATAATAATATTTTTAACAAATATTACATAAAATATTGCATAAAATAAATTATTTTAAATAAATATATATATATATATATAATTCATATAATATAATAAAAACGAAAACAAAATAAAAAATAAAAAATAAAATAAAATAAAAAAAAAAATAGCACCAATACCTGAAACAGCCAAGGTTATTGAAAAAGCATTGGATGAAGCTGAGCAATTAATATCAAAGGTAAAATTTTAATTTAAATTAATAATTTTACTTTTTTTTTCATAATATACAAATAATGTAAATAATATTTTGTTATTAAAAAAAAAAAAAAAAAAATTAAAAAATGACTTTGTTATAATTGTTATTGTTTGTTAAAATTAATTTGTATAAATAGGATAAAGTTGCCCAAGGTATTTTTATTACTGACAAGGAATTAAATGAAGCTATTCAAAATGTTAAAGGGGCAGTAATGATAGCCTATCCAATGGGTATTCCATCTTTTGATCCAGTTCAAGAAATTATTGATGATAATGAAGATCTTTCCGGTTCTGCAGTAAATACCTAAATATTTATAAATTATATATATAAATAGATAAATAGATATAAATTTGAAGCATTTAATATTTTTATTTATTATTTGAATTTTTGGAAATAAAAATTAAAAGTAATTAATTGTTTATATATTAAAAAAAAAAAACATGATAATATTGATTTTTAATATAATATATTTAAAATTCTTTATATAAAATAAAGGACAGTAAGGAAGTTTTAGATCCAAAAACATCTACCTTATGGTGGGCAGGTAAAGAATTAAAAAAAGATAAGAAACTCTCTGATTACTTAGGTAGAAATGAAAAAACCAAAATTATTGCAAAATTACAGAAGGTAAGAAATAATGAAAATATCATAATATTTAAAGAAATTGTAATAATAATAATAATAATAATAATAATAATAATAATAATAATAATAATAATAATAATAATAATAATAATAATAATTTAATAATAATATAATATACAATACATTTTTTTTTTAAAAAAATTTTTTTTATTAAAAAAATACATTTATATGATATTAATAAGGCTAACCAAGGAGCACCAGTTAGAGAGGCACCATTATCAGAACAAGAACAAAAGAATTTAATGGCATATTACTATAAAAAACAAGAGGAATTAAAGGTTTGTATCATAATTTTATATATATATATATATATTTAATAGAAAAAAAGAAATTGATAATTTATTATACTGAATTAAAGTTATAATTCTTTATGCTTATTGCTATTAAAATTTATATTTTTATTTATTTTAAATTATACTCTTATATTAATTACTAATATAAATAGAAATTGGAAGAAAATGATGATGATGATTATTTAGCTTCAGAATGGGCAAATCCAAGAGCTTTAAAGAGTGCATTTTCTGGTATCAAAGAAGTTTCATGGAGAGGATTTAAATAAATTAAAAGAAAAAAAAGAATAAAAAATTTTGTTAATATAATTAATTAAAAACTTATTAATAGTTATATTAATAATTATATTTTATTTATATTTTATTAACCTATTACTGATTAAAGATCAAAAAGAAATATAATAATTGTTTAATAAAATTAAATAAAATAATAACAATAATAATAATAATAATAATAATAATAATAATAATAAAACTTATTCTTAAAAATCTTAAAAGCATACCCAAATTAATTAATATTTATTTAATGTTTGCCTATTAATTAGCAAAACATATAAAATGTAAATAAAAAATAAATAAATAAATATAAAAAAACTACTTTTAACTAAATAAATTTTTATTTATTTAACCACGTACTTTTATCTTTTATTGATTATAATTATATATTTTTTATTTCTTTATTAATATATTTTTATGAAAATTTTATTAAAATATCACAAAATAATAAACAAAAATTCTTTTATATATAACTAGTTTAATTTTATGTATAGTATATTACAAAAGTTTTTTATTAATATTAAAAATTTTTAAAATATCACAAAAATAATTATGTAAAAACTCTTTTATATAAAGCTAGTTTAATTTTATGTATAATAAATTACTAGAGAACAATTAATCAAAAATAAAAGAAAGAAAAATAAAATAAATATTATATTGATAAAGTATAATAAAAGAAAATTATAATAATAATATAATATAGTAATTATTAATAAATTGTTTAATAATTTTTTTTTTTTTTTTTTTACTTTCTTTTTATATTTTATTTCAAGGATATATATTTTTTTAATAAATAAAAATAATTAGCAACATTTTAGAAAAAAGTGTGAGGTTAATCAAAAATTATATATATTAATATTTTTCTATATATATTATAAATAGAATTTTTTTTTTTTTTTTTTTTTTTTTTTTTTTTTTTTTTTTTAATTAAAGAAGTAAAATATAAAATAAAATTAATATTTTTTTTTCTTTATCAATTTATAATAATAAATTTTACATAAATCTTTAATGATAATGAATACAAAAATGAATATAATTTATAAATATTTCTTATAGTTTTAGTTTTTCTGAAGCAAATTTTAATTCTTTTCTAGTTTTCCTTTTTTTTTTTTTTTTTTTTTTACCTAAAATAATGAAAATAAAATTTACATTATATATTTCTTAGTATATATATTAATATGGAATTATCATCTAAATATTAATAAAACTTTTTAAAAATTACTTACTTTTCCAATTTATCTAACTCAATAGTATTCGATAATATTAGAAATAAAGTCAAATATATATAAAAAAAAAAAAAAAAGACTTTTTAGATATTTAATAATAATAGAAATCACTAAAAATCTAATTCCACTTTCATTTTTTTTTATTGTTGTTTATGTAATTATGATTATTATTAATTTATTAATAATGTAGATTGTGTTTTCATTATTATTAAATATTTATTAATTTATTATATAATGATTAATAAATAGTTTTTATGGGAATATGATTACATTTTATAGGATATATAGAAAAAAAAATTATATATATATATAATTTTTTTTTTCATTATCATTATTATTTTGATTATTCATTTATTATTCTTATTAAATTTGTGTGGGTTTATAATAATAAAATTAATCAATTTTATTATTATTATTATTATTATTATTATTATTATTAATTATTTATTTATTTTTTATCTTTTATTTATTTTTTTTTTTTTTTTTTTTTTTTTTTTTGTGATAAATTATATCGGATAGTTATTTTTTAATTTTATTTTTTTTTTTTTTTTTTTTGGTTATTTTAATCTTTATAAATATATATTTATATATATTTATATATTTATTATCATGTTTTGATCTTGATTTTAGGTTTGGTTTTGGTTTTGTTTTTTTTTTCTTTTGATTTATTTAAATTATATTATTCACTTTTAGTAGTTCACATTTAAATTCTTTTATATTAGATAGATATACATATTTAAAAATATTACAATATGATTTAATTAATTAATTTAATTATTTAATAATATAACGCATTTAAATATTTTTTAAAAAAAAAAAAAAAAAAAAAAAAAAAAAAAAAAAAGTTTAGATATATATTTATGAAATTTTGATGATTATAATAATTATATAATTATTATCATTAATATTACTTATGACTATTATTATATATTTTTATTTTAAACTTATATATTACTTTAATATTTAAATTCACTAAATTATTCTATTATTACTATTATTATGTAATTATTATTATTTGAAGCATTATTATTCTCATTATTAATATTTCTATATTGCTTTTAAAAATTTTTGTATAACAAGTGATAAACAATAATAATGAAAATAATAATATAAAATTTTATTTTAAAGTTTTTCAACTTACTTTCTATTTGATATGATCTAAAGCTTCTTTTTTATAGTTGAACTTTCATTCTCCATAGCACCTTTATTCCTAAAGAATTTCATAAAGGCTGGTTGATCACCTTTTTTCTTATTTCTGTTTGGCTTTATTGTACCTATAAAAATATTAAAAAAAAAAAAAAAAAAAAAAAAAAAAAAAAAAAAAAAAAAAAAAATAAATAAATATTATTTAATATATATAAAATAAGTATAGAAAAAATTAATAATATATATAATGATTATTGGTTATTATCATTACAAAATATATATATATATATATATATATAATTTTTATAATGATAATAATGATAATGATTTATTTATTTTATATTTTATTTAAATATAACTTTTTATATATATTTTAATTTATTATTATTATTATTATTATTATTATTATTATTATTATTATTATTATTATTATTATTATTTTAGTTTTAGATTTTTATTTTAATATTTTACCAGAATCTTCATCTTCATCTGCAAACATAACATTTTTACCAGAAGATTCATCTTCTTCTTTTACAACTACTGAACTCATGGTTCCATTTTCAACAAAGGATCCCATAGTACCTCTATAACTTTTTCTATCAAATGATTTCATTGTACCAACATCATCTTTTACAACAATAGATCCCATGGTACCATCTCTATCATAGGAACGCATAGTATCTCCTCCATTACTCATAGCCAATGAAGATATATTAGCTTTACCCATTTCTTGAGTAACTTCTTCAACATCCTATATATATATATATATATAAATATGATAATATTAATAATAATATAAAATAATATAAAACAAATTAGTATTTTATATTTAATAATTAGTTATAAATATATTTATGTATATATAACAAATAGATTTATATATAAATAATTAAAAAAAATAAAAAAAAAAATAATAATAATAATGATGGTGACATTTACATTTTTAAAGAGAGCACCTTGAGATATTAAATCGATAGCTTCATTAACTATACCTTCTAACAATGATTCTGATTGAGCTTTCTTAATGAAAGGTGTTTCCAAAAGTTGAGAAGCGGTCATTCTTTCTTCTGGTTTTTTAACAAGACAAAGTGCAATGAAATTATTAAATTCTTCTGAGAATTTATCCGGTTGTTCTAACTTTGGTGGAGGACGAGATGGAATAACAAAAATAGCCTTTTTGGATAAATTTAGAATAATTATAATAATAGAAATAGAAAAGGGATGACAGTTAGTAAAATAATAATAATTATTATAAATATAATGTTATATTATATTTATTATAATTTTTCATATTAAATCAATATTAAATTATAAAAAGAATTAAAAAATATAAATTAAAATAAATTAGAATAAAAATAAACATGAATATATATTTAACAACAATTTGAAAAAAAAAAAAAAAATTACTCTCATAGGATGAATATTATTATAAGGGGGATGACCTTGAGCCATTTCTATACAGGTAATACCAAGTGACCAGATATCAGCACTAACGCCATAACCATTTTCCTGAATAACTTCAGGAGCCATCCAATAAGGTGTACCAATAACCGTATTTCTTTTAGCTGTAGAATCGGATAACTGACCAGAAACACCAAAATCAGCTAAATTTAAAGGAAAAAATATATATATTAACAATTACAAAAAAAAAAAAAAAAAAAAAAAAAAAAATTCAAATATTGATGAATAAAAAACGATACAAGAGTACTTTAATTATATAATTCTTCAAATAATTTTAAAAAGTTATAATATCTCTTACCAAGTTTAGCCTCTCCTTTGGCATTTAATAATATATTACTTTTTTAAATTTAGAAAAAAAAATTTTTTTTTAATATAATGATTAGTATTATTTGTATATACATTAAAAATAATTGTTATTTTTGTAATAATGATGATAATTATTTTGACTATTTGTAATTTTTTTATCACAATCTTTATTATTATTATTATTATTATTATTATTGCTATTATTATTATTTATTATTACTATTATTATTATTTTACCAATTTATTTATTTTCAATAATATTATTCTATATATAATATGAAAAAAAAATTTTTTTTTTTTAATTTTTACCCTGCTTTAATATCTCTATGAATTTTCATATGAGAATGCATATAAACTAAACCTTGTAAAGTTGATTTAATGATAACTGCAATTTGATCCTCAGTTAAAGTCTGTTTTCTTAAACGCATAATATCTGAAACTGAACCTGCCGCACAATATTCCATAACAATCTATTAAAAAATTATTTTTTAAATAATATATGAATCATAATAAAAACAATTGAAATATATATATATATTAATATATATTTATATAAAAATAAAAAAATAAAAAAATAAAAAAAAAATAAAAAAAATAAAAAAAATAAAAAAAATAAAAAAATAAAAAAATAAAAATAAAAAAAAATAAAAATAATAAAAAATAAAAGAAGTTCTATTCTCGTTAATTTTTTTTTTTTCTTTACCCATAGTTCAGCATCATCTTTTATGAAACTACCGAAAAAACGAACCACTTGTGGGCAAATAATACTTTTCATAAAATTAATTTCTTTTATAATATCATTATAGTCATCTTCAAATGGCACTACCTTTATGGAAACAATTTCGCCGGTTCTCTTATGAATTGCTTTATACACTGATCCATAAGATCTTTAGTATTATTTTTTTTTAAAAAAAAAAAATTAAAAAGAATAAGATAGAATATATACATATAATATTTATATAAATATAAATTATTATATATTTAATTTTAAATTTAAAATAATTAGTAATTTTTTTTCATAGTTTTAATTTATATATATATTTTTTTATTATTTTTGACGATGTAGAATTTTTGGTATATTAATACTAATTATTATTAATTATTATTAATTATTATTAATTATTATTATTATTATTATTATTATTATTATTATTATTATTATTATTATTATTATTATTATTATTATTATTATTATTTTATACTATTGAAATTATTTATTATTACTTATTTATTATTGTTTATTATTATTTATTATTGTTTAATATTTAAAAAACACATATTATTATTAATTAATAATAAATATATAAATATATAATATTTTTAGATTTTCTATTGCTAAATATTTATTTATTTCCTTTTTGTTTTTATTATAATATATACTTAATAAAGTATTATTGGATATAAATTTTTAAATGTAATAAATTAAACCAAGTATTTAATATTTAATAATACAAAATATAATGCATTTCTATTAAGATTTTTTTTCCTTTTTTTTTTTTATTAATAATATTTTATTTATATATATAAATATTTCCATCATTTTAAAGAAAATAAAAAATTATTTAAAATAATATATTATTTATAATATTCAATTTATTTTAGTTTATTTAAAAGAGTAATTTAAAAAAAAAAATATATATATATAGATATTTAGAAAATAAATAAATTTCTATGTTTTAAATTTAAAAAATAATTTGTAAATTATCTTTTTATGTATTTTTTTTTTTTTTTAAAAATAATAATTAAAATTCCAACACATTTCGTTATTTTCGAATTGTTTAAAATAATAATATATAATATTTTTTCTTTTTAATAAATTTTTATATATTCATTTTATTATTATTTTATTTTTTTACCCTTCACCAATTTTTTCCATAATATTGAACAAATCAACTGGATTTGCAGTTAATTCATCGTCTGTGAAAAAACTTTCACTCATTTTATAAATAATATATATAAATATATATATATATAAACAAGATACTAGAAACGAAATTTTGCCGAAATAATATAAAAAAAATTATTGAAAATGGTTGTACTGAATTATTTTTTATTTTTATTCTCTATTGAATAAAATGTTTTTATTATTATTATTATTAATGTCTTCTCTTTTATTCTTTAAAATATATACATATATTTATATATATATATTTGTCACTCTCTTTTTATTATTACAAATATATAGATAAATTTTTTAGTCTGAAACTTTAAATATTGTATATATATATTTATTTATTAGAATAAATATATTAATTTTCTTTGTAATGATTTTATTATTATTATTATTGTTTATTTATTTATTTATTTATTTATAAAATTATTTGTTTTTATTGCAGATAAATAGGTAAACTTTTTATAAAATACAATTTCTCCACTTTTATATATAAATTTATATAAAGTCTATTTAATTTTCTTTTTTTTTTAAAAAAAAAATTATAACATAAATCAATATATATAACAAAATAAATAAATAATTAAATAAATAAGAATAAAAATACAAAAAAAAAAAAAAAAAAAAAAAAAAAAATTGAAGAATAAAATAAATAACTATATCATTATATGATAAAAAAAATAATTATATAAAGCTTTAAAATAAAAATAAATAAAAGCTAAAAACTAAATAGTAAAATAAAAAATAAAAAAAAAAAAGGAAAAAATTATTAATACAATTAGAAAAATTAATAATAATAATGTTTTTCAATAAAATAATAAATTTTAAGATTACAAAATTGTATAATGAAAAAAGTTAATATTCATTATTAATTAAAATTATAATTTTAATTTTAATTATATTTATAATTAATAATTAATATTATAATTTTGTATTATTTAAAAAGAAAAAAAGAATAAGAAAAATGAAATGAAATGATATTAATAACATAAAAAAAATTTAAATAGTTATTTAAAAGAAATGATATAAAAATAAAAATAAAAAAGTTTAGGTATTAATAATTAAATATTTACTTTTTTTATTTTTTTAATATTTAAAGTTTATATTTTCTATATTAATAAAATTAATTATTAATGATAATAGAAAATAATGAAGAAATTAAACAATAAAACAACATCTCCTATATATAATTAGAATTAAAAATAAAATAAATTTACAATAAGATACATATATAAATTAGAAGTTTTTTTCATTGATATTTAACGTGTATAAAAGTAAGACTTTTAATTTTACTCAAAATTATATCATATAAAATTATAATTAGACAGAATTATTATATATTAAGGTTGGATATCAATAAATTGGCCATAATATCATATAATATATATGATATTTTGCAATTAAAGGTTATTAGCAATACAAAAATAAAAATATTAATATTAATAATAATTAAATAATACAAAAAAAAAAAAACATTTCTATAGAACTTTTTATTTATTTACTTATTTATTATTTTATTATTTATTATTATTAAATATTTATTTTATTTTAGTATATTCATATAAACAATATTTAATGCAAAAAAAAAAAAAAAAAAAAAAAAAAAGTAAAAATAAAGTAAACAATTTTAATCAATTTTACATAAAAAGGATTTAAAAAAAAAAATAGGCATATAAACAATAAATAATTTTTTAATAATATATATATAATAATATTATTATAATTATTATTATTATTATAATAATTATTAATTATCTATAAAAATCTAAGTAATTTTTATATATCAATGAAAAACCATTTTAAATGAAAAATTAAAATACAATAAAATATTAATTAGGTTAATATATTTAAATAATAAAAAATAATAAATAAATAATAAATACTGATAAAATTTGGTATTTGAAATATATTTATATATCTTAATAAAAATAATCTATTTGATTCATTTTATTTAAGGAAAAGAATAATAAAAAAAAATCTTAAACCTAAATATTTAATAATATTTAATAAGATGTTATTAAAAATAAAAATAAAAAATATAAAAAAAAAAAAGACATACTTATTGTTAAATAGGGGTGTGGGGCATTTCGCCAAATTGCATTTCGCCAGATTGCATTTCGCCAATTTTTTTGAAACATGTGGCGTATTAAAAAAATGTGGCATTTCGCCAAATTGCAATTCGCCAAGTTGCATTTCGCCAAATTGAAAATTATTAAATAAATAAATAAATCAATAAATAAAATTAAATATTATTAATATCGCATAAAAACAATTTTAAAAAAAATAATATTTTGAATTAATATTTATTTATTTATTCATTTATTTATATCAATACTCTACTTGTCGAAATGCAACTTGGGGAAATGCAACTTGGGGAAATACAACTCTCCCGTTAAATAGTTTCCATAAAAATTATTTTAAATTATTATATCTAATCCTTAATAAATTTTTATATTATTAACAAAAAATTTATAATAATAATTATATATATATATTATGTTATTGGATATTTCATAATAAAATATATATATATATATATACTTATACTCTATTATCCATAAAATATTAAAAAAGCATATAATATAAAATTTTAAAATATAAAATATAAATCAAAAATAATTCAATATATATACATAACATTACTATTTCCAATTTTTATTTTTTATTATTAAAATAAATTAAAAGTATTTTAATAATTCAACAAATAAAAATTTTAACTAAAATGGGTTAAATATTATGTAATAATGATTTATGTACAATAGATTTTTTGTTTTTTTTTTTTTTTGTTTTTTTGTTTTTTTTTTTTATTTATTTTTTATTTTTTTTAATATATATATATATATATATTTATTTATCAATTTATATATAATATTCTTTACATATATATTTTTTGTTGCCTAATGAGCAAGCGTATTTTTATCATTAAATAAAGATGGGAAAATACAAAAGAAAAAAAATATCCATCTATATTTTTAATTGCCTAAGAATTTTTTTTTTATTCATTAGCATTAATATGAATAACGAATTACATAACAAATAAACAAATATATTTAAAAAAAAAAAAAAAAAAAAAAAAAAAAAAAGGATATAATATTGATAAAGTTTAATATCATATATATATCATTTTAAATAATTAATTAAGAGTTATATTTGATTAATTTTATTTAAAGAAAAAGAAAGATAATAATAATAATATAAAATAAAAATATATATTTAACCTTAATATTATAAAATATCTAATAAAATTTACAATAGAGTGTTATTATAAAATCAATAAAAAAAAAATTTTTTTTCATACCAATTTAAAATATGTTAAAGAGTTTCCAAAAAATAAAATTTTTATTTTATGGAAACTCTTATATTAAACATATTAATTTTATATTGAATACCTATTTTATATCAAGTGGTTTAATATTTTCATTACGCTATTTCCTTCTAAAATTTTCAGAAATTTTCAAAATTTACTGCTTCTTCAAATGATTTTGTTATTTAAAGTTTATAAAGTTTTAATATTAACATATTTTTTTTTTTTTTTTTTTATTTTGTTCCAAATCTTCATACTTTTTATTATTTCTCTTTCTTGGTTTATGATTTAGTTGATTACTACTTTTATAATTTTCATTATTTACTATTTGTTTGTTTATGTACAATTTAGCTCTTTTTTTTTTTTTTTTTAATGACTCTATGTTCAACTTCATTTTTATTTTCTTCATATTCATTCTCATTCACTATTATTTTCACTCTCATTTTCATTTATTCTTTCATTTATATTTTTATTATTATTATTTCATTATTATTTTCATTTTATTTTTTCAAAAAAAAAAAAAAAAACTCTTAATAATTTTTTGTTATTTCAGTCATGATTTTAATTTTTAAGGTTTTGATCAAAAAAAAAATTATATTTTATTAAAGTTTGAATCAAAATTTTTTTGTAAAATTCTTAGTTATTAATAAGAAAAAAAATTTTTTTTTTTTTTTTTTTTTTTTTTTTGAATAAAGAAAGAAAAATCATTGTTTATAATGTTTCATACTTTTTCTATTTGAATTATTAATTTTTTTTATATAAATACTTTTATTAATTTCAATTATTTTGTTTTCTAAAAAATATTTTGATTGAGATTTCATTATCTGATAATTTAATTTTACTATAATTATTTAAAATTTCTAAGCATTTCGTTTATTATTTCATAAAAATTAGTCAAAAAGTTTAACTTTTAGATCATTTTAATTTTTATATTTTTTCTTAATATTATTCAGGCTTTTTTATTTTTTATATTTTATTATTGTTTAGGAATTATAAAATGAGATTTCTAATAATTAAAATGGTAGACATGCCTACCAAAGTTTAAGATCAACATTATTGAAATAAGAATTAATATTATTGATTGAAGATGTATTTATTGTAAAATAAAATTTTTTTACCATTAGAATATATTATTAATATGATATTTTTTTTTTAATAAATTAGAATCTTTCTCTTCATTAATAATTTTCCATATATAATTTTAAATTATTTATTTACATAAATAATGAGTAGAGAGCTAATTGCTTAAAATACTATGAGAATAATATACTTTATAAAAACTGTTTTCATCTATATGTTTTCCATTATAATTTCTTTTTTTTTGTCTGATTAACCATGAAAGTAATCTTCACTTGTTTTTATTTCTTGTTTCTTTTTTTATTCCTTTGATAACCTCTTTCAATTTTATATAATCATGAAGTTCCTATTTAAAAATATCTATCGTTTTTAATTTTTTAATATAATCGTATTGGTACACTTAACAAAAAATATATTTTTTTTTTTTTAAATTCATAAGCACTATTTTTTATAGTAATTTTGACAATATTATTATATTAAATAAATATTAACTTATATAACGAGGTAAGAGTATAATATATAATGTATATATACTATATCTTTAGACTTCTTAACAATTATAATATATATATATATATATAAATAAATAAATAAAAAAAAAAAAAAAAAAAAAAAAAAAAGATCTAGTTGAGAATAAATATTTATATAAATATTATAATTATTAAATTTGTAGTAAATTTTAAAAATAAATGAATGAATAAATATGACTTTAAATAATAAAGTTATATATACTATTTAATGAAAATAGTTCATTAATAATTAATATTATCAGAATTCAATATATTAAAATAACTAAATCAGAAAACTCAACAACTACATGAAGTTCTTCAAAAACTTCAACAAAAACAGCAAAGGCTACAAATTTATCAAGCACAACAATGAATGATGCTCCCTCTGAAGTAGAACCTCAAAATATTCAAATAAATACAATTAATAAATTTCATATTCTAAATTTTAAAATTACCAATGAAAATTTTCACAAATGGCATTCAGATTTAAAAATATTCCTTGATTCCGTCTTATTAAGTGATATATAACTATTAAAAAAAAAAAAAAAAAGCATTACAGATATAAACAACAATAAAAAAAAAAATTAAAGTATTCAGAATAAAAATATTAAGCAACTTAGACGAATATACAAAAAAATACTATTAAATAATTTCACAAAGTGCATATTTAATGATAAATGAATTTAAAAAAGAAAGATTTTTAGAATCAGACCCATCCGGACTATTTGAAATTGAAATAAAAATAATGAAATTAGAAATTGAAAAAACAATGACCTTAAGTTGTATTTAGATAATCTTGACTTGTTATTTACTGAATATATTATATTAATGAGGCAAAATTATAAAATAAATCAGAACTGAGTGAAGAAACAAAACAGTTTTATAATTTTTTTAGAGAAATCAAATAAAGTTGTATTTGCATATTGCAAATTCATTCACATTCCGTTATACACTGAAATAACATTTAAGAATTTAAAAATAAGACATATCAAAACTAAATACTATAATCAAGAAAAGCAAAAGTATTAAAAGTAGATATCAGAGAAGTATATTCAACACGAAAGATCAAATTTAACAGAGTTACCCGAAATGGAAATTTTCCATATAAATTTACAATAAAAGAAAATCAATTCCAACGAATACTTCAACTATTGACTATTGGCCATAAAAATGGACATACTACTAATAACTATTTTTTTTTTTTTTACAAATCAAATTCACCAAAAAATAACTAAAGAGGAGAAAAAGAAAAATAATATTAACATAATATATAATAAGTCAAGAAATAAAAGAAACTTAAAAGCTTATAACTCTAATTATGAATAATAAAACAATCCAGTTTCTCACTCAGTTTCAGTTTCAGTTTCATCATTCGAATTCTGTTTCAATACAACAAATAGTATTATAGAATATAATTTTAATAACAATTTAATAACTCCTAAGGAAATAAATGTAAATAAAATAAAAGTCGAATCTTAAAGGAAGAAAATAATGATAAAGAAGATAACAACAAAGAGTCCTAGAACATTGATTGTGGAACAGGAATGAACTTAACCAAAAAAAAAAAAAAATATATATATATATATATATATATATAAAACACTATCAAATATTTGAGAAGTTTCTAATAGAGGAACTGCATATCCAAATAGATAATCCAATAGAATTTACAAAAAAAAAAGGTATGTACAAAGGAATATATAAGAATAATAACTTTTCTATTGAAGAAGGTGTTTTATACTCCGAACATACAAAATAATTTAATTTCCTCTCATTACCTATGAAAAAAGGGCTTCAAATTAAAAATGGAAAAAGAAATAGGGTTACAATAAAAGAAAGACTCCAAATATTTAAAAATTAATAAACTAATTACTACCATCCATACAAATGATGAAAACCTCCTTTTCTTTAAAATACAAGCCCAATAAAGATATAAATAATATTGATCTAAAAGCAATATTAGGTCATTATTACAATCAAAATCTTCAAAAATTTTTAGAAAACAATAACATTAAGGAAGAAAAGAATGATAATATAAATTGTGAATTGCAAAAATTAGTAAAATAAAAAAAAAAAAAAAAAAAAAAAAAAAAGAAAAAACCATTCCATGAAACAAACAACAAGAGTACATTACCATTATAAATCGTATATACTAATAATCATTGGGCCACTTAAGCCTGTACCATTATATAATGGATACAAATATTATATAACATTTATTTACTTAAAACATAAATCTGATGTACAGATATTTATTTGGCGTTTCATTAAACTTATGAAAATTACTTGTAATTATGACATAAAGAAAGCTCTTATAATGGTTTAGAATATTATAACCCTAATTTTATAAATTATCTCAAAAAATAATGGAATTACATTTAATCATTCTACACCAGGTAAATCTCCAACAAAATGGTTATGCTGAAAGGATTAATCCGACATTAGATAACTGGGTAAAAGTATTACTTAGTGCTGCTAAAATTCTCTCCTATCGTATGAAATGGAACTATTGAATGTGCATGTACGTCGTTCAATTTAAATTCGCATCAAGGAATTAATTTTAAAATTCCAAAAGAATTATTTTTTCAATGAGAAAATTGATATATTTAAACTTAAAAATTTTTTGTATGCACACTATTCTTTTCTAAATAGATTCAAACAGGGAAATTTTTAAAACAATACAAAATCAAGATATTTTCTTAGGATATTCTTCTGACTCTTCTAGTTATCAAGTTTTCGACATTACTTTAAAATCAATAATTATCGTTCGTGATGTATACTTCAATGAAAGTACTTTAGACTCACTAGACACTTTTTTTTTCATTCCTCAAATTCTTCAGATAAACAAAATTAAGGAGGAATAGTACTTAACAATATTAATTTAGTCAATAAAATCCATTTATCATAATGGATTTGAAATGAATGAAAGCAAACAGAATAAAATTAATCTTGAAGATAATTCAGATTTAATGAATGAATGAATTCAATAACATAAATATATTAGATAAAAATTAAGAAAACAAAAATAAAAAAAAAAAAAATTAATGAAGATATAATTAATGAAGATTATATTAATAAAGATCAAAACCAATAAAAAGATTATATTAATGAAGATATAATTAATGAAGATTATATTAATGAATATCAAAGCTAAATAAAATGATTATATGATTATATTAATGAATATCAAAGCTAAATAAAATGATCATATGATTATATTAATGAAGATCAAAGTTTCAATAAATAAGGATAATAATGAAATTCAGAATTACAAAAATAATTAATTCTCTAAAATAGAAATAAAAAACTGATCAAAAATTAGATGAAAAAAATCAAGAGGAAATACTCAAAAATTCAGATATTAAAGAAAGTATAAAATTAACATTAAATGAAAGCTATGCCTGACAATAACCAAAATAATAAAAATAATGGTATTTTTAATAGAAATAATAATTAAAATATAAAGGGTATAATAATCACAAAATCAGCTTTTTTTTGAAAAAAGTAAAAAAAAAAAAAAAAAAGGTTTTATTAATAAAAATTTGAATAAAATTTTTAAAATTTAAAATTTAAGAATAAATTAAAAATTTCAAATTATAAAAAAAAAAAAAAATTTATTTAAATCTAAATCTAAATCAAATCTTATAAATTATAAACCAGAAACTTTTGGAAAAAAAATTGAAAGCAACTATAAAAATCTGATAAATACTAAAGGCTATAGTTTTTAAAATAAATTCTGAAGGACAATTTTAGTGATCTGAAAAGTTTAGATAAAGGAAAATTAAGGAAAACTGAAGAAAAGGATATAAATTTTAATATTAACTGGAATAAAACTGAAGAAAAGGATATAAAATTTAATATTAACTGGAATAATAAAATTATCAATAAATAAAAATGACAAAATTGAAAGAAAAAAAAAAAAAAAAAAAAAAAAAAGGAAAAATTATCAATTAAATGAAGAAAGAACACTTATATAAAATAAATCTCTATTTTGAGAGGAAAACAAAATCAGATGTTAGTGAAAGCCGTAAAAGAAATAGAATTAAATAATATTAATAGATAAATTCCAAAAGACTTATGAAGAAGCTAGGAATTCAGGAAAATGCCGGACAAATGGAAATAATGGCAGATTCTTTAAAAAAAAAAAAGTATTTCTGGATCCAAGCTTATATACTTTGCCGATTTCATCATGAAAATGTAAAAAATGCCAATTTATGGAGAATGTTAATTATCGCAGTTATGTGTTTAATTATATTGTACATAATACTACATCATTGGGTGTTAAATAGTTTTATTCGATAACATCATGCTGTGTAACGTTAAATGTTACTGTTACCAATAATGTTAGACTATTATAGATAAAAATAATTATATATAATATATAATGACATACTCTTAAATAAATAGATCTTTCTTTATGTAAAAGCGATAAAATAAATATAATCAGAAATGATACTTGTATTTTTGTATTTTATTATGTATTTTTTATAAGTGTTATATTTAACAATTATAATAAAAAGTCATTTAACAAAAAATTAAAAAAAAAAAAAAAAAAAACTAGTATTATTTAAATTCTTTTCTCATATATCTACTTAATTCTATTTTAAATACTTATATCTATATATACATTTACAGATTGATATATATATATATTTTATTATAAAAAATTATATTATATATATTTATTAATAATTCAATTAGAACATTTTTTTTTATATTATTAATGTACATCAAAAAAAAAAAAAAAAAAAAAAAAAAAAAAAAAAATTAAATATTTATTTATTTATTTATCTTTCTACTTAAATATAAAATCTTTTTTTCTTTTTATATCTCTATTTTTTTATTTTTTAAATAAATTGGATATATTTTTAACCAGTTAAAAAAAATTATATATAAATATTTTTAATGATATTTGAAAAAATACGTATATTTTTTATATATATATTAAGCTTTTTTTTTAATATTTCTCTTTTTTTTTACATTCTAACTATTGAACTTTTTTTTATTATTCATCATCTTTAGTTAATATGCTTTATACATTCTTTTTTATTTTTATTTTTATTATTATTATTATTATATAGTAGATACATTGAATAATATATATATAAGGTATAATATTTAATTAAATTTTAATTCAATGAATTTCTTTATGACAAATTAAATTTTATTAAATTAAAAAAAAAAATATTAAATATTTATTTATTTATTTATTTATTTATTTATTTATTTATTTATTTATTTAATAAATTTAGAAATTTTGAAATTTTGAAATTTTATTATATATATTTTTATTAGAAAAAAATTATTTCTTTTTATTTTTTTTTTTTAATATTATAATATTATATATAAAATAATTAAAATGACAAAAGAAATTATTTTTCTTTTTTTTTTTTTTTTTTTTTTTTTTTTTTTGGTTTTATTAGTTCAATAATATGAAAATATTATTAAAATACATTACATAATATATATTATTTTAATTTTTATATTATTTTTTCTTTTTCTTTTTCTTTTTTTATTATTATTATTTATTATTAATAATATAACTGTATTATTTAATTAAATATGTAAATAATAAGACTCTTTATATATATATATATGTAAAGAGATTCATTATTACTCAGGAATTAACTATATGATTCCTGATATGTTATAATATGTTATACTATCTTAATAAAAAAATTTAGAATTAACTTTTTTTTTAACTTAAATAAAATATATTTAAAATTTATACATAGTTGAATAATAAATATAATAAAATAAAAAAAAAAAAAAAAAAAAAAAAAAAAAAAAAAAAAAAAAAGATAATTTCTTTATTTTAATATAGTTTAACGTTTCGAATATTATTAAATCATATATTCAAACAAAATAATAATAACAATAATAATAAATAATTATCAAATCCTTATTCATTTATTTAATAATTTAAAAATATTTATTTATTTATGTTTATTTTATAAAGTATTTAATATAGTATGATAATAAATAAATAAAATAAAATAATTATGATAAAAACTATATATTATACTATAATACCTAATCAAATAATTGTAATAAATAATAAATATTTAACAAATACTTATAAATAGTAATAATATTTCATATATAAATTTTTATTATATATTAAAAAAAATGACCATCCTTTCTGCAATACTTTTGATATATTATTACTATTTTAATTATAAATATAAAAATTTAATGTTTCACTTTTTTTTTTTCTCTTTATAAAGAATAAAATAATGAATGAATAATTATGTATTATCCATTAATACTATATTTAAAGTAAAAAAAAAAAAAAAAAAAAAAAATTAACTTTTTTTTTATTAATTTAAAAAAACTTTAAAAAAATATTAAACTTTAATATATCAAAAATCTTAACTATAAAAAAAAAGGGTAAATAAAGACATGGTAAATGAAGATTATAATAATAATTAAATAATTAAATAATTAAAAAGCTTAATTTTGTTTATTATATTAATATAAAAATAAATTACACTCTATTATAGTAATAAATTTTTTTAATTTTTTTTTTAATAAATAATAATCTAATTAAAAAATATAAAAAAATAAAAATAAAAAAATAAAAAAATAAAAAAATAAAAAAATAAAAAAATAAAAATAAAAATAAAAAAAAAAAATAAAAATAAAATAAAAAAAAAAAATTAAAAAAAAAGACAAAACAAGAAAATAAAATAATAAAAATATAAAAAAAAATTTTTCTATATAAATTTTTGAAATGATTATTTAAAAGTTTTCATTATTTTTTTTCACTTTTTTTTTTTCTTGTTTAATGAATATATACTTAATATGTTTTATGCATAATCATTCTTTGTATATACTATAAGGTTTAACCAATACCTGAATTAAAGAATTTATTTCTATCTTTTTTTTTTTTAGTTTAAAATGCTGAATGATAATTATTATTATTATTATTGTTGTTGTTGTTGTTGTTGTTATTATTATTATTATTATTATTGTTGTTGTTGTTGTTATTATTATTATTATTATTATTATTATAATTATTGATATTATTATTATTAGAAATATAATCTTTTTATAATTATTAATAATATTAGAAATATAATATCTTTTATTATTATGATTATTAATATTAGAAATGGATACTTAAAAGAACATTTCTTTTTTATAATTCATTTTTTTTAATATGCATGACAAAAATTAAACATTTTATTGGCTGAATTTAAAGTGAAAATACATAAAATATTAAAATTTTATTTATTAAATAAAATAGTAATAATAGTTTTAATAATAAAATAAAAGATTTTCTTTAATGATTATTCATTAACAATAGTAATAAAAGAATAATATAATAATTATTTACTATCTATTTTTTATAAGTAATAATAATTTATTTCAATTAGTAAAAACAATTTCTAAAATTCTTTAAAAAAAATTTTTTTTTCTTATGAATTAAAAGAAGAGGTTTAAGCCAATTATCAAATAATCAAACATAAATATAATTAAATTTTAAATTAAAAATTAAAAATTAAAAAAAAAAAAAAAAAAATTATAGGATTTGATTGTAATGCATTTTAATATTTATTTATTTCAATATCAACAACTTTTTCTAACATAATATTTTATAATACCTTAATATGTAAATGAAATGCATTTTCTTATCTTGTAAAGAGACATTTCACATAAATCTTTTTTTTTTCCATTAAAGGTTGAAATCTTAATGGCATTAATAATAATAATAATAAAAAAAAATATTGATAAATTATAATAATACTGTTTATTATTAATAAAATATAATAAATGAAAAATATTATTTTATAATTCTCAATTTATAATTTATGATATTAGATAATAAATTAAAGATAGTAAATAATTATATTATTTATTATCTAATAAATAAAATATAATAAATAATAAATAATAAATAATAAATAATAAAATAATAAATTATAAATTATATTCGATCATGATAAATTTTGATGAAAAATATAATTATAATAGGGTTAGGGTTAATCACTAACTAATCTTATAAAATGAAATTTGATATCTTTAGATATAATTCAATTCAATTAGGATATATAATTCCTCGACTGCCTCCTGATTTTATACGAGGAGATTTTCATCCTTCCAAGGTATTTTTTCCCTATAATGAAGTTGGTATTTGCTAGTACAGAAAGCATTTTTACCTGTAAAAGGAATAGTGTATTTGCTTCTCCCCGATGATGATTGAAGAGATCACTGAAAAGAAGCCCTTCATATAAAGCGGTGTATAGGGAATTCCTTTCTTATTAGCCTTGTTTAGAGGGAGATCCGTGTTGATGTCTAAATGGTATGGCAAAGAATCTAATGAGGATTAATTTAATGGAAAGACTGGAGGCTTTATTATCCTCTTCTCTCATTAATTCCAGTCTAAAAAACAAAAAAAAAAAAAAAAAATAGGATATTTATATCTATACAAATAAAATATATAAATACAGAAAATTTTGATTTCTTTGTACTAATTATTAATAATAATTTTAGTTAAAAACCAATATATAAATATCAATATATAAATATACATATACATATAAATAATAATATGTATTTTTTTTTACATAAAAAAATTTTTTTAAAAAAATTTTTTAAATTAAAATTAATCAATTTTCCATATACAACAATATATATTATAAATGTATTTAATGGGGTCTTATAAGATTGTATAATATATTATGAAATATATATTTTTATAATAGCATTTTAATAGAATATATATTAATTTAGTATTAATAATTAAATATATATAAATATATATATTTTATATGTTATTTTCTTATTATCATATTCTCAATTTCTCTATGATTTATTCCATTTTTCCCTTTTTATTCTATAAGAAGATACCAAAAATTCTTGGTATTTTTGCACTACATTGAATATTTTTTATCCAATAAAATTTTGCAATATTAATTTAGGCCATTTTTTATAGCCTCTTTTTAAAGAGGCTATTTTATATGAAATTTTATCTATGAATATTCAGTATAAATACAAAGTAGTTAATTATTTTAATTTGTTTTAATAAACATATGTATATATATGAATATTCGTTATTATTATTATTATTATTATTATTAATTTTTTTTTTTTTTATGAGATTTAATATTATTTATTGATATATAAAAATTGGAAAGGATTTATTTTAATACTTTAGTATTACATCTACATTTTGAAGTCCTTATTTCTACGTTTTTAATGTAATAGTAATAAAAAAATGCAATCTTATTTACATTTTTTTTACGTATATTAATTAAAAATGTATTGAAAATTTAGAACTTTAAAATTATATTAAAAAAAAAAAATACAGTGTAAGATATGTATGATATAATAAATAAATAAATAAATAAATATATATAAAATTATTAATAATATATATATTTCTCTTAATATATTATAATTTCAAGGTGATAAAAAATTATAGCAAATTAGTGCTATTTTTAATCTTTATATTTAATTACTATTTAATTATTATTTTTTAGTATATAAAACTTATAGATTTATAATTTCATAAAAAAATAATTATTATAAAAATAGTAAAATAAGTAATTGAACAAATGGATTAAATAATAAAAATATTATAAGTTTTATATAGACACTATATACATATATTAAAAAGTGAGATAAACCAATATTAAATTTTTATTTTATTAAATTTAGTTTAGGATAATAATATTAATACTAATTAAAAATATAATAAAAATATTAAAGTATTTCCTTGGCAATAGTTAATTTCATTTCTGCTTTTTTTTTTTAATCTATATTCATTTTTTTTTTATTCAACAATATATTTATATTAATTTAATAATATATTATCAAAGGTATGGAAAACATATATATGATATATATATTTTAAAAAAATAAAAAAAATATATATATATATAATTAAAAGGATAGTTTATTTATCTGTCTTTAAGCAGCTACAAGGTCAAAATTATAATTAATTAAGAAAGAAATAATATTAATATATATTATCAAATATAAATAATGAGAATGATGATTATGTAAATAATTATTATTTATTACATATTAGATATAATAAAAATTCTTACATAATAATTTGGATATGACAATATAATTTCTTTAATATTACAAATGAATAAAAAAATAAAAAAATTAATAAGAGATTTTATTATACATATATATATATATAAAAAGTAGTATTATCATTAACCTTAACATGTAAATCCAAATTTTTTATATAATAATTTAGAAATATCATAATGATTAATTTAAATATTTATTTTATCTACTATTTTTTTATTTATTAGTTTTTTTTTTTATATATTTATATCTTTATATATTTATATATAAATATATTACTTATATTTTTATATATTTATATATAAATATATTTCTTAAAATTCTTTATTAGAGTATTTCTATAAATAGAAAATTTTAAGAATAATTATGTATTTAATTATTCATGAGATCATTGGTTATTAATAATTTTATTTTTATTTTTATATTTATTATATAATTAATTTTATAATTTTATTTTATAATTTTATAATTTTTATAATTTTATAATTTTTATTTTATAATTTTATAATTTTTATAATTTTATAATTTTTATTTCATATTTTTATAAATTTACAATTTTTATTTCATATTTTTATTTCATATTGTTAATTACTTTTCATTATTTTGTTAAGAAAGTTTTAGAAAGTAACAATTTCTTAACAAAATAATGAAAAGTAATTAAGTAATAATAAAAAAATTTTTTTTTTATTTTATGTAAGTTTAACTTTATAATTTAATTTTTATTTTTTAAAATTTTTTATTTAATTTAATTTAATTTAATTTAATTTTAATTTAAATTTTATTGTATTATTTTTATTTATTCATTTATTTTTTAAATGGGAATAAAAAGATTGATATATAAAGAACATTAAAAAAAATATTAATATATTTTTTATGAAGTGAAACCAGTTTAATTCACTGACTTCTTTTAAATTAAGGAAATATTACTAGTTAGAGAATTACTATTACTATCTAAATAATTATTTATTTTATGTTAAAAATAATATTTTATTTTTAAGAAATAAAAAAAAATTTTTTTATAATTTTTTTATTATTTTCTTCCTTATTAATTATTTTTTAATAATTATAATAAATTATTATTATTATTATATTTTTTCTTACTTTTTAATTATTTTTAATAATTATTATTAATTATTATAAAATATTGCCTTTTGTTTGATTATCTATTTAAATTCTTATTTATAAGAATTAATAAAAATCTAACGAATTTATTCTTTTTCTTCTTTTGAATAGTATAATGAATTATTAATACTACTTAAAATTTATATATATATATTTATAATATATATATTATAAAGTTAATCCATATTAACATTAGTATGATTTTTAGTATCAATCAAAAGTTTAATACTTTTAATTTATTATTAGAATTATAGTTTACAATAATTATTATAATTCATCAATAATTGATAATAATGATAATAACAAAATTATATTAATAATAATAAACTATTTGCTATTTTTCCCATAATAAAAAATATTATTATTATTATAAAATTATTATATGAATTTGATATAGTTAAATTTTTTATTTATAATAAAAAAATATAAATATATATATATTTTTGCTTTACTCTCAATGTAATTTTTGTTAATGCAAGTTTAATCTCATTTAAAAATAATATATATGCATATAAAAACTATTTTTATTTTTGTTATTCAAAAAAAAAAAAAAATTTACAGTTTTTAATGAATAGTATAATTTAACTACAAAAATATTTTTTTTTAGAAATAAAATAAGGAAATTAGTAAAAAAAAAAAAAAAAAGTGAATATAAAATTAAAAACGAAAATATATATATATATTTAATAAAATTTGCATTTCTATTTAATGATTCTTTTTTTTTTTTTTTATTTTTTTTTTTGTGCTAAACTTTAATTATTTTTTTTTCAAAAATTTTAACCTATCAAGAGTACATATTTGTAAGCTATTAATAGTTGGTATTAGATATATATATATACTAATTAAAAGATAATATTAAAAATATTCAATTATAATATTAAAAAAAAGAAATAACAATAAATATTTAATAAAAATATATATAAATGCATTAAATATATATATATATATATAAATAGAAAATAAATAAAAAACTTAAAATATTTCTTAATTTTTTTTTTAAGTTTTTTTTTTTTTAATGAAAGTATTTTATCCTAATCATATAGAATATATATATATATATATATACAAAAAAATATCCATTGAAAGAAAATATTGGATAAAATTATAATAGTTTTAATGTTATTAGGGGATATAAAAAATTTTTTTTTAAAAAAATTTATAACAATTTAAAAATTAAAATAATTAATGATTTAAAGATATAATTCTTTTCTTTTATTTAATCTTGTCATTTTATTTCATTCTTTTTTCTTTTAATTTCTTTACATCATATTTTTTTCTCTTTATTTTTTTTTTATATGTTATTTTATTCTCTTTTCTTTATTTTTTTTATACTTTATTCAATTCTCATTATTTCTTTTATATGTAATTTTTTATTTTTATTTTTAATTATGTATATATATGAATTTGTTTTTTTTTAATAATTATATAGAATTGGATTCAACTGTTCATTTACTATTTCTTTGTATTTTTTTTATATACTGTTTTTATAATTATTGTTAATAAATATTGTTATTGTTATATAAATGAAGAATTAAATTCCATATTTATTGTTAATTTATTTTTTACATTTTACATTTTACTTTAATCAACAAAATATGTATTCTAATATATGAACCATTTTATTGTTAATATTCTACATTACATATGTTTCATTTCATTATATTTTTATTTTATATATATATATTATATTATTATTTTATCTATATATTTTATATTTTTATTTTTTAATTTATATTAACTATTACTATTATTTATTTATTTATTTTTTTTAATTTATTTATATATATATATATTTTTTTTTATTTTTTTTATTATATGGATCATTCATATAATAATATTGTATATATAATTGTTACTATCATATATAATATAATATATGCTATATATAATAAAATACCTAATTCAAAATATATTTAAATAATATAAATTGAATATAATATATATTTATATAGAATAAAAATTGATTGTAATATATAAAATATATATATTTTTATATTTATTACAGTTCTCTATTATATATATATTTTTTTATATTTAAAATTATATAAATTTTTTTTTATAATTTTAATTAATAATAATTAACAAAAAAAAAAAAAAAAAAAAAAAAAAAAAAGAAATCTAATTACGTTATATCTTATTCCTTTATATATATATATATATATTTTATAATAATTTGGTATTTAATCAATATATTATTAAATATATATATCTTGTTATATATAGCATAAGTTATTCTATTTTATCTAAAATATTATAATATAATCTTATATATTTATATAATATTTAATTCATTCTTTTGATTATTAATAAATATATTAAATAATAATAAATATAATTAATTATTAAATAATATGTTTTAAGTAAAATAATATAAAATAAAACATTTTTCCTCCTTGCTTAATATATTTTTCTTTCCTTTTTATTTTTTTATTTTTTTTTTTTTATTTTTTTTTAAAAAAAAAAAATTATAGATTTAAAAAAAGTAGTTTTAATTTAAAGATTATTTAAGAAAGGAGGAGAATAAAACAAAATAAAAAAAAAAAAAAAAAAAAAATTAAAATTGAAGTTAAAAAGTTAAAAAATAGAAAAGATAGAAAAATAATTTATTCATTTACAGTATTTATATCGTTTTATATACAATAATCTTAATTCTAATCAATATAAATCAATATAATTTAAGTCTCTTTTTCTTTTTTTAAAGAATATATTTTATACATGTAAGCAATTATTTAAATTAATATAAATTATTACATTAAATATAAATTATTCAAAATAAAAATATAAAAATTATTGATTTTATATAATATATGCAAAAAAGTAAATGCATTTACATTGTTTAAATTAAAAGATAAAAAATATAAATTATTTAATTAAAGATTAATAAGTAAATTTTTATGATAATAAACAGTATTTAAAAACAAGATAAAAAAATTAAAAAAAAAATAGAAAAGAGATTATTTAAAAAGTAAAAAAAATAAAATAAAATAAAAATAAAATATAATTAATATAATTATTAATTTAGTATTATTATTTCATTTCAAACTTTTTTTTTTTTATTTTTTTTTTATTATAGAAAATGAAATATTTTTTATAAAAGATAATTATAAATAATAATAAATAAATAGTAGTAATTATATGAAATAATTTATTAAAAATATTTTTTTTAAATACTAATATTATTTTTATTTGTTTTTTTTTATTATAATAAAGTAAATAATTTTTTTAAATATATATATTATACATAAATGGGTGAACCTATGACGCAAAATCCTTTCAAGTTCACGGCCCAGCAATTGTCTGAACTTGTTGATCCAAAAAATGAAGAATTATTAAAAAAATATGGAGGTTTAGAAGGAATCGCACAGGCATTAAAAGTTGATGTGAAGACAGGTTTACCAATTCACAAACCTGAAGATGGAAATATTTTTGCGGATCGTGAAGAAGTCTTCGGAAGAAATGTATTACCAGAAACGAAATCAAAGAGTTTACTTCAATTAATGTGGGAGGCACTTCATGATAAGATTATGATTATTTTATCGGTTGCCGCTATCGTATCTTTAAGTATTGGTTTATATGAAGATTTTGGTCCAGGAAGTGAAAATAATGATGAACCAAAGGTTCACTGGATTGAAGGTGTAGCAATTCTTGTTTCTGTATTTATTGTAATTACCGCTGGTAGTATTAATGATTACCAAAAGGAAAAACAATTCCGTGCTTTAAATGCTAAGAAGGATGATCGTAAGGTTAAAGCTCTTCGTGGTGGTGAAAATGTAATGATTTCTGTTTATGATGTTCAAGTTGGTGATGTTTTATTATTGGAGCCTGGTGATTTACTTTGTGCTGATGGTGTTTTCATTCAAGGTCATAACTTAAAATGTGATGAATCTGCTGCTACTGGTGAAAGTGATACTATTGAAAAGGCTGCAGATAAGGAACATTTAATTCTTAGTGGTAGTAAGGTTACGGAAGGTGTTGGTTCATTCCTCGTAACTGCCGTTGGTGTGAACTCTTTCCATGGTAAGACAATGATGAGTTTACGTACTGAAAATGAAGATACCCCACTTCAAGTCAAGTTAAATGCTTTGGCTGAAAAAATTGCTGTTATTGGTACTGCTGCTGCAGTTCTTATGTTCTTTGTTTTAATTATAAAGTATGTTATTCAACTCATTCGAGATGATAATATTGATAAGTCCTTCGCAAGTGTTTTATCAGAAATTGTAAAGATTTTCATTTCAGCTATTACTGTTGTTGTTGTTGCTGTTCCAGAAGGTTTACCACTTGCTGTAACTTTAGCTCTTGCTTTTGCTACTACTCGTATGCTTAAGGATAATAATCTCGTTCGTGTCTTAAATGCCTGTGAAACTATGGGTGGTGCTACGACGGTTTGTTCTGATAAAACTGGTACTTTAACCCAAAATAAAATGACAGTCGTTAAGGGTGTTGTAGGTAGATTCTTTGGTTTTGAAGGTCCAGAACAAATTGCTAGATTAGCTGAAGATTTAAAGAGTTTTAAGGGAAAGACTGACCCAGCGAATAAGGAAATTAAGGATGGTGCTGAATTATTAGATGTATTAGTGGAGGGTATCTCTATTAATTCTACTGCTTTCGAGGGTGAAAATGATGAGGGAAAGATTGAATTCATCGGTTCCAAGTCAGAAACTGCTTTATTAGGTATGACAAAAGCAATGGGTATCGATTACAGATCTTACAGGGATAATCCTTGCTACCAAGTAGTACAAGTCTATCCATTTTCTTCAGCTAAGAAGAGTATGGCTACTCTTATTAAGGTTAATCGTGAAGCTAAGGGTACTGGAAAAGGATCGTTCTATCGTATGCACGTTAAGGGTGCTAGTGAAATTGTTTTACGTTACAGTACAAAGGCTTTATTATTACCAGAGGGAGGTTTCAAATTCCCAGGAAAAACTAAGGCTCCGGAATTACCAACCATTGTTCCACTTACTAGGGCACTTGCTGAAGATTACAACAACAATATTATTGAACGTTTTGCCAATGAATCTTTACGTACTTTTAGTTTAGCTTACCGTGATTTCGAAGAAGATGAATTTAAGGCTTATCTTAATGGTGAGGTTAAGCAAAAGGTTATGGATGCTATTATTGAAGAAAAAATGGATCAAAAGAAGCGTGAAATGGCCGAAAGAATTGCTTTGGGAAGAGGGGTTCCTATTGAAGAAGATAATCTTGCTGAAATTATGAAGGAAATTACGGATGATCAAGTGAGGGATGAAATACCTGAAATTCCAGAACCTACCGAAGAAGAAATTTTATCACACAATGCTGCTCTTACTGAAATAGGAAACAAGGATCTCACATTTATGAGTCTTGTTGGTATTGAAGATCCAGTTCGTCCAGGTGTCCCAGAAGCCGTTGCTACTTGTAGAAATGCTGGTGTCGTGGTTCGTATGGTTACTGGTGATAATATTAATACTGCTCGTGCTATTGCTACTAAATGTGGTATATATACTCAAGGTGGTATTGCCATGGAAGGTCCAAAGTTTAGAACATTAACAGAAGAAGAAATGGATAAAATTCTTCCACGTCTTCAAGTATTGGCTCGTTCCTCTCCAACAGATAAGCAAATTTTAGTAGGTAGATTAAAGTATTTAGGTGAAACTGTTGCTGTTACTGGGGATGGTACCAATGATGGTCCAGCTTTAAAGATGGCTGATGTTGGTTTCTCTATGGGTATTGCTGGCACAGAAGTTGCCAAGGAAGCTTCTTCTATTATTTTGATGGATGATAATTTCTCAAGTATTGTGAAGGCTTTATTATGGGGTCGTAGTGTGAATGATTCTGTAAAGAAATTCCTTCAATTCCAATTGACTGTTAATATTACTGCCGTTATTGTTACTTTTATTTCAGCTATTGTGGATGGTGAAAATGGTTCTGCTTTAACGGCTGTCCAATTACTTTGGGTTAACTTAATTATGGATACCCTTGCTGCTTTAGCCCTTGCTACTGAAAAGCCAACTCAAGATATGTTATTGAGACCACCGGAGAGTAAGAGATCTCCATTAATTACTCATTCTATGTGGAAGATGATTGTTGGTGAAGCTATTTTCCAAGTCATTATTAACTTTGTCCTCTTATTCGCTGGTCCATACATCTTCACTAATTGGTTACAAACTTTAAAGGATCATGGAGGTGTCATGTCTTCTGGACCTGGAAAAGGCCATCCTCAGGAAAAAGCTTTTAATGAAGAAAAGACAGTCTTGAAGACCATGGTATTCAACACATTTGTCTTCCTTCAAATCTTTAATGAAATTAATTGTCGTAGAATTGATAATCGCTTGAATGTGTTTGCTGGTATTTATAAGAATGCTTACTTTATTTGTATCTTTATCTTTATTGCAGTTGCTCAATTCCTTATTGTTACTTTTGGTGGTGATGCCTTTAAGACAACCTCATTGAATGCAGCTCAATGGGGTATTTGTATTCTTCTTGGTTTCTTATCCTTACCTCTTGGTATGATTCTTCGTTTAATTCCTGATAGTACCTTTGCTCTCTGCTTACCAAAACTTCCAGCAGCTGCTGATCCAGTTGACTTTACTGAACCATTACCAGACTTCCTTAATCCTCCACGTGCGGATACTGGCTTATCTACTTCCTCTGCTGAAAGACATAGAAATGCTGAACTTAAATGGGACTTTGCTCTGAATGCTATTCGTCCAGAAATGAACTTATTTGGTACAATTCATGGTGGTCGTTCAGGAAGAGCCATGAGTGGCTCATCTCCTCGTATTCAGACTTCAACAACTGGTGATGTCGGTGGTAGAGTCTCATCCTTTGCTAATAATGGTAGAGCAATGACTGCTCCAGTTCAAAATGCTTTTAATGCCAAACAAGCTTGGAAGATTGCTATGGTTGGTGTTGCAAGACAAAGAAGAGAAAATAATGAAGTTTAGTTTTATTTACAATTTAATTATAATACTAAAATAGATAATAATAATAATAGTAATAATAGCAATAACAATTACTATTATATTATTTATTTATTTTTTAATTTAAATTTAATATATTTTATTATAATTATTATTTTTTATTGAACATTTTATAATATAATTCATCCAACAATTTAATCCGACTAAAAAAGTATTACTCTTTATTTTTTAATTTTAATTTTTAATTTTTTAAATAAATATAAATATATTTTTATTTTTTAAAAAAAATTTTTATTTAATTCAAAATATAAAAAAAGTAAAAAAGCAAAAAAAAAAAAAAAAAAAAAAAAAAAAAAGTTTTATTACATATCATCTTTTAATAATATATATATATATATTTTTTTTTTTTGCTTCTATATTATTATTATTTTTTATATTAAATTATTTAAGTAACATATAACATATATATCATGAATTAAAAAATAACATCTAAAAGTAACATCTTAACATAATTTTTATATTATCTAAATTATCTTTTAAATTTTAAAATGATTAATTTTTATACTATTATTTATCTTAAATATAAAAATTTGTTTTGAAATTAAAAAAAAAAGAATAAATATTTTATTTTATAGATAATAAATAAAAATTAAAAATAAAAAATAAAAAAAAAAAGGATTTTTTTTTTAAGAATATTAAAAGACCATTTTAAATGATGAAATTACTATGAAAAAAAAAAAAATTTTTTTATCTTTTATAAATATATATATTTTATTTATTATGTTATATTTAATATATATATATATATTTTTAAGTATTCATAAAATGATCAATAAATTCCTTAAGGGTATATACAGTTCCATATTTTTCAGATTTGATATTGGAGGTCATATTGATAAATTGATGTATATTCATAGTACACTCTAAATATATATATATATATATAAAATAAATGAATAAATAAATAAATAAATAAATAAATAAATAAATAAATATATATTTTTTTTAAATTATATGAAAATCAAACAATAATAATAATAATAATAATAATAATAATAATAATAATAATATTATTATTATTATTATTATTATTATTTTTATTATTTTTATTATTATATTATATGATAAATATAATAGAATAAATTCTACTACACATTTTTTTTTTTTTTTTTTTTTTTTTTTACTAATTCTATT
>JACVTC010000041.1:582500-657500 GCA_016946835.1 Neocallimastix lanati (nom. inval.) | reverse complement strand
GAATTTAAATATTCTTTAGCCTTTGTAAAAAAGAGAATATATATATAAATAGAAGAGATTAGTTTTATTACAAATAAAAAAGTAATATATAAATATATAAATATATAAATAATATAATAAATAATAAAAAGTATTTTTTTTTTAAATATTTTATAATTATTATTAATAAAAAAATATATATATAAATAATAAATATATTTATTTATAATTATATAAATTAGTACTATTATTATTTATATGTTTTTTATTTTTTTTTTAGGAAGTATTTTTATATTTAAGTAAAATAAAATAATAAATATAATAAATAATGATAAGTAAATAATAATATGAAATATTATTTACTTCAACAAAGGAGCTTTTTGCACCATCGATAAGTCCCGGTAATCTACCTAAGGCATCAGCTGAAGAAATTTCACCAGTACCGTTACCTTCCTTTAAATTACCAATATGTTGAATTTGTTCACAAATTTGTCTAACCTTAACGATACCTAAAGAGGAAGAGCTACCTTTTAAAAAGTGACCTAAGTCAGATAAAGTTGGTAAATCAGAAGAAGCTCTATAAAAAATAAAAATAAAAATAAAAATAAAAATAAAAATATAAATATAAATTAAATAAAATAAAATAATAAATTTTTTTTTATAAAAATAATTTTTAATAAATGTAATTATATATTTAATATTGTTTTTTTAATTTTAGTTTAGTTATACATATATATAAAAATTATAATAATAATAAAGATAAAAATAAAACATTAACAAGTCTACTATTATTATTATTAATTATTTTTATTCATATAAATCTTTTATTATTTGATAATTATATGTATTATCAAACATAAATTTTATTTTATATTATGAATAATATTTAAAAATTTTTTTTATTTATTTTCTATTTTTTATTTTATTTTTAATATTTACAAAGCAGAATCCATTTTTTGAAAAGTATCGATAGCTTGGTTATAATAATCAACAACTAAATCTCTACTGAAAGATCTATCATTTTCGTCTTCATCCATTTCAAGGATTTGACCAAAGATTGAGGTATCAATGATATCGTTATTCATTTTTCTATATTGAAATAAGATAATTTTATATATATATAAAATAATTATTAAAAATAATTGCTATTAGTATCTAATAAATTTAACAATGTAATAACGAAGTTTATAATTTTAATTATAGGATATTTTTTTTTTAAAAAAAAATAGGAAAAAAAAAATAACTACAAAATACTAATATCATGAAAATAATATATTTATTTAAAATGTATATTCATTATTTTTAATTGCATTAAACATATATTTAATTATGATTTCATGTTTATATATATATATTTTTTTTTATTATTTTTCTTTAAAATAAAAAAAATTTATTTTGGAAAACAAAATAATTATTATTAATATATTTTATTACTTTATAGTAAATATGAATACTTACATTATTTGTTTTATTAATATAGTTTAAATGGTTTATTATTAACAGAGAACTATATTTCAAAAAAAGATGAAACAAATTGATAAAATTAAAAGGTTTTCTAAATTTAAAAAAAAAAATAAAGAAGAAAAATTAAAATAAATAAAAGAGATTATATTATAGATTTTTTTTTTTTAAATTTACCATATTTAGATATTTTATTTTCTCGAAGTACAATATAATAATTTAATTTAAATTATTTTTTACTATTATATTTATAAAAAATAATAGAAATTTTTTTTGTTAATTATTATTAATAATAATAATTAACTGCTTTTAAGTATTGTATATAAATTAAATGTATTGCATATAATAATATATATATTAAGGAAATAGAAAATAATAATTTAATTTTAAAAATTTTATATCATAAAATTCATATTTATTATTCATTTATTTATTATTCATTTATATTATTTATTATTTAATACTTAATACTTAATATTCAATTAAAGATATAATTTTATAATTATATTAATAATTTTACTAATAATATGCATTAATAATATGCATTGTTCTATTTGAATTAACAGAGTCAATAATACTTTATCTATCCTACATATAAAAGTTTGAATTTATTTAATGTACTATGTATGATATTTCTAATAATTTAAATTAGGAAAAAACTTTAAATATTATAAAAGTTTAAAATATTTTTTTTGTTTTATTTTTTATAAAAATTTGTTTTTTAATCATCTTTCTTAATTAAATTATGTATATTTATATTATATGCATGCATTATAAATAATAAATAAATAAATAAATAAATAAATAAATAAATAAATAAATAAATAAATAAATAAATATAGAAACCTTTCTTATAGTTCCTTTACCATTCTACAGAAGAAATACCTGTTTTTTTTTTTTTTTTTTTTTTTTTAAATATTTTAATTCAAAGTTTAAAAAAAAAGGTATTTCTTAACAAAAAT
The DNA here is from genome assembly GCA_016946835.1 of Neocallimastix lanati (nom. inval.). Lineage (NCBI taxonomy): Eukaryota > Fungi > Neocallimastigomycota > Neocallimastigomycetes > Neocallimastigales > Neocallimastigaceae > Neocallimastix > Neocallimastix lanati (nom. inval.). The sequence goes on along the minus strand of JACVTC010000041.1, from coordinate 655,098 downwards.
TTCATTATGAACAAAGCCATATCAAAATAATAAAGAACTTTGGATTAAAATATTCTTTAGTATTATGATATGGCTTTGTTCATAATGAAATGTTTGTTAACAATCAATTTATAAAAATGAAAAATATTTATTAATATATATATTAATATTAAATTAATCGTTTGATATTTTAGATAATTAATAGTACATTTTATTTTTTTTAAACTTTTTTAATTAAATCGATCATTTGCAGTAAAATCAAATTAAATGTTACATTGTATATTTTGTACTACATTAGCTATTTATATAAATAAACGCCACGTTTTATTTTTTTCATTAATATTTTATTCTATTTTATGTTATTATTATCTTTTATATTAATTTAGAAAAGCAGGAAATAGTAAAGAGAAGTTATTAACTATTTTTAATTTATGTCAGGTATTAATTATTAGTTGTTGTGGGAAATTGTTCTGAATTTAGCTATTAACTATCTTAATTAATGATAAATACTAAATATTTTTATTATTATTAGATACAATGGAGAAAACATTTCTGAATTTAGTCATTAGATGCCATTTTAAAATATATAAATATAAATATATATATTTTATTTTATTTTATGCTTTTTAAGTTTGAATCTCATTTTTTTATTATTATAAAATAATTTTATTTTTTTTTAGACTTAAAGTAAAATTAAAAAAAAAAAAAATTATTTAAATATTTAAATATATAATTACTATTTTATAATTAATAGATTATCATAATTATTAATAATAAAAAAAAAAAAAAAACAATGTTAAATTTATAAAAAACTTCATTATAAATAAATAAATAAATAAATAAATAAATAAATAAATAAATAAATAAATAAATTAAGAATAAAAATTGAAGTAAAAAAATAAAAATAAAATTAAAAATAATAATTATGAATCGAAATAGTAAAATAGGCTAACTATTAGAAATTATTAATTATTATTTTTACCTTTTTAACTGTTGTGAATTAATTTATCTACTTAAAAATATGAATAAATAAAGTAAGAATTAAAAACAATGAAATATAAACATAAAATCTATCTATATATATTTTTCTATATATATTTAATCCATATTTCAATTTATTGAAATTGGATAAATTTATTATTCATTTTTTTTATCCAATATTATTAATGAATATTATTTATTTATTTTAATATTTACTTTTTTTTTTTTTTTTTTTTATGTATATACAGATTATACATCAATAAAGATTTCCTAAAAAAGAAAATTTATTAAAAATTTTTTTTTTTATTTTTTTTTATTTTTTTAAATGTACCGTACAATATAATATTAATTATAATAAAAAAAAAGTTAATTAGGAACAATTAGGAATAATTATTTGCATAGAGAATCAATAGAATATAATATAATAAAATATAGTTAATAAAAAAAAAATTAATATACACATTCCTATCGATAATATTTTAATATTCATTATTATATAAATAAGTAAAAGCTAATAATAATATTACTAATAGTAATTAGATAAAATTTATTTATAATTTGTATATATATGTATTAAAACATATTCTACAATTAAATATAAATATATAGGTATATATACCTATATATTTACATTATAATGGTATTTTATTAAAAAATCAAATTATTTTTAAAGAATTATTATTATTTTAATAATAATGCTCTTAATATATATTTATATATTTAGATAGATAATATTCATTTTTTTCTTAGTAATACTGTGATATAATAATTAAATAATCAATAATTAATAAATAAAAATGATTATAAATTAATTTAATTTACTTATTAAATTATTAATAATTAAATAATAGCAAATTTATTTTTTTTATAAAAAAAAAAAACTTTATAATACAATTTAAAGATATTAATATATATATATATTCTAATTATTTTCTAATTATATATTCTATTTTTCAAAAAAATGAAAAAAAAAAGATATTATTGATATATTTCTTTTGCTTTCTTAATATGTTTGACCCATTCAATAACATCATTTTTAGAGTCAGTATAACAATAAATTCTAAAACCTTCATTTAAACTATTTAGATTCCAATTTGACCAAGATTCGTTACTTCTAACTAAATCTCTTATTAAAATATCATTACCATCTATATGTTCAAATTGTAATGGAATAGTTTTAATGTTCTCTATTAGTTCTTCTCCTGTTTCTGTAGATAAATAATTACTTTGGAATTCCATAGTAATACAATTATTAACATAAATTTGTTCCGGATCTGTTTTTTTAATAGATTTAATAAAACTTAAATTAAGTCTAGTTATAGGATCTTTTCTCTGTTTTATTATTATTATTATTTTAATATATAATATATACATATATTTTAAAAATATATATATAATAGTAAAGTTTTTATTAACCATAAAAATGTTAAATCATAATTTATATAAATCTTATGATAATAATAATAATAATAATAATAATAATAATAATAAAAATAATAATAATAATAATAAAAATAAAAATAAAAATAATAATAATAATAATAATAAATAATAATAATAATAATAATAATAAAACGTAAATAAGTTATCAATTTACATTTTTGTATTCAGAATCATAGATATACATATAATTATTTAGAATTTGAGCCCAATATCTACGCCATATCTTAATTTTTTTTTTTTTTTTTTTTTTTTTTTTTGGAAAAATTAATTAATTATTTAAAATTTGAAATTATATTTTTTATGTTTTAGTAGAAATATTTATTATTTTTTTTATTAATATTAAGATTATAAAAAATTTATACCATCTTTTGATTAGAATTAATCAAAAATGAAATAAAGTTTTCATATTGTAAATTGATATTGCTGATATTACTCTATATTTAATATTATAATTAAATAAGTGATATATTAATTATATATATATATATATATTTATATATATTTTATAAAAGTGAAATAAAAAAAAAAAAGAAGATAAATAATTAATTATTATATAATTTTACTATGGAATCTTTTATAATATAATAAAGTTTATATAAAAATATATATATATATATATTTATATATTTTATTCAAAATATAATATTATTATTTACAGGAATCTTTTGAAGTTCGATTTTAGATGATTCATCATTAAAAATTCCCATTTGAATTACCATTTTAGGTATCTTATTGGAATTATTTTTAATACTCTTTAATATTTTAGATGCCTTCAATGAAGATATTGTATTTAAATTAATAGAGGAAGATGAAATTGAAAGTGGATAAACTCCAGATAATCTTAAAAATTTAATATTAGTTAATTGGAAACTAACTTCTCCTAAATAAACTTCTACACTTTCAGATAAATTCTCTCGAGACATTGATTTAAGATCTGTCATACTATTGAAAAGTGTATCATTCGATCTACTTATTATTATGGATTTTTTATTATTATTAAATATTGTTGAAAATATTGATTTACTTTGAAGTAATTTAATACCATAAACTTTAATAATGACTTTAAAATTTGTAGATGGAACGTCACTTTATTTATTATTTTTAATTTTTTTATCATTATTATTATAGGTATTTCGTTAATATTAAAATATATATATATATATATAAATAAATAAATAAATAAAAATAAATAAATAAATAAAAATAAATAAATAAAAATAAATTAATAAAAATAAATAAATAAAAATAAATAAATAAAATTTGAAATGTATTTCTATTTCTATTATAATATTAATTAAATTTTATATATAAATATATATATGTAAAGGATGAGATGATAATATTTTAATAATTACAATAAAAAACCTTCATGAATTTGAACTATGGTACTTTTTTTTTCTAATTTTACTGGATCTGTTCGATATTTTCTCTTTCCAACTTCGACCTCACAAAATATAGCTGAAACTTTTTTTTTTAAATGGTTTTATTTTGTATAACATATAATAGGTGATAGATGATATGAAAAAAAACATGTATTATTTTTTTATTTTTAAAAATTATAATTATGTAAAAATTTTTGTTATTGGAAAGAAGAATGAATATATATAATTATAAAATAAGAAATTAATATGGATATTTTATATTTATATATATATATATTTTTATTTCTTATCTTTATCTTTATTTTTTTATTTTTTATTTCTTATTCTTTTTTTCATTTTATATTATATATTTTATTTTATTTTTTATTCTTATTTTTACTATCTTATAATATAAAATCCAATTTATTATCATTTTTATCATTATTATAATTTTTTAATACCTTTGGATGAAAATTTTCCTTGTAATTCTACAGCTATAATTCATTATTTTTATTTTTTATTTTATTTTTTTTTTTTTTTTTTTTTTTTGTTATGATCATATATAAAAATCATTATTTTTTATTAATTTTTATATATTTATAAAACAATTTTTTTTTTATTTATATCAATAATAATATTATTATTTATAAATAAAAACCTTGAATATATAAACTTGAATTAGTAAATGGTTCATCTATTTTTGTAGATACAGAAGAAAGCGAATTTAATGAAAGTAAACTGGATTTTGAATAAAGATTTGAAATTGATCTTGGAAAAGATAAATCAGGTCCTCTTAATGATTGTGAACGTTCTAGAAAATTGTTTTTCCTTGGTGATTTTATAAATTGAGGTAATAACAATAATAACAATAACAACAACAATAATAATAATAATAATGACAATAATAATAATAATAATGACAATAATAATAATAATAATAAAATATATAAATTATATTTAGAAAAAATTAATAAATTAAATAATTTTAAAACTTTTCATTATTGATATTAATAATATATTATAAATTTTTTTTAGAGTAAATATATAATTATATAAATATATATATATATATGTTATTTTATATTTTATTTTATTAATATATTTTAATATTCTATTATTTACAATGGTCTAGGTAATGGACACTTATAAGTTTTTTTATTATTAGTTTTTTTTTTAATATCTTCAGAAGTATTATTTGAGTTATCCGTCATGATATTTTTACTTTGAACTAATTTGCCATTCACTAATTTTTCATTATTAAAAATAATTTTTGTTCCATTTCGTTTAGTACTATTCAAACTTTCTTGACTCACTGAATCTTGGGAATGAATCCAATTCCAAAGTCCATTGGGTAAATTATCAATATTTTCAATAGAAGGCGGTAGATGTAATGCTTTTAAAGAATACCTTTCTGAAAATATAAATGATCTTGCTGAGGTGAAATTGAAGGATGATCTTATTCTCCTTTCTTCCAAAGATAAAGAAGAAAAGGATGAATTTGATCTCATTGAGTTATAATCACTAATCATCATTTTTGGTATAACGTTTCGATTTATTTTATTATAATTTCTTTTTACTAAAATATTAAATAAATTTGATTATTATTATTATTATTATTATTACTTTAAATAAAAAATCTATATATAATATGCTAAAAAAAAAAAAAAAATTGAATTTAATAATAAAAATATAATAAATAAATTTGATTATTTTTTTATTTTATTTTATTTTATTTTATTTTTTTTTTTTTAAAAAAGAAAAAGAAAAATCTAAAATATAATAAATAAATTTGATTATTTTTTTATTTTATTTTATTTTTTTTTTTTTAAAAAAGAAAAAGAAAAATCTATACAAGATAAAAATATATATATAAATTTTGTATTATTAGTATTTAAAATTTATATCAACCATATTTTTTTTTTTATATAATGTTAAAAATAGGTTGAATAATAAAAATTTATAAATTAAAATAAAATTATATATAAATTTGAAAATATTGTAATAGAAGTATTCATATTTATATTTTTTAATATTTTTATATGATTTTAATATTTAATATTAATTGATGTAAACAAATGATTTTAATAAAATTAAGTAATAAATAATATTCAATATTTATAATAATCAAATAATTATTATTATAACATTTACGAAGAATATATGTTATAATATCTATCTCAAAAATGATGTTAAGAATATTATATATTATATTTTATAGGAATTATAATCCTTTTTTTATTAATATTTAATTTCATACTATATTTAGAAATTTTAGAAATTTAATAATTTAATTAAAATAACTATTATTAGAAAATTTTTAAAAATAATAATATTTATTTATTTCAAAAATTTAAAAAATATAGTAATAGTAATTTTATATATTAATCTATTTTACTTAATTATTATTATATAATATAATAAAACATTGTTTTATATTTATATCAATTTTACTTTTTTTTATATATTATATTTTTATGCCAAACAAAAAATAAATATATATAAAAAAATAGCTGTATTTCAGATTTCAAGTGCATATGTTGTTTTATCAATATAAAAAATAAAGTTATAATTATTCTTTTTTTAAAGAAAAATTAATTTTAAAATAATTTGTACAATCTTTTTATATAAAAAAAAAATATTTATATGAAATATTAAATATTAAATAAGATATAAATTAATTCTTTAAAAATACAACTTTAAATCCTACATAATTAACAAAATTTATTTCTAATGTTGAAATATAAAAAAAAAAAAAAAAATTCGAAAATTAAAAATATTAAATTATAAAAGATAACTCTTGAAAAACAAATAAAATAACAATTAATATGATATGATATTTTTAAATAATCTTTTTAATTATATTAATTAAATAATGTTAAATAATATAATGGTAATATGTATTAATAATAATAATAAATAAATATTATATTTATTAATAACGAAAATAATAGTTATAAAGGATATAATAATAATAATAATAATAATAATAATAATAATAATAATAATAATAATAATAATAATAATAATAATAATAAAAGAAAATTACATATTTATAATAACATATTGTATATTTATATAATAACAATAGAAAATAGAAAAGGTTGTATATTTATACTAATAATGATAACAATAGAAAATTGTATATTTGATAATAATAAAAATTTTTTTAATAATAATAATAATTATAAAAGATTGTATTTCTAATAACAATAATAACAGATTATATTTTTAAAGATAATGCAAAGAATGTATCTTAATAATGATTAAAATAATAATAATAATATAATAATTAAAATAATCACAGTAAGTTTAATAAAAAAAAAAAAAATAAAGTAAAATCTTTTAGAAAACAGTATATACTATATATATATAAAAAAGTATCATTAATATTCATATAACATATTAAAAAGACAATAATAATATATAAATATTCTCTTTTTTCTTAACTTTAATATTTAGTTTAATGTATAATTCATAATATTAAAGTTTAAAATTATTAAAGTTCAAGGCTAAGATTAAATGTAAGAATAAATTTAAAAAAGAGAATAGAGAAAATAGAAAAAAAAGAAAATAAAAAAAAAAAGTTAATTTATTATAAAAGAGAAAAGATAGATCTTTATATAAATTAGTAAAAAATATGGGAAAAATTATTTAAAAGTTGACTATTTAATTTACCATTTATATTCATATATTAATGTAAGATTTTCAAAATATATATATATATATATATATATATATTTTAAATTTTTTTTTTCTCACTATGTAATAAAATGAGTAGTAAAAGTAAATAAATAAATATATATGATAATAATATTTATAACTATATAAATTAAAAATATTATAATTATGATTAAAAATAATAAATAATAGTAATAATATTGATAAATAATTAATTGATTGTTAGGTAGTAGTTTAAAATTAATTAGTTTTTCTATATGAAAAAATCTCATTATATCTTAATTTTTACAATTTATTAAAAAGTGTTAATAATTAATGAGAAGATGATTATGTTGAAAATCATAATTTTAAAAAATTTGCTTAAGAATAATATTTTTTTGGTAATTTTATATATTTGTTCATTTGCTTTTTTATGCTTCCATTAATTATTTCAATATAAAAATATTATTCAGTATACATATGAAAGAATTTTAAAAGTTTTTTGTTTTCATATTTTCAACATATTTTATTTAATTGATTTTTTTTGATTAGCAACAAATTAGTAACAGAATTTTATATTTTATAAGGTTCGACATTAGATAGTTTTTTTTTTTTTTTTTTTTTTTTTTTTTTTTTTTATATATATTTTTAATATATAATAACATCTCTCTTATTTATTAATTATTTTTTTTTGAATTTTTATATATGTAATAAAATAGAACTTTCAACACTTGAATAAAATTAGGAAAAGTTTTATTTTATATTTTAATTTAAAAAATGTTTAATAAAAAAAATTATATATTCATTTAGTTATTTATATAATATTTATATAAAAAAGTAAATCCTTGAATTATGTCAATTTAAAATTTTAAAATTTTAATTCTTATTTTTTTTTTTTAAAAAAAAAAAAAACCATTAAAAATACGTATTAACTATATTTGGGCATATTAATATAAAAATTATTTACATTTTAATTTTAAATTCAAATAATCATATATAATGATAATATATAATATATATAATTACATCTATTTTGAAGAAAAGTCATTTTATTTTAATATTTCTTTTTTTATATCATAACTTTTATAAATCGTGTTAATATTATTTTTAATTCATATAATATATAATAAATAGGTTATTACTTTATATATAAATAAAATATTATAAACTGTTTATTTAAAATAAATAATTAAATAATAATAATTAAATAATTAATAATCATAATAATTATAATAATCAATAATCAATAATCAATAATTAATAATCAATAATCAATAATAAAGTAATATTTAATTAATATTTAATAATAAATAATTAAAAATAAATAAATAAATAAATAAATAATAAATAAATAAATAAATAATGAATGATAAATAAATAATAAATAATAATTAATATTAAATATTAAATTTAAATAAAAAATAAAAAATAATACTAAATTATGGAATACTATTATTAAATATTTAATTGTTATTTAGAATGAATTATAATTATTAATTATTATAAATTTATAATTATACTATTTAAATCGTTATTTATATATATTATTATTATTATAATTATTATAATTAATATTTACTGTATTTTTAAATAAAAAAAAGTTTAATTATTTTTTATATAATTTTTTATTCTTTTTTTTTAAATTATATAATCTAAAAAAAAAAAAAAAAAAAAAAAAAGAAAAAGTAAATAGTTAAATAATAGGAAAAAAAAATAAAAATATAAAAAGGGAATAACAATATAAATTATAAGGAAGTAATAATATAAATCATCTTTTTTTTTTTTTTTTGAAAAGAGGAAGTAAATATTTTTTTATATATATTTATTAAATATTACAAATTACAAAAAAAAAAAAAAAAAATTCATAATTTATTAAAATAAATATTTTTAAAGTAAAAAAAAATAATCAATTTAATAATTAAATATAATAATAATAATAATAATAATAATAAGTAGTAAGATATATAAATACAAATAAATTTAATAAATGAAGATATTAAAATAAGATTATGTTATAAATCTTTATTAGAATTTATAATATAATAAAAGAAATAATAGGAATATAATATTATTTAAACAATATATATTATTTTATTAAATAGTATAAGCAAAAAAAAAAAAAAAAAAAAAAAAAAAAAAAAAAAAAAAAAAACTAACTTTTTTTTTCTAATTGTTTTTTTTTTAATTTAATTTTAATTTATTTATATATGTATATATAATTTTTATATAATTATATTTTTAAAAATTATAATAAAAATATATCTTTACAAACAATATTTTTTTTTTTTTTGACTTTGTTGAATTCAATAATTAAATCATATTACCAACAATTTAAATCCCCCCATTTTATTATATAAAATAAACAAAACTGTTTTTATCATATATAAACTTTATCTTCAAGTATCATGTCTGATAAAGCTAATATTGATTTAAATGTAAATATTTTTATATAATTTTAATTAATATTTTTTTTTGATGAATAATCCATTTTAAATATTTAAATAAATAATATTATTATTAACCTGAATTTATATATTAATAAATATTTATTAAAATTTTTATATATAAATTTTAAATTTGCTTTTAATTTTAATAATACCATAAACAAATGAACTAACAAATAAACATTAAAAAAAAAAAAAACTATTACTATCAATTTTGTGTAAAAAACAAAACAAAACAAAAAAAAAAAAACAGTCACTATCTGAAGAAGAAAGAATCTTCTATAATAAATATGGTCGTTTACCACCAAAGAAAAAGGACTTTTTAAATAACCGTTTAAAGGTAATAGAATAATGGATAAATTATTTATTGAAATAATTGATATTCAATTAAGAAAAGTAAAAAGAAACAAATATTTAGAATGATAACAAATTAAACAGGAAAAGAAAAAATAAAAATAAAAAACTTAATGCGAAAGAATAAAATGGAAAATTGAGATACTAATAAAAATAAATATTGAAAATAAAGTATTTATAATTATTCATGATACATTAATAATAATAATAATAATAAAAAGGATAAATATTAAATGATAATTATAATGAAGAATAATTATAATATAAAAAAAATAATAAGAAAAAATACTTTTTTTATTTTTATTTTTATTTTTTATTATTGCAATTTATAAATAAAAAATTATAACTTAATTTCAATATATATTGAAAGAATCAAAAATTTTATTATGTACAAAAAAATTTTTTTTTTCTTTTAAATTAATATTAAGATACTACTATTTCTTTATAATATAATATGATAATAATCATTATAATATATAATTTGTAATATATAATTTATATAATAATAACAATAATATATATAGGGTGAAAGAAAGTACTTTGATTCAGGAGATTATGCACTTTCTAAAGCTGGTGTTTCTTCTCCACATGATGTTGGTTCACAAATTCCATCACCTGAACGTATTCCACATTCTGTTCCAAAACAGTTAAAGAAAGATGTTAATAATAATCCAGTAAGAGAATCGGCACTTTCTAAATCTTCAGAAAACTTAGAATAAATTAAATATATATATATTTATAATGAAGTCAAAGTAGGAACAATAAAATTCATTAAATAAAATTAAAATAACAATAAATCAAAACTAAAACTAAAACAAAACAAAGCAAAACAAAACAAAAAAACACAAACAAACAAAATATATATATATATATATATATATATATAAATATAAAAATGATTATTATTATTAAAAAAAATAAAAAATAATAAAAAAAAAAAAAAAAAAAAAATAAAAATTAATTATATATATATATATAAATAAATGAATAAAAAAAACTCATTTATTTTAATGATATAAAATAATTTTAATAATAAAAAATAATAAATAATAATATTGAATGTTAATAATAATAATAATAATAACAATAAAAGAAGAAAGAAATACTAAATACTATATATATATGTATTTATTTTTTTATTTTTTATATTTTATATTTTATATTTTATATTTTATATTTTATATTTTATATTTTATATTTTATATATATATATATATATATATATATTTTTTATTTTTATTTTTCTTTTTTTTTTAAATATGATGATTTTTTTGATTTTTTATTATGATTAAATGCTGTTATAATAATAATAATAATAATAATAATAATAATAAAATGGAAAGATCAGTTAATAATAATATTAATAATAATAAAAAAAGAAATAAATTAATATTAATAATAGTAGTAATAAATATATATATATATATTTATTTAAATTATTATGGTTTATAAATGTCTATAAAAAAAAAAATTAGAGTTATATTTTATTATATATACATATATAATAAAATATTATACACACATACGCACTCACACACACTCTTTCTTTATATATATATATTATATATTTATTACTATTTATTTTATATATATATATTTTAACAAACTTTATTTTTATAAAGAAAAATTTTTTTATTTTTTTATTTTTTTTTTTTTTTTTTTTGGATAATTATTATTATTGTTAGTATTAAGAATTTATATATTTTAATATATGGATTTAGTGTCAGTGCGTCAGTGCTGATACCAATGAATTCAATTTTAATGGCAAATTTTAAATTTGCTTTTTAAATTTTTAATTTTAATAATACCATAAACAAATGAAACAACCAACCAACCAACAAATATATATTATATATATATATATATAATAGAAAAAAAAAATCTAATAATTTTTTTTTATTTTATTTAATTTTAATATTATATAAAAGTATTTTACATGAATATTAATGTATTCTTAATCTATAGATATAGGTATAATCCGAATTTCCCCAATTGGAAAGTATTTTAATTTGAATAAAAGATATAGGTTTCTTAATATGAATATATATATCTTTTGATACAGGTACAGATAATGATGTGGTATGAAGTGGATCAAATTCAAATACAGGAATTAGAATAATTTCATTGTTCGTTTCTTTTACTTCTTCTTCTTCTTCTTTTTCTTTTCCTTTTCCTTTTCCTTTTCTTTTTCCATTATTATTTAAAATTTTGATTTTATTCTTTTTATGATTCTTATTTTCATTTTTACTGTTATTATTATTATTATTATTATTATTATTGGATTGTCGTTGATTCATTTTATATTTTTGAAGATCATAGATACCTATAACTTCTATATATCTTGGAGCTGATGCCAGAGAATCTTCCAAATTAAGATTGAATGGAATATGATCAATAGTAAATGATTTTGGATATATTGGTTTTGCTAAACCAATAGTAATATAACCGGAGGATCCTTTCATAGCCCAACCATAACCAGGTAGTATATGAGGATCTATGACTAAATCTGCAGACGGATTAAGAAAATAACTTATGTTATTCAATATATATTTAGAAAGTAATATCTTGAGAAAGGATGAATTAGCTTCATTGGAATCATGATCATGATGATATCGTTGATTTAAAATTGTATTGGTATTTTTTTGTTTATTATTAGTATTATCTTTATTAGTATCCATATCATTAATAATTTGATCTTCATAATGAATTTCACCAGTATATGATGGACTGGTGAGAGAATGAATAATATACCCTCCACTACTCTTTAAAGCATAGTCAGGTTGACTAACTCCATGATCTGATTCATGAATTTTTTTAATAACATATTGATATACTAAATCAATAAATTCATTATGGAATATTGGACATTGATCCAATGAATTTATCGTAGGGACTGGATTATCAAGAGAGGAATCGGCATAAAAATTGGAAGGAATATATGAACATATCCAATCTTCATATTTATTTTTATTTTTATGAGAAGTAAATTGGGGTTGGATATATTGATTGGCATTAGAAGAAGTCTGCTGTAAAGAGGAAAGGTTCCCGTTTATCATTAATTGTTCTATTGATTTAAATTTGTTCTCTAACTTTTCTTGATTCATATTCAACATCTTAATAATGGTATGAACATTTTCTATTTGTTTGGTCATATGATTCAATTCTTGGAAGAGGGATTCATTTGTTTGATTCTTTTTAATATTTTTTTGTTTCAATTTAAGGAAACGTTCATGATATATTTGATATAATTCATATATTATATTTAATTCATTGGTGTTCAAAAATCGACTTTTTTGATGGTAATCTTCCTTACATATTTCTTTATTATTTTTTGTATTCCATAATGGATTTTCAAATTTACATAGTTTGTCATTTTCATTTTCCAAAGAAGAATATTGATTCAATTTTAAAATATCAGTATATTGAGCAAAAGTTTTACTTTCTCTTTGAATATATTGAAGAAAATCTTCAAAATAAGGAAAAGAATCATTTTGTACTAATAAATTAAGGGGTAGTTCGAAGATGGTTAACATCATTTTATATTTATTCATTTCCTGTCGTAATACTATGTATTTTCTTTTCATAAAACCTTGAATAAACAATTGATCATAATGATTATTATTATTATTATTATTGTTATTATTATTACTATTATTAGAAAGATTAAGGAATTGAGATGAAGAATTATCTAAATTATTTTCTACTAGAGTGAAAAGAGAATTGACTTGATCAATAATATCTATTTGTGTATCATATAATTGAGTCATATGATTATAGAGTATTTTTAGGATACGTTCATCCCTTTCTACATTTTTTTGATACTGAAAATCTATAGCATTTGATTTAGATTGAATTGTATGAATAAGTTGTTCTTCTGATTGATTAATTTTATTATATAAATTATATATTTCAAGACTGTAACCTTCTAATGTATGATGAATGATTTGATGACTATTTTTAGTATTTTTAATATGTTTATAAAGTGATTCATGATTTCGATTGATTTGATTTAATGTGCTATGAAGATTATCAAGTTTTTTAAATACATCTGAAAAATCAAGTAATTGTTTCATCATTTCTTTTTCGGAAGAAATTGAATTTGAATTTGATTGGGTTTGGCTTTTGAATTGAAGGTTATCACATACATTTCCCTCCTCTTTTAACAAATTGGTATTATCTATTATATCTCCAATGATGAATTGATTTCTAGGAAATATACAATAATTATTATCGGATAAATGATTTGAAATATTATTTTTGTTCATATCATTATCATCATTATAATAATTTGAACGTTTGTTATCTGTTAATAGTTTAGAAGGTCTACCATTGAAACTAAGTATATTATTATTAAGTATTGAATTTGAAGTGGAGGAATAAGAGTAAGATGGTAAATGTATGAAAAGTGAAAGTAAAGAGGTACAAAATTGGAATAAATAAACCATTTCATGAGATATTTCTTTTAGCATATTATTATTATTATTATTATTATTATTATTATTATTATTATTATTAGAATTAGAATTAAGTTTTATAAGGTATAATAATCCAATAACAATAAAAAATCTAATAATATTAATAATATTAATAATAATAATAATTATATTATTGTAGTGATATACATTTTTTTAATATATATATATATTATAATAAATAATTAAGATATAATAATATTAATAAAAAATAAATAAATAAAATAAAAATAAAAATTAAAACTAAAAAAGTATATCACTTTTTTTTTTTTTTTTTTTTTTTCTAGTAAATAAACAAAAATAAAATTATAATAATTAATAAATAATATATAATATATAATTTTTTAAATATAATATGAACCTTGAAAACATTATCTTGAAAAGTAAAAATAGAACATAATAGATACTATCCTTAATAAAAAAGAAAATTTCTGGTATATAGAAATGCCATATATTATCTAAAAAATAAAAATATTAATATTTATATAATCATTATAATGATAATAATAATAGACAAATATTAAATATAATAAAAAACAAAAAAATAAAATAATATTAATACTATTATATTTTGAATATATTACTAGATAAAAAAATTTGTTCAGTAATTAAAAAAAATTTTTAACTTTAAATATTTGATGACAATATTAAAAATTGATAGCTAATTATTACATGCATATATATTTAAATTATCCATTTTATTATATTTATATTTTTGTTTAAGTAAAAATAAATTTTAATTGTTGTTATTGTTCGTTTAATGTTTGTTTAATATTTATTATTCTTTTTTCTTTTTTCTTTTTTTTTATTTTATTATAGAATATATTTTTTTTTTAAAAAAAAAAAAAAAAAAGTTGCTTTTAAACATTTGAGTATAATATATATATATATATTTGAATAGAGTATTTTTTTTTTTTATTACATATGTATTTTATTTAGAAAAAAAATTTTTTTTATTTCACTGGAATATAATATATATATAATTTTTTAGTTTAAAAACTATTATTATATCATTTATTGTATCATAATTAAATAAAATTTCAAATATCTGTAAAGTTATATTTATTTTATTTTATTATTATTAAATTTATTGTATCATAATTAAATAAAATTTTAAATATTTTAAGAAAATAAAAAAATGTTTTTATATATTTATTTAGGCTTATTATAACAAATAAATATTATTACTGAATATTATTAATTTTAATTTTTGTATTTATTTTATTTACCAATATATTTTTTCCATCTTCCTTCAACTGTTGATAAATTTTCAGTATTTTTTTCTAAATTTTATTTTATTAAATCATCAAAATAAATATAATATAAAATAAATTATTATTAAAAATATATATATATAGAAATATATATATTATATATTATTTTATTAATTAATAAGTTTACTATAAAAAATTAATAATATAAAATAATTATATTTATACAAAAAAAAATATATATATATTATTATTATTAATTTTATATATTTATAATTTTCAAAAAATAATTAATTTTATAGGTAAAAAATAAAAAATATATAAATTGTATTATTCTTGTAATTTTATTTTAATTATTTAATGATTATAATAAAATATTACCTTCTACATCTTTTAAATCTTCTAAATCTTTTAGACCTTTTACCTGTTTCAAATTTAGATTCTTAGGATCTATGTAAATTCTATATGTTTTATGATGAACCTTACATTCCTGTGTTATAACAATTCTTTGATTTCCTTTTTCTTTTATAGTATTTAATACTTGTTTACTTATCACCATTTCATTCTATATATAATTTTATAATTTAATTTTATCTTTTTATATATATATTAATAATTTGACAAAAAAAAAAAAAAAAAAAAAAAAAAAACTCTATATTATTCTTTAATTTTATTTTATTTCTATTTTTTATTTTTTTTTTTTATTTTAAAAAAATAAAAAAAAAAAAAAATCTAAATTGAAAGAAAAACAAATTTCTTGAAAAGAATTAACTTTTTTATTTTATTTTATTTTTTTTCTAAAATATATATATATATAATAATCATAAAATGAAATATATGAAGTGAAAATTAATAATAATTAGTTTATATATATATAAAAATTTATTAGTTTTTTTATTTATATATATATATTTATATATATTATGATATCATTTTTTTATTTTTTTTTAATACAATTCTAAATTGACAGTTATTATTTCAATAGAAAATTAAATAAAATAAAAAAATAAAAAAAATGTAAATTATAAAATAAAAATAAAAGAAATGATTATTACATTATGAATTATACATAATTGATACAATATATTAATAAAAATATATATATATATTTAAGATTACTTTTTATAAGATTTCTTTTTGCTTTTGTTTTTATATTTTTATTTTTTTTTTTAATTTTTTTTCTTTTACTTATATAAAGTATATATGAATTTTATTTTAATAGTAATTATAAATATAAATATAATTTATAATTTAATAATTTAGTGGATATAATTTTTTTTTTAAAAAAAAAAGTTTATAAATATAATTAAAGTGTAATAAAAAATAAAATATATCCATTAATTAAAATATATTATAGAATTTAATTATCATATTTTTATTTCTTATTACTATGAATAAATTAATTTAGTTACTTTAAAAAATAATATTTTTTTATCTTTACTATTAAGAAATTTCTAACAATCATAGGACTGGAGTTTAATATTAAATAAATAGATTTTATATTAATTATATAAAAATGTCTTCTTTTTTTTTTTTTTTAACCTTTTTAAAATTGTTTTCCATCTTATTTATGAATTATGATTATTAGACATTTAATAATAAAATAAATATTCATAAGAAATTAAGGTATAAATAATAATTAATACAGAATAAAAAGATTAAATGTTATATAATTATTATAGTTTTTTATTTAGATATATATATTAAATATCATCCATTTTTTAATAAAAAATTTAAAAAAAAATTTTTTTAATCAATTTATTTATTATATATATTATTTATTACATATATAATATAAAAATATATAATAATATTTATGATACATATTTTTTATTTATACTTTGGAGAATTTTTTTTTTCTTTATTTTTTAATTTGTTTTTATCGGATATTCAAATTTAAAGTTTTATATTAACTTTAAATTTAATAATATGTAAAAAAATAAAAAAAAAGAAATCAAAAATTATTTATTTCCACATAAAAGACTGTAAATTGCTTTTTAGAAATAACAAATTTTTGAAAAAAAATTTTTTTTATAATCCATTTAAAAGTAAAAATTTTTTTTTTCTTCATATAAAATCAGTGACAAATTTTTAAATTGTTAATACATTAAATATAAATAATATCACTTTTTTATATATATATATATATAATTTTTTATGATACTTTTATTATTATTTTTAATTTATAAATATATAAATATATATATATATATTTTGTTGAAATAATTAATGAATATTGTTCTGATATAAATAAAATTTAATTAAATATTAATAAATAAATTGAAAACTATAATTCGATGGGGTGATAAGGTTTAAATCTTTTTTTTTTTTTTTTTTTTTTTAAAAAAAAAAAAAAATACGTATTAAATAATAATAGATAATAATAATATTGTAAAAATTAATACTAATTATATAAATTTAAAATAAAATATAGAAATTGGTAATTATCATTTAATTATTATATATTTATTTAATAATAAAAAAACTTTTATGTTTTTTTTTTTTTTTTTTTTTTTTTTTTAATATATATATATAAAAGATAAAATATATATATATAAATTAAATTACGATATTATATGTTATTTTTTTTTAAACTGGTAAACTTATATACTATTATATTATTGATATCATTACCTTAAATAAATATAATATATATAAAAAAAATTTAATAATAATACTTAATATTGATTATAATAACTACATAGAAAAAAAAAAAAAAATAAAAATAAAAATATAAAAAAATAAAAATAAAAATAAAAATTAAAATAATAATAATAATAAAATTATAATAGTAAATAAATTCAATCATTCATATTAATGATAATTTTAATTTCTTAACTTTAATTTTCTTTTTTTGTATTGAAAAAAAATAATAATAATAATAAAGTATTTAAAATTTCTTCTTATGTAATAATTAATTAAAAATACTATTTTTTATGTAATATTTATAATATAAAACATTATAAATACATATTAATAAAAAATAAAAAATATATATTATATTAAAATGAATTGATAACAATTATTAAAAAAAAAAAAAAAAGTTGTACGCTACTTAACTTTAAATTAGTGTATGTGTATGATTTATAAATATAAATATATATTGGTAAAAGAAGAAAAAAATCAAAATTAAAATTAAAATTAATAAATGTATATATCTGAGTGGGTTTCAAGAAAAATTATTGAAGAATAAAATAATTATAAAAAATTTAAAAAAAAAATTTTTTTTTATATTTTTTGAAAGTTGTATATTATTATTATTATTATTATTTTTTAATATATATATATAATGAATTAAATAAATATATATATATTGTGTGTAGCTGTATATGATAAATAATATATATATCTTTCTTTTAATAAAACTTTTTTTTTTCTTATTAAATTTATTTTTTGATTCTTAATCGTTTGCCAAGGGGTACACTATTAACTGATTTTTCATCTAAAATATTTCTTTTACTGGTTATTTTATTATTCTTTTTAGGTACAGTTGATATTGCAGTAACATTTTTTTTACCTACTTTTAATTTATTTCGAAAGTAGGTAGATTCCTTTTTTGAATTAGTCGTCGTCCTTGTTGTAGTTGTTACTGTTTTTCTTTTACTTCTTGAAGTTTTAGTATTTTTAGCAGATTTTGATTGTTTTTTCGATGTCATTGTGGCTCCTTTTTTAGATGTTATTGATGTTGGAGTTTTCATCTTTTCACTTAAAGATTCAGAACTATTCGTTCTTGATCTTAAACTATAGATAATTGGAGGATAGTTTGATTTTTCTATATCCATATACTGCTTTTTTATTTTTCATTTTTTTTTTTTTTATTGTAAAAAGTTAAATTCCTTAGTAAATAATCTTTATTAATTATTTTTTATTATTACTACTATTATTATTATTAACATTAATAAATAAATTATATTTTATTGATAAAAACTTACATCAACTTCATTTTCTTTTTCTTCTGATTTAGATGTATTTAATTTTAATTTTATCGATTTAATATTTGTTCGAGAGGATTCAGTTTTCTTTTTACCTAAATTAAGTTTTATTATATTATTAGTGATTTTAACTGTCATCCCTTTTCCCGATTCTTCTTTCGTTAATTCTTTCTCTGCTTTTGTCGACAATGATGATTCAGTATCTATTTCTGTTTTCTGTGATGATAATGATTCATTGGAAGATTGAATTTGCTTCTCTTTTTCAGTACTAATTTCTTCATCTGATGGTTCACTAACTGAAAGTTTTTCCATAGCCAAACGTTCTTCTGGTATATCCAATGAAGGTAATGATTCAACAATGTTCTTTTGGTTTATCTCATTCTTTCTTATTTCATCTTCCCCTTTAGCTAATATTTCTTGTAAATTATGACTATTATATATATTATCGAGTATAATTTGATCTCCTTCAATAACATCTTCAAATTCTGTCAAATCCGTGAGCGTAGATAGTGATGAAGAAGATGAAAATACTGAAGATACTGAAAGTGTCGGTGATGAAGCAATATTCATTTTATCTTCACTACCACTATTATTACCTTCATCATCTTCAAGTTCAATTTTTACTGATTTATGAGGTATATGTATAACAAGATTTCCCGTTTTATCTTCAATTTTTAGAATACTTTGATCAGGTGTAATTTCATTAAATTTATGTATTCTTGGATTATATTTAATACCTTTGGTTTAAATTTTAATTTATATAGGTGTAATTTTTAAATTTAATATTAATATTATATATATAATAAATATTAATATATAAATAATATCGATTTTAATTAGATATAAAAATATATATATATATAATAATATAATAATATAATAATAATAATTATTATTATTACTGTGTTTTTTATTTTATTTTTTATTTTATTTTTATTTTACTTTTATTTTTATTTTTTAAAATATATATATATATAAAACAAAATATATATTTATATTTTACAATATAATTATAATCAAATCTTTAAATACCTTTAGCTTTTAATTCTTCTTTAAGCTCTTCTTTCCTTATGGCCATTTCCTTTTTAATGGTTTCTTGTACATCTAAATAATCCATTTCTTTTTTCAATAAATTTACTGCTTCATCTGATGTCGATATGACTTCATAATCAAAAATTTCTTCCCATGATTTACAACATATTTTAGTTTTATTGATAAATATTACCTTTCCTGTTTTTCTGGTATGAACTATTTGAGCTATTCGTTTTACTAAATTTTTTATTCCATAAACTTTTAGGGATGTTCCTATGACAATTAATAAATCTGGTTTTTTTGCTATATCAGAATTAACAAAGTCATTAATTAAATCACCTATTTTATAATTTATTTGTTAAATAAATATAATTATTTAATATTGAAAATATATAAAAAATAATTAAATTTTTGAAAATACATTATTCTATTATTTATTACAACATTATTTTAATTTCTTTTTCAAAGTTATATTTTATATTATTTAATTTGATGCTATTCTTTTTTTTTTTTTTTTTTTTTTTTTTTTGTTTATTATTATTTTTATTATTATTAATATTATTATTATAAATATTAAAAATTTAGGATAATAGTAATTATAATAGTAATTATTATTAATATTAATGTATATATTACCATTAATATGATGTTCGTTATATAATACAATATTGGGTCTTAATGAACCAACAGAAATTGCTCTTTTCCCAGTCATTTCACGAATATTACTTTTAGATTGACAGGAAGGGCAAGGTACTGAGTTTCCTTCCTTAAAAACCGTTTTATGGTCATTAGTGAATTCAAAAGTTTCTTGACATAATGTACATACAACACGATCCATATCACCATGTAGTTGCACAATTTTTACATTTTTTTTATCAGTGATATCGGTAGATAATTGAAGTCTTCGTTCTAAACTATCTATATTTTGGGTATAACAACGAAGTAATTTTCCTTGATTATCCAGTTCTTTAACGAAACGATGCGTGGAAGTGATTTTTGCTTTACTTAAAATTTCTTTAAATTCGCCCATAAAAGTATAGAATACTTTTGTTGTTATCGGATCTCTAAATAAAGTAGCATCAAATAAATCTTTTCCCTTCACAACGGCTTGAGGATATTTATTTTTTACTAAATTGTATAAACCGTCTGATGATCTGAAATCCTTTTGTGTATATAATTTCATTTTAATTTTATTAATTGATAAAAAAAATTCATTTATAATTAATTATTTATATAAATTAATTAAAAATAAATAAAAAATTTACTACAACATCAAAAATATATTTAAATTTTAAAAAAATTGTTTAAAAAATTCAATATATATTATTAATGAAAATTCATATCCTACAGGTATTCCTCCTGAAACAGAAATTCCAGCTCCTGTTACAACAATACATCTTTTGGATTTCCTTATTGCTTTTGCAATATTTTGAAATTCTTTTTTATCTTCATATCCTTTTTTAATATTCTTTATATCTAATGATAACATATTGATAATTTATTTCATTTAAATTATAATTTTTATTTATTTTTTAATTAATTATACATATATCAATTGATTTTTTTAAATTAATATAAAAGTTTTTTTTTTTTTTTTTAACTATTTTTGATTATTTTTATCTTTTTAAGTTATATGTTTTTTTTTTTTTTTAAAAAAAAAAAAAAAAGATTGATAAATACTAAAATATTATTTACAAGATAAATATTTTATTTTTCCTTTTAAAGGTATTATATAAATGAAAAAATCTAAAATATATTTCAATTATATTGAAATGTCTCTATCATTATTGATAAATTATACTTTAAAAAAAAAATTAATTAATAATTAATTTTAAAATTTTGCATTACTTTTAAAAACCTCAAAAATTATTTTTATATTTATTAGTATATTGTAATTTTTTTTTTTTTTTTTTTTTTTTTTTTTTTTAATAATCAATTTCATAAATAAAATTTTCTCTTTAATAAATATAGTCAATATTATATACAATTATATTATTATAAAACTAGTTTTTTAATATGTATTTATTTTTTAATTAATTAATTATATCATTAACTTTTAATAATATTTAAAATTCTTTATTCAATATTTAATAACATTAAATTTACTTTTAAATTAACAATTTAATGAAATTTGTAAACAATATTTCTATTAAAAATTAATTTGGATAAATGTCACTGTATATATGAAAAAAGAAAAAAAAAAAAAATATTTAAAAGTCAAGAATATAGAAAAGCAAAAAAGAAAAAAAAATTTTATATATTAAAATTATCAAAAAATATATATATATGAATATATATAATTAAAAAAAAGGAATAATTATATCATTAAAAAATTTTAATATTTTATGTTAAAAAAATTTTATAATAATTAATCTTATTTAAATAAATAATAATTAATATATAATTAAACTTTATTTATTATAAAAATTTTTTTAATACATATTTTAAACCAATGATTAATGTGGTAATTCTATAAAAATCATCTGAAATTACATAAAATTCATAGAATTTTATTATGTTCAATAAAAATTTATGAAAATTGTTTATAGAATTTCATTATCTTCAAAAAGTTAAATAATCTAATAATTTAAAAATGAAATATATTAATTCGTATTAAAATTAACTGTATATAACATTATTTTAATATATTTCAATTATATTTATAATTTGTGTTAATATTTATTTTACTATATAATTATTTATTATAATTTATTAAAATAATATTTATTTAATATATTAATTTATAAATATTAAATTAAACCTCCACAATTTAATCTGATTCAATTACAATAATTAAAATAATGTATACATTTTAATAACATATTTTTATTTATTTATTTATTTATTCACTTATTCATTAATTATTTATTAATTATTTATTATAATTTATTGTTAATTTTTTATTATTAATTTTTATTTATTAAGTATTGTATTTATTATTTATTAAGTATTGTATTTATTATCTTAATTATTTCTATTATTATTTTTATTTATTTATTTATTTTAAATTTATATTTTCATTAATTAGTTTATATATAATTTTATATATTTTTCCTAATTAATAATATACAATAATTTTTTCTGATTTGTCTGGTGTGTATTATGGTAAAAAAGAGCCTAAAAAAAATGATATAAATTTTTTTTAAAAAAAAATATTTATATTAGACTTTTTCCAATCAAATATTTACATATATATCTTCAAAATTATTTAATTTTTATTGAAATATAAATATTTATTATTAATTATACATTTGAATTAAATAAATATTAATTTTTAATTTAATAAAAAGAAGTTAAAAATTTTTGTAATCTATTTATATATATATTTTTTATTATTTATAAATACTAATAAAAATAAAATAAAATAAAATTATTTTCTATCAAAATAAAAGGTGAAATTTGAAAATAAAAAAAAAAAAAAAAAAATTTAAAAAATAAATAAAATAAAATAAAATAAAAAGTATAAATAAAAGAATATTTAGTATATTAAAAATAGAAGAATATTTATTATAAATAAAAATGGCTTTAATTAAAGATGATATTGTAAGAAATTTAATTTAAATATTTAATATATTAATAATATTATAAAATGAATAATACCTAAAATAATTAAATGTAATATAATAATATTAATGAAAATACATTTTTTAAAATTTCAAAAATAAATAAATAAAAATAAAATAGGATTTCAAAGGACAGCAATTAACTGAAAAATTAATGCAATGTATTCTTATTGTTTTCGGTGTATGTATATTTTTAAATAAATATAAATATAAATATACATCCATACGAAATTTATATTTTATTAAATTATATATTATTTATTATATATAAATGTATAGATTGTTTCATTTATTGTTGGTTTTGTAATGCAATCCGTTAAAATAAGTTGTTACATCATGTTAGCAGGAATTATTATTACTGCAGTGGTAATTTTTACAATCAATTTCGTATATAATATATTATTTATTACAATAAATATTTATATTTTTACTAATCTTATATTTTTCATAATATTGTATAAAATTTATTTAATATGTATAACTATTTATATATATTCAATATCAATTCATAAATCTATCCAATTCATATTAAATTAATTATAAATATATTATTTTATAAATAATAATAAAATAAAAAAAAAAATTTTTCAAATGAAAAATATTTGAAGGTTATTCTCCCACCATGGCCATTCTATTCAAAGAATCCAATAAAATTCCTTCCAGTTAAAAAAGTTGAAGAAAAGAAGGAAAAAAAAGAAAAGAAAGAAAATGAAAAATCTGATTAATTATATATATATTAATTTCAATGTAAATTGACAATTAGAATCCTTTAATTTTATTTATATTAAACAATCAAAATTTAGTATTATTCCAAATCATATTTAATGTCAAAAATAAATATATATATATATTTGTGTAAATTAAAAGAAAATTAAATAAATATAAAAATTATTTATTAAAAGAAAACTAAATAAATATAAAAATTATTTTTCCATTTATATATATATAATAATAATAATAATAATAATAATAAAAAAAAAAGCTAAACAATAATAATAAAACAAATAAAATAAAATAAAAATAAAAGAAAGAAAGAAAGGAAGGAAGACATCATAAATTTAGTTTTTATTTCATAATCAATTAATAAAAATTAATTTTTCAAGTACATAATTATAATTTTAATCAAATAATTTGACATTTTATTTATAGAATTTTTTATTTTTATTTTTTATTTTTATTTCTATTTTTATTTTCTCTCTATATAAAGTTTTATATTTTATTAAAAATTATTTATATATATAATTTTTAATTATTTATATATATAATTTTTAATAATTATTTTAATAAATATTTATATATTTAAATAATAATATTTATATTATTATCAAATAAAAATTCTATTTTTATATAAAATTACTAACATACGTAATGATGGAAGAAGGTAATAGCAATAATCATTTATATAAATGTTTTATGTTTAATTTTGACTATCATAATTAATTAATTAATTAATTAATTAATTAATGATTTACATATTTATTTATTTATTTATTTATTTATTTATTTAGTAATTATATGTTTTAATATTTAAAGTCTATGTTCAAAATAAAACAGAAAAACTATTTTTATAAGAACAGCAGCGACCAATAAAATCTTGTGGACTCATACAAGTAATGAAGAATTTTGATAATTTTTTTAAAGTATTTTTTTTTATACAAATAAATTTTATA
Organism: Neocallimastix lanati (nom. inval.); assembly: GCA_016946835.1. NCBI lineage: Eukaryota > Fungi > Neocallimastigomycota > Neocallimastigomycetes > Neocallimastigales > Neocallimastigaceae > Neocallimastix > Neocallimastix lanati (nom. inval.). The sequence goes on along the minus strand of JACVTC010000041.1, from coordinate 628,999 downwards.
TAATATCTATATCGTTTAGTAAAATAGTAAAACCATTTTTCTTTAATTTTGAATTTCTAAACTCCTAAAGTTCTATCTTTTCTTCATAATCTTCCTTTGAAATTTACTGGAACTTTTGAACAAATGAAATTTCAGAAAGATAAATTAATTTTAATTATTTTTAAAGAAATACCAGCAATTAAAATGTACTTCAGAAGGAACAAAATGCCTTTTTTCTAAACTTCATTTCAAGCTTGCCACTGAACGATTATTTTTAATTAATTAAAAATTTTTATATAAGAATTTATTACTATTAGAGAATGATTAGCTAAACAAATCAACCTTAATTGATGAAATTCTTTAAATGCTTTTAAATAAAAATTTTCATCATTTAAGGTATTTAGTTTATCTTTGCCAATATGAAAAATTAATATATTGTAAATTGTTAAGAAAAGCAAAAATATAAAAACTTTTTTATATAATATTTTGTTTAATATAAGGTAATTATAACCAACGATTAGTAGAAGTAATATAAAAGTGAATGTAAAATAATTTAATTCTTTTCTTTTCTTTTTTTTTTTTTTTTTTTGAACCTTATGTGTGTGATTATTCAAAGGTCGTTATATCTTTTTCATTATCATCAATATATATTGATTGATCGTCATTTAACAACTACTACTTTTAATATTTGTTTTAAACCACCATAAGTTTAATAAATTATAGATTTGATTAATACTTCTTTCTCACTAAATATTTTCTTTATTTTAATAATTATGTAAAAGAAAATAAAATTTTAAATTCTTATGTGAAAATAGAAATTATTCGTTTCAGGAATTATTGGAATATCAGGTATATTATTTTTATCACCATAATTTTCAATCAGGTCTACTTTAGTATCTTCTATTGTAATTTTAGTATTAAGTTTATATAATGAAATTGATAAAACTTTATAAGTATATAAATAAAGGAATGATATTGGAAATGAACTAGAAGTTAATAATTGCGTCGAAAGAAAAACTTGAATTTGTCAAATAAATCAGGGGATTAAATAAATTAAATTTTTTATTACTTCAACACATTATATTATAGCAACAATAAATTAGATTTTACTTTTTTTTCTCTCAGATTTAGTTATTAACAAATTTTTATTAATTCTCTTATTAATAATAAAAATCATTATATTTTCATTTTATTATTACTTTAATTTATATGATTATCATAACCTTATTAAATGATTATATTTCTTTTTTCGGATAAGATTATATTTATTAAAAAGCAATTTCGAATTCCCCTATTTATAAACCCTGAATATTTATATAGCCTATAATTTTTATTTTAGTAAAATTCTATAGTTGTTATTATTACATTTTAGTAATAAAATAAAGCAAAAAAAATTAATATATTTTTATTTAAATAAGATTTAATATACGAGTTATATATTAATTAAAAAATATTGAAATAAAAAAAAAATTTTTAAACATGAATTTATTATATTTATTTATTTAGTATATAATCTGGGTTTTCAAATAAAAAAAAAAAATTTTAAACATGTATTTATTATATTTATTTATTTAGTATATAATCTGGGTTTTCAAATATATAAGAACATTTTTTAAAATAATATTTTATTAATATTTCTATATATAGATAATAATAAATGATAATTAAGTATAATATATAATATTTAAAAATTCTCCATTGATTCTTATTTGATTTAAATGATATAAAATTATAAAAAATTACTTTGTAAATAATTAAATATTTTTATATGATCAATTATTTTAATTCTAAATTTATATTTTAAATAAATATTAATATATAAGATATTTAAAATCTTATTTATTATAATTACTTTTTATTATTATCATATATGTGAAATATATGAAAAAAAATTACAAATGTATTGAAGCATATTGTAATATAAATAATGTATAAGCCACAATGTATTAATATAAAAGCATTTAATTTATAATAATTAAGTGCTATTTAACTCATTATCATAAAACATATTAATAAAATTGACATAATTATAAACCCATATTTCACAACTCTTAACAATTATTATAATATTAACAATTTATTCTTTTGACAATATCAATAATTTCCTAATTAATAAATAAATATATAAATAATTAATAACTAAATAAATTACTTTGATAATAATGATAATAATAACTATTTATTTCAGGTGAATATAAAACTATTTCATGTAGATGATAAATTTAATTATTTTACATTAAATTATTAACATATATAATATAATTTACATTTACATATTTATGATTAATATTTTTCTGTTATTCAATTATAAATCTAAATTATTAAATTTATTTATTTGATGCTTAAACAAATATTGCCACATTTTTAAATATCCAAAGTGTACAACATTCAATTAATGCAATAAAATGTAATGTAAGTATAAATAAGCCACAATATAAACTTTTTCATAAAATATATAATCTATTATTTATTAATTATTATTTGTTTTTATTATTATTTTTTAATATATGTTTAATTATTTATTATTTTATTATCTAATTATCTATAATATAAAATTAATATTTAAAATATATATATATTATTGAAATATAATAATATTACAATAAGAATTTTTAAAAAGTATTCTTTGAACAATATTTATTGCTATCAATTATGAAAGCTTTCTTTTTTTTTTTTTTTTTCATTAGTTTAGATAATTAAAAAATAATATAATTATTGCCCTTTTTTTTTTTTTAAAAAAAAAAAAAAAAAAAGGCAATACAATTAAATATTTTAAAATTTATATTAATTATTATTATCATTTAAAAAATAAAAAATGGAAAATCCATTTTATCAATTATTAAATAATATATAATAATATATTTTAAAATATATTAGTTTGATTTATCATTATGAAATATTATTATATAATGCATTTTTTAATATTATTATTATTATTTATCAATTAATGAATTAAATATATAATAAAAAAATTAAATAGGATTACCTTATTAATCCATTTTAAATTTTAATTAAAATACAAAAATATTATAAAATATTACTAATTATACTTTTTTTTGTTGAATGTATTTAGTTTTATCATTTATTAGTAAAATGTTAATAATACAAATACAAATATAGTTGAATTATATTTAATATATAGTATATTAATATAACTATTGTATTTAATATTTCATATAAATATATCAACATAATATTATAATAAATATTCTAAATTATTCACCTAAAAATATATATAGTAGTATTTAAATACAAATTTTCTTCTTTTTTTTTTAATAATTTTTATTTTTTTCTTCACTTTAAAGTATTCTTATAATATTGTATTATTATTAAAATTTATAATAATTTTAAGAAAATAATAATATATTTATTCATTCTATTTGTATGCTATAAATAAAGTATTTGGGGTATGTAAATCAAAAATTTATAATTTTATATTTTAACAGAAACTATATAAATAGTTATAATATGTGGTAATGAAATATATGTAGTAAAATATTTTAAAATTTATAGTTTCATTTATTCTTTAAATAAACATTATAAAAAATTAATAAAGAATTAATTATATATAGTTAACATTTGATCTAAACATAAACAAAAGAAAATTAATATATTAAAAAATTTGTTAAATTGAAATATAAAAGTATATATAATTAATTTATAAAATAAAATAGAAAAAAATAAATAAATATTTCTGAAATCATTGCTATTTTATTCATATAATAATAGATATATAAAATTTAAGTTTAATATAAAAATTATGTTTAAAAAGAAATAAAAATATTAATTTTTGTGTTTTAATATAATTTTATTTTATTAATATATCAATTAGTTGGATAAATAATAAGAATAATAAAGGAAAAATTAGATATACTAATAGCTGAAAATTTCACAAAATTACACAATAAATAAAATTCATAATGGATAAATATAAGGTAAAGTTCAGTCCTGTTAAAGTAATTGGAGAGGAAAAAAAAGTTGAAGAAGTTAAAAGATCTTTGACAGATAAGGAAGTCTTTAATGATTTATTAAAGAAGGTTGAAGAATTTTTATTAAAGCCTTCTGTTATTGATTATCTTATTTATATGGAATCATTAATTCAAGTTATAGTTTTATTAACTGCAATTTTCTTATCATGGCTTATAACAAGAATGGGTCTCTCAATTGCATATGTGTTCCTGAACATTTGCTTCTTTTCACTAATTTATGCTTTTGTCGGTAGAGTTTTAACAAAAAAATATGAAATGAAAATGAGAGCTGAAGCGCAAAAACCATCCTTAAACACAAACCAAGAATCAATTGAATGGTTAAACTTTTTATTACAAAAGATTTGGGGTACTATTGAACCAGTAGCTACTGAAATGGTTCCTGACATTGTTGATGGAATTTTAAAGGATAAATGCCCCCCTTTTTTACATTCTATTAGATTAACTAAATTTAATCTTGGTTCTGAAGCTCCACGTTTAGAATCAGTTGAAACCTTTGATGAAAATCTTGAACAAGAAGAAATGCAAATGATTTGGCATGCTTCCTTTGTTCCAGTTACTGCTGAAGAAAATAAATATGATGACAACAAAAGAACTACTGAAATTCAAGCTACAGCATTTGTTGGTAATGATAAGTTCCAAGTTCCATTAAACATTAATGTAGCTAACTTATTATTCGAAGGAAAGATACTTTTACGAGTTAGGTTCACACATACTTATCCATTCGTTAAGACAGCTTCTGTTAGTTTCATGGAGCCACCAAAACTTTCATGTACATTAAAACCACTTGTAGGAATAGATTTAATGAGTATTCCAGGTGTTCAAGAAATAACGGATATTACTATTAAGACTGTTCTTAAGGAAATTGCATTGAATCCAACTACATTCGATTTAGATCTTGAAAATATGTTAAAGGCTACTTCTCATGGTAAGTGATATAGCTTTGTTTTTGGCCATTATTGAGCGATAGATAATTTATTTATAATTATTATTTTCAATTATTTATTAATAATGAAATAAATTTTAATATATATAAAATATTCATAAAAAAGATGACCCAACTGGTGTATTGAAGATTAACTTAATGGAAGGTAGAGGATTAAAGAATATTGGAAAACTTGGTAATACTTCTGATCCATATCTTAGAATGAATTTAGGTGGTAATGAAATTGCAAGAACAAAGAATGTTGAAAATGAGTAAGTATAAATATATATATAATTTTGAATATTAATTTGAATTTAATGCAAATGTAATAATTTTAATTTTTTAATATTATTTGAAGTCTTAATCCATTCTGGAATGAAACCAAAAATCTTATCATTCCTCTTAATGTTATTCGTGATTCCTTTATTGGATCAGACAATATTAATTTCGAAGTTTACGATAAGAATAAGACTGCGGATAAGTTAATGGGTAGATCTGAAATTTTGAAATTATCTGAATTTGCTAAGTTAATTGATGAACTTGAAGAAGAGGCGTTGAATGAAGGTAATGAAGAACAAGTTAATGAAAATGGTGAAAAAAAGGAAGCTATTCCAACTACTCCTGTTGCGAAGAGTAAGAAGAAGTTAACTCCAGAAGATAGAGAACGTATTATTAAACAGTGGGGTGATCCAAGAACTGGAGAAGTAACGTAAGTAAAGCTATTATTTATTAAGAAGTGTTAAATTTATATAGTGTGTGAATGTTTAATCATAATATTAAAAATAAATTTAAAATTTTAAAAAAAATTATAGATATATTTAGTTAATTAATATGGTAATAATTAATAAAAAAAAAAAGAAGTAAAAAATAAAAATAAAATAGTAGTTAATAAAATAAAAAGTTTATTTTACAATTTATAAGTAGTAAATAAATTTAAAAGTGATTATTTTTTTTGTAATTTGAAATATTATAATTTAATAAATTATATACAAAATACATACATAAAAAATTATTGACAATAGATATAATTCTAATATTTTATATTATCAAAAATTATTTAATTAGAAATATTCCATTAAAATTAGAAGGTAAAGACGCTGGAAGTATTAATATTCAAGTTTCTTATCATCCAGTTCAAAAGCCAGGAGAAGCACCAAAAGCTCAGGAATCCGAAGAAAAACCAAAAAGCACTGAAGATGCTACTGAGAACAATGAGGCAGAAAATACCGAACAGTCTAATGAAACTGAAAACTTAGATGAATATCGTTCTGGTGTACTTCGAGTTCATTTATATGCCATGAAGGATTTGGAAAAGAAAAAAGGTTCAAGAGCAAATCCATATGCTATTGTTGAAATTAATCATGAAGAACTTATAAAAACTGAAGCAAAGAAAAGAACTAACAATCCTGTCTTCTCTGAAACTCGAGAAATTTATGTTAAAAATATTAATACTGCTACCTTGAAACTTACTGTTAAAGATAAGAATAGTATAGGTTCTGATCCAGTAATTGGTAATTTAAGGTTCAAGATTAAGCCAACTATGAAATATCTTCTCGAAAATCCAAATGACGATTGGCTAGAAATTACTGATACTCCAAAAGGTCGTGTTCGTTTTGGTTTTGATTGGTTCCCAGTTAAAATGGTTGAAGAAAATGAAAATAGTCCAGCCATCGGTGTCTGTAGAATTAATATTAAGAATGCAAACAATCTTAAAAAGGCTGATACTCTTGGTTTATCTGATCCATATACAAAATTATTTGTTTCTGGAAGATCAATTGGTCAAACTGTGGTTATTGACAATACCATTAATCCTGTTTGGGATGAATCTTTCTATGCCATTATTCAATCTCGTAATGATCGTGTTAAGTTTGAAATCTATGATTACAACAATATTAATAGTGATAAAAAATTAGGATCAGTAGAATATTACATTAAGGATATTTGTGATAATATTTCCGAAGAGGTTGTTCCAACTGATGAATTTAAAAAATTGGATAAAAATTTGCCAAAAGTTAAAAAATTGGAAGATGGAAGATTTAATGTTACTTCATCTTTATTTGAAAAACAACAAAAGAATGCTACAACTCAAGGAGAGTTTATTTTTGAAATTCAATACTTCCCAATTTCTGTTCCAAGTTCAAAGGAAACTAAAAGTACTGAAGTTAAAACTGACAATTCTGAGGAAACTAAATCAGGAACAGAAGTTGAAAAACGTAGACCAAAAATTAGTGGTACAAGTATGTCTGGTAGAGGATTTAGTATGTTTACTGCCAGTCAAATGGGTATTTCAAGTTCTGAACTTAAAAATATTAGTGAAAATAACGTTTCAGGTATTCTTAGAATAAAACTTGAAGAAGCTAAGAATTTAAGAGTTGGTAGTTGTGCCTATACTGAATTTTCCTTTGATAACAGACCAGGTGATATTTTCCATAGATCATCCGTTATAAAGTCAAACGCTCCTGTATGGGATGAAATTATTGAAGGTTTTATTATGAATATAATTCATAATAAATTATTAGTTAATATTCGTATTCGTGCTAAGGAGAGTGGACCTTCGGAAAGTGATACTTCTTTACTTGCTCTTCAATTTGAATTAAATGATATTGCTAGCAACTTAAATAAGAGTGTATGGTTCACTAAAAAGTCTGACTCAACAGAAAATGAAGATAGTCTTCCAGCTATTAAATTAGCATTTGGTTATGCTCCTATTAATATAATTATTCCACCAGTAGATTATTTGCCAAATATGGGAGTTTTAACTGTTAATGTTGATGATGGAGAGGTGGATGCCATGGATTCTAGTGGTACTAGTGATCCATTCGTTATATTCAAGTTGAATGGAAACGAGATATACAAAACAAAGGAACAAAAGAAAACGTTAAAACCAATATGGAACGAAAGATTTGATGTTAACATATATTCTCGTTATAATGCTCGATTAGTTTTAGAGGTATATGATTGGAATAAAATAGAATCAAAAACTATTATTGGTACTGGAGTTTTACCACTTGCTAACATAAACACAGAAAAAGGCAAACAGTCAACATATAGAGTGGAAATTTTCAACAAAGAAACAAAAAAAGGTCATGTTAATTTAATTCTTGACTTCATACCACAAAGAGTTTATGATTCAAAGCAAAGTAAAGAAAAGTCTTCTGAATCTGGTGCTCCTGCTAAAGTCATTAATAATGTTGCTAAAGGTGGTATTAGTGTTGCTAAAGGTGTAGTTAAAGCTCCATCTTCAGTTGTTTCTGGTATTGCTAGCGGATTGAGTAAAACCTTTAAGAGCAATAAGAATAAAAATTCCGAATCAAAGAATGAAGCTCAACAGCAACCACAAAATATGACTGAAGAAGAAGCTTCTGAAATTAATGATGGTTTAGGTCAAATGCCACCATCCAAAAAACCAGAAGCTACAGCAGTTGATAAGACAACTGATGATAATGTTAGTGTTGTTAGTAGTGATTACCCAGATAGTGTTCTTAGTGGTGATGAAGGTAATAACCGTAGAATGTCTGTGTCTGGTGCTTCCGAATCTTACGGAATGTTACATATTCATGTTATTTCAGCTAACGATATACTTGCTGCTGATTCTTCAGGCTCAAGTGATCCATATGTAAAGATTATGAGAGGTAAAAAGGAAATTGGAAAGACAAAGACTATTAAGAAGACCTTAGCCCCTACTTGGAATGAACAATTTAAGGTTAATCTTGGTGAAGTCCTAAACCAGAATATAACTTTAATTATTAAAGATCATAACAACCTTATGTCATCTAAGACTCTTGGTGAAGTTCAAATTACTGAACATAATAGTTTCTCTACAACTGAAAACAAAACTGTTGAAAATGATTATCCAATTTCAAAAGGTGGTACAATTAAAATTAAATTAGAATACATTGCTGATGAAGTTGATCCAAAGGCTAAGAAGAGCAGCAAGAAGAAGTAAATGAATTAAAATAAAAATATAAATAAATTAATTTATTTAATTATTTTTATTTTTATTTTATTGTGTATAATTTATGAAATATGAAGTTAATATATATATATTATTTATATATATATATAAGAAAGTAAAATAACAAATTTTTTTTTATTTTAAAAAAATAAAAAAAATAAAAAATAAAAAATGAAAGAATAAATTAGAAGTTAAATAAATTAATATTATTATTAATATATTTTAGAAATAATAAAATTTCTAAATATTTTATAAGTAATAAAGACAAAATAAAATATTTTTAAATATTTTTTTTTAATAATAAAGGCAAAAAAAAATAATATGACATAAGAATTAGTAAATAAAATAAAATATAAAATAAATAAATTTTATAAAAAAAAAAAAAGGACCAAATTATAAAGAAAAAAATTGTAAAAAAAAAAAAAAAAAAAAAAAAAAAAAAAAAAAAAAGACTAAATTATAAGGAATTTAAAAATAGTTGAATAAATAAAATAAATCAAAAACAAAAACAAAAACAAAAAAAAGCCAATAAAGTAACAAAAATAAATTTTAAAAAGTTAAATATTTTATATTATATTTGGTATCTTTTTATTATTTTTTTTTTTTAAAAATATATTATTGATATATATTTCGTAATAAGTTTTTTTTTTTTTTTTTTTTTTTTTTTTTTAATTAAAATTATACCATTAATTTGTCGTTCTTTTAGACTAATGATGAAATGGTATTCCGTTGAATCTACTGTTACAAAGAGCGTCGATGTTGAAATGATAAGGCATGGATTTTCATGTAATTTTATTATTATTTTCGTCAATACTTAAGAAACGGTAAGACAGGCCAGAAGGGCTAGCGCAACCAATGAAGATCATAATTTTGTATCTTAAAATTATGATTAACATTGTGAAGTCAAAATTAATTATTATACTTCAGTATAATAATGCTCTTGTGAAGTCTTAGAGATATTAATTAAATGAAACTAGAATACTTTATACCATTATTTTTTTTTTTTCAAGTTCAAGTTCAAGTCCAAGTTCAAGTACAATTTCAAGTTCAAGTTCAAGTACAAGTTCAAGTACAAGTTCAAGTACAAGTTCAAGTTCAAGTTCAAGTTCAAGTACAAGTTCAAGTTCAATTTCAAATTTATGTTTAAATTCAGTTTCAAGCTCAGATTCAAATTCAAATTTCAGTTCAATCAATTATAATAATTCCAATAATATTAATAACACTCATATTAATAATAATACAGTTAAAGAATTTTCTCTATGTGTCAGTTGGAATACTAATGGATGGAACTTTGATAAAAAAGACAGTGTTGAATTCTTTATTTCAATGTACAAACCACTTTTCTTATGCTTTCAGGAAACAGGAAATGGTTCAGGTTCTAGCAGTAAATATCCATGTCGAGTATCATTAAAAAACTACAAACATTTCTTCAAAAAAGCTAATAATGAAATTCCCGGTAAAAGAGGTCTTTATATTGGGTTTCATAATTCTTGTCAAGCCTCTCTTGAAAACAACACTTATGAGTATATTATTTCCTTGTATACTTATAATTTTTGGAATTTCACTAAATGTTCTATTGGTAATGTGTACGTACCTCATAGTGGCCATAGCCTTCATGCTAGAGCTGCTAGAATTGAAATATTGTCTTGGTTAAATAGTCACTCTTCTCATCCTTCAATGTTGGTTGGTGATTTTAATTTACCTACTGAGAAATTAAGTAATTTGCTCTCTAAATTTAGTAATTGGAAAATTCTTCCCTTATGGGGCTCCCCAATTTCATGGAGTAGAGGTAATAGAGAATCTGATATAGATCATGCGATTGTCAATGATCATATGTTAGATTTACTTTCATATGGTACTTTTATTGACTTTCCCCCCATTTCGGATCATAAACCTTTATTAATAAAAGGTAAATGTTTTTCATCAGTTAATTCAGATAATTCTTTCTCTCTGCCTAAAAAGACAGTTAAATGGGATAGATTAAAATGTATAAATGAAAAAGAATCAATTTTTGACAACAACTATTTTAGTGTATTAGAGGAAGTGATTCCAGATCCTAATATTAGTATTGATGATATTTCAAAGAAATTTATTTCAACTTCATTCAATATTGCTAAGGAACTTAATATCACGTCAATTTCAGAAGTTCGAAAATCTTTTTTTCATATGTCGCAGAAAATATTTAATTTGCAAAAACTCAAAATGAAATTATATAAATCCATTAAAAAAAGAGGTTCTTATCATAATTTAGATGAATTTGAAGAATTAATTGATAAATATAATAGAATGTGCAAAATTATTCATCATATGTGTAATATTTATAGGAAAACTGAATACCAACATTGGATTAATACAGGATGTGAATATATGAAATCTCATAACCCTAAAAAAGCTTGGAAATGGCTTAAAACAACAACAAAAGTAGATAAATTTAAAAATATGTCAAATTCTCCAGTAAAGGACAAAAATGGTAAACTAGCTACTTCTACTAAAGAACAGTTAGAAGTATGGCACAATCACTATAAAAAACTTGCTTCAAGCCATTCTGATATCAATAGTGCATTAATCGAATGGTATAATAAATTTTCCAATGGAACAATTAGGTATACGAGACACAATGAATGGGATATAAATCAAGACATCAGTATAGAAGAAATTAGAGAAGCAATTTTGGCTACTCCAAATTTTAAAGCTTCAGGCCCGGATGGAATTCCTATTGAATTTTATAAAGCTTTAATTCCTCCGGATGACGAAATTTCAGTAAATAATTCTTCTTCTGGTTTAAATTGTTTACAGAAGATATACTCAAGAATTTGGAATGGAGAATTTCCTAGCTCATGGAATGAAGCAAGTATTATATCTATTCCTAAAAAAGGAGATGATCTATCTGATTGTGACAATTATCGAGGTATCTCTCTGATTAACAATGGTATTAAACTCATTTCGAAAATAGTCTCCAAAAGAATTTCAGAATATGGACTTAAAAATAATTTTATTAGGCCAGAGCAATTTGGATTTCGTACTAAAGAAGAATGTGTTAGTTTATTTATTTCAATTCGAGAAATTTGTCAAAGGCGTAAAAATGATAATAAAGAAACTTACCTAGCTTTTCTAGATTTAAAAAAGGCATATGATTCTGTTCCAATAGGTAATATTTTATATAAATTAGATGCTTTAGGTATTAGAGGTAAATGTTATCAATTTATAAAAAATCTATATTTGACATCCAAAGCTAGTGTTAAAATTGATGATCAATATTCGGAATCTTTTAATATTATGAAAGGAGTTAGACAAGGTTGTCCACTATCACCAATTCTTTTCAATCTTTTTATTAATGACATTTTTAATGATGTTTCAGAACTTGGAATTCCTTTAGGCGAATCTAGATGTTGTGGTGGACTCTTTGCAGATGATATTGTTCTATGCGCACCGTCAAGAACTAAGTTGAAAAAAATGCTTAAGAAGGTAAATGAATGGGCTAAATTTAATATGATGAATTTTGGAATTAATAAGTGTGCAACGATGGTGATTCGACCAGACACACCTCTTTTTCAAAATAAAAGAGATCCTACTTTTTATCTTGCTGGTCAACCAATTCCAATAACTAAATGTTATACCTATTTAGGTATACCATTTGATAAAAGCTTATCGTTGAAACCTATTATTAAATTACTTAACTCTAAAGTTACTAAAGCTCTCTTTTCTGTTAGTAAATTTCTTTCAAATTCCAAAATTCCTATTCCATTTAAGAAGATTATAATTAATTCTTATGTACTTAGTAAAGTCTCTTACTTTGCACCTTTACTTGGTTCGAATAAAACGAGAACAAATAATACTCAGAAATTAATTAATAAAGGATTAAGATGGATTGCAGGTATACAAAAAGCCAAATCATTTATTAATGTATATTCTATTTCAAAAGATTTACATATTCCTCCATTGTCAGCTAAGTGTGCTTTGTCTCAGGTCAAATGTTTTGATAAATGGAAAAATTCAAATTGTATTATTTCCTATTTAGTTAATAATATTCCAAAATCTAGAAAATATACATAGACAAAAGAAAGTAGAACTCTTAAACGTAAACTAGAGAAAAGAGGTAATAACGATAATAAAATCAAGGATTTTTATTGGAAAAGAGATATGAAAATCAATTCTATTAAAGCTGAGTTTTATGACAAAAACAAATTCGAAGAAACATCAAAATTTATAAAACTTTGTTATGACTATCCTGATCTTTCATATGGTTTCTATTGGCTATTGAGAGCACGAAGCGGATATAGATTAGATACTAGAATTGCTAAAGCTGCAAAAATAGTGGACCAAATGTGTCCTAATTTTTGTCCCTGTTGTAAAAGTAATAAACAATGGATAAGTCATTGGTTAATTGATTGTCCCTTTTTCAATCATACTCGTAGTAAAGTTAATGATAAAATTTTATTTTTATATAATGCTTTTTACCGTGGCAACCTAACAAATGATATTGTTAATAGTAATAATGATAATAGTAATAGTAATAATAGTAATAGTTATAATAGTAATAATAATATTAGTAATAGTATTTTTAGTAATGTTAGTAATAGTATTGAAAATAATGTGTATATTGATTCTAGTGTGTGTGAAAAAGTGTTTAATTTCCTTCTTGGAGGTCGAAGTATTAATAACAGTACAAGGGAATGGAAGGATCTATTTAAGTGCCAGATGAAATCAGGTGCTTATTCTGATACTCCGTTCTTAGTGGTTACTGCGGCACTTCTCCAATCGATTATACCTATTGCTATTGGCCAGCAATGGTCTTTGTTCAATAGGTTCAAATCGAATCGTACTACTACTACCAAGAGCGTCAATGCTGAAGAAACAGTAAGACAGGCCAGCAGGGCTAGTCAACCAATGAAGATCATAATTTTGTATCTTAAAATTATGATTAACATTGCGAAGTCAAAGTTAATTATTATACTTCAGTATAATAATGCCCTTGTGAAGTCTTACAAATATTAATTAAATGAAACTAGAATATATTATACCATTATTTTATTTTTATTTTGTGTTTTATTTTTTGTTTATTTTTTTATCTTTTTTTTTTTTTTTTTATTATTTTATTACATGTATTTTATCAAATATTTAATTAATAAAGATGAAACAAGTTTGCTGCCGTTAAAAAAAAAAAAAAAAAAAAAAAAAAAAAAACCATTATTTTTTATTTTTTATTTTTTATTTTTTTTTTTTTATTATTTTTTATCTTTTTTTTCTTTTTATTACATGTATTTTATCAAATATTTAGGTATACCATTTGATAAAAGCTTATCGTTGAACCCTATTATTAGGTTACTTTACTCTATAGTTACTAAAGCTCTCTTTTCTGTTAGTAAATTTCTTTCAAATTCCAAAATTCCTATTCCATTTAAGAAGATTATAATTAATTCCTATGTACTTAGTAAAGTCTCTTACTTTGCACCTTTACTTGGTTCAAATAAAGCGAGAACAAATAATACTCAGAAATTAATTAATAAAAGATTAAGATGGATTGCAGGTTTAAAAAGCCAACTCTTTTGTTAATGTATATTCTATTTCAAAAGATTTAAATATTCTTCCATTGTCAGCTAAGTGTGCTTTGTCTCAAGTCAAATGTTTTGATAAATGGAAAGATTCAAATTGTATTATTTCCGATTTAGTTAATAATATTCCAAAATCTAGAAAATATACATGGACTAAAGAAAGTAGAACTCTTAAACGTAAACTAGAGAAAAGAGGTAATAACGATAATAAAATCAAGGATTTTTATTGAAAAAGAGATATGAAAATCAATTCTATTAAAGCTGAATTTTATGACAAAAACAGATTCGAAGAAACATCAAATTTTATAAAACTTTGTTATGAATATCCTGATCTTTCATATGGTTTCTATTGGCTATTGAGAGCACGAAGCGGATATAGATTAGATGCTAGAATTGCTAAAGCTGCAAAAATAATAGATCAAATGTGTCCTAATTTTTGTTCCTGTTGTAAAAGTAATAAACAATGGATAAGGCATTGGTTAATTGATTGTCCATTTTTCAATAATATTCGTAGTAAAGTTAATAATAAAATTTTATTTTTATATAATGCTTTTAACCGTGGCAACCTATTAATGATATTGTTAATAGTAATAATGATAATAGCAACAGTAATAATAGTAATAGTAATAATAGTAATAGTAATAATAGTAATAGTAACAATAGTTATAGTAATATTAGTAATAGTATTTTTAGTAATGTTAGTAATAGTATTGAAAATAATGTGTATGTTGATTCTAGTGTGTGTGAAAAAGTGTTTCATTTCCTTCTTGGAGGTCGAAGTATTAATAACAGTACAAGGGAATGGAAGGATCTATTTAAGTGCCAGATGAAATCAGGTGCTTATTCTGATACTCCATTCTTGGTGGTTACTGCGGCACTTCTTCAATCGATTATACCTATTGCCAGCAATGGTCTTTGTTCAATAGGTTCAAATCGAATCGTACTACTACTACCAAGAGCGTCAATGCTGAAGAAACAGTAAGACAGGCCAGAAGGGCTAGTGCAACCAATGAAGATCATAATTTTGTATCTTAAAATTATGATTAACATTGAGAAGTCAAAATTAATTATTATACTATAGTATAATAATGCCCTTGTGAAGTCTTACAAATATTAATTAAATGAAACTAGAATACTTTATACCATTATTTTTATTTTATTTTGTGTTTTTTTTTTTGTTTACTTTTTATCTTTTTTTTCTTTTTATTACATGTATTTTATCAAATATTTAATTAATAAAGACGAAACAAGTTTGCTGTTGTTAAAAAAAAAAAAAAAAAATTGTGAAGTCAAACATAATTATTATACTTCAGTATAATAATGCTCTTACTGATAAGGCATAATGATAATACAGGATCGGTATTGTATTAGCAATATATTCAGTAAGTCCAACAATATACTGAACAGTAGACCCCTGTATTAGATCTTTCACTTTTTTTTTTTTTTTTTTTTAGACTTAGAGAAAACTTTATTTAATTTAAAATAATAATAATTTTATTTTTTTTTAATGGCAGCAAACTTGTTTCATCTTTATTAATTAAATATTTGATAAAATACATGTAATAAAAAAAAAAGATAAAAAAAATAAACAAAACAAAAAAAACACAAAATAAAATAAAAAAAAATAATTTTTTTTTTTAACGGCAGTAAACTTATCTCATCTTTATTAATTAAATATATGATAAAATACATGTAATAAAAAGAAAAAAGATAAAAAATAAACAAAAAAAAAAAAAAAAAAACACAAAATAAAATAAAATAATGGTATAATATATTCTAGTTTCATTTAATATCTGTAAGACTTCACAAGGGCATTATTATTTTTTTTAGACAGGGAAGAGAATACACTTCCAAAATTTTATTTTAAAAAATACATGTAGGTGAAAAGTACATTTGAAATTAAAAATAAAAAATTTAAAAAATAAAAAATAAAAAAGCTCGAAAATACTATGTATTTCGGCAAGTTGTACTATGCGGGAATTTTTCCCTTCCTAACAAATAAAAAAGAAATAAAACCTAGAAGTAACATCTTTAAAATAGATAGTGTGGTGTCCACTAAACTCTCCCCGGATTCATCATTTATTGAACTAATAGGGCGAGATTCAACCTTTATGGAAATAGAGGATGATCTTCATAATTTATTGGCTTAATAAAGTTAATCGGTTTTACAACAAGAGTAGCACACTTATTAATTCCAAAAGTCATTTCATTTTTAATAGCCCATTCATGAACTTTATTCAAAATTTTCTTAAGAGCTTGTTTAGATGGAGCAACTAAAACAATATCATCAGCAAAAAGTCCACCACAACAATATTGAGAATCAAAATATACACCATCCTTGTCTAACACCACGATTTATCGAAAATTCTTCAGAGAGATTACCATTAAAAAAAGCACGAGCTTTAGAGGATAGATAAAGATTCTTTAAAAACAGATGACATTTACCTCTAATTCCTAAGTTATATAATTTGGTCAAAATATTATAGATAGGTACAAAATCCTAGGCTTTTTTAAGATCAAGAAAAGCAAGATAAGTAAAATTTCCTTGAAATTTTCATCTTTGACATATCTCTCTAATTGAAATATATAAACTTATGCATTCTTCTTTATTTCTAAATCCAAATTGTTCAGGTCTAACAAATTTATATTCAAAGGCATATTTAGCAATTCTATTAGTAACAATCTCTAAAATAATTTTTAAGCCAACATTAATAAGAGAAATACCACGATAATTATTACAATCTGAAAGATCTCTTTTTTTTGGAATTGATATTATAGAAGCCAAATTCAGGGAAATCACCATCCCAGATTTTTTTAAATAATGAAAGTAAACATTTAGCACACTTAGAGTAGTGATCATCCGAAGAATCATTTTGATTATCGGATAAATCAGATTTACTAAAGAAGGCTTTAAAAAATTCAATCGGAATACCATCGGGTTCAGGAGCTTTATTATTTTTCATATCAAGTACAGTGTTTTAAATTTCTTCCATAGTAATAGAATCATTAATATTCCAAGTAGGATTATTATTAGGATTAGTTCTAAATAAACTTACCCAGTATTCATTATCCAAACTGTGTTGAGTAACATCAGAAGCTAGTTCACTGTAATATTCAGCAAATCGATTCAATTGATCCGAATGAGAAAATAAAAAGTTACTCTGCTTGACCTTTAAAACGCTTGACGAAATAGAATTAGAATACATAGGGTGAGATAGCTTCTTTAATTTTAACCAAGCACTCCTAGAATTTTTATTACGAAAATTATTACATGCAGATTCTACTGACTGATGAAATTGTTTTGATTTAATAGAAAACTTAATTGTCCTGACTTTACCATATATATTTTTATATTCACGAAGCAAATTTAAAAATTCATCAAGGTTTTCAAGGTTAGGACCTAAAGAAAAATTTTTGATTTCATTAAATGTAACATGCTTTTCATGAGAAAGTTTCTTGATATAATAAGGGCAGTGGAAAACTGAGCCTTTAAGATCACAAGGAACTCTAGCATGAACTTTATCACCAACTTTATTAGCTGTTTCTATAAATTTATTGACCACTTCATTAGAACTTAATTCTTTATTATCATTAAATTCATTAAGAAGAATTGAGAAGTACTTACTTGAGAATATTTCATTATGCTTTTCATTACACATGTGTTGGGACCACTTGAATCTTCTAGAAAGAGTAGGAGCACGAAAACCTTCTGAGTCATCTTTCTTACAGGAAAGGATAAGAGGAAAGTGGTCAGATATATCATTGAATCATTGAATGTACTACAAACGGATACCTTATTAATGTATTCCTTCATTTTACAATTAAATAAAATATGATCAATACAAGACGATCTACCATCCCGAGCCCATGTGAAATCGAGACCTGATAAGTTTTTAATGAACCACTAATGTGATGATTTATTAAGTAAACTTTCTAATTGGGATTTAGACATATTAAAGTCACCTACAAGAATAAAAGGTGTATTAGTATGTTTCTTTGTCTAATTAGTAATTTCTGAAAAGACATTCTTTCTTTCTTCCTTATGAGTGACCGTAGGAACATAAATTTTACCAATAATGCATTTTAATTCCTTAAAAAGACGTAATGTTGACAGAAATGATATATTTATATTCAAAAGGATCCAAATAATTTTATATATAGGAAGGCATCTAGTAAGAAGAAATAAAATATTTAGATAATAAGTGGGTTTATCATAGTTTAACCTTAAAATGAAGTAATTTTCCATATTAGTTGTGTGTTTTTTTGTAATTCCATGAACTATTTCATTGCAACTGGAAATACGTTTACTAAGAAATTCCCAAAGTTTACTAACAGATCATGATTGAAGATCATGAATAAAGATAAGAATAAAATCTTTATTCTGAATATCGTATCTACGAAGAACTCACCGTAAAACAGGTATAGTTGCTGAATTTGGAGAAGTATTATCCATTTCAAAAAAAGCCTAAAAAATAAAATAAAAGAAGTATATAATAAAAAAATAATAATAATAATAAAAAATAGATAAAAAAAATTTTTTTTTTAATATATATAATAAAATAAAAATAAAAGAGAAAGTAAATTCCCTTAAAATAATATATAAAAAAAATATTGGTGTTGAATAAATGAAAGCTTGAAATATATAATTGTTCTTGATGATTTAATAGTGTTTAGATTTTGTAAATAATTGATTTTATCCAGTATTCCTGATATAATATTTTTAAATTTACACAAGGGTTAGAAATTTATTGATATAAAATTACTTGTATATACTGTTAAAATGAATAATTGTTTCGTTTTATCTTTTGACTGATTGTAATTATTTCAATTAATAAAGCTCTTTAAGACATTAAAAATTTTTGTTGAATAATCATAAATTAGCTAAAAGTATATTTAAAAAAGAAAAAATATTAGTAGAGAAAGACTATAAAAAAGATTCCCATCAGTTATGTAATGTCTTAAATACAAGCTTTGGAGTGAATCAATCTCCTACATTTCCATTTTACAAAAGCTACATGAAAGTATAAATAATACTATAGAAAAATACATATACAAAATAATGCTAAAGTAAAAAATACAATAGATTCATTACAATGATAATATGTAGAAACTATATGATATTATTAATTATACAACTCCAATATTAATACATATCCAGTTTAAAACAATATAAAACATCAAATTAACTTTCTATAGTATTCCAGTATAGAATTCCAGTTTTCTCTCTTGGTACTAGAAGCCACTTTAGAAAAAATAACCATCGATTGTCATCAGAATCACAGAAAACTGTAATTAGTATACCTGATATAGGTTATTCCTTTTCCATCAATCCTCCATGGACCTGGATAAACAGTCCACATCATTGGGGATCAAGAAAATCAAGATAAGTAAAATTTCCTTGAAATTTTCTTATAAGAAGGATCATCAAAAGTTGAATTGCTTACTATAGGTTCTGTGTTAGTAAATGTGCTGTTAGTAAATGTGTATTGATGAGAATTAACAGGACTTCTAACTGCACCATTCCTTTGCCATATCGGTACGATGTCAGTGTTTTTACTAAATCTCTCAAAAAAGTAACTAAAGAGAGCTACAGATGATCCATCTTTCTTTATTGGTAGTAACAAATTACCTAAAACTGACAACTATACTTATCTTGGTATTCCTTTTGATGAATCTTTATCATTGAAACCTATACAATCCAAATTAAACAGTAATTTAAATGTCAAGTTATATTTATACTTTCGATTTCTTATTAATAAATCTATTCCTCTCCCATTGAAGAAATATGTTTTAATTTCGTTTATTCTTAGTCTTATTATATATTATGCTCCTCTCTTTGGATCAAATAAGAGCAGATGTTCTAAAGCTCAAAAAATTATTAATAGAGGACTTTATTGGAGTTATGGATTTAAATCTCGCAATTTTTATGTTAGTCTCTATGATATTACTCGTGAATTGAGAATTCCTCCTCTTTCAACTATCTGTCTGTGCTATATCTCAATTATGATGCTTTAGAAAATGGAAAAACTCATTATGAATTATTAATCATCTCACTAATAATATTCCTACTATGTCACATTACTCATGGACTAAAGAATCAAGGACTTTGGATAAGAAATTAAATGGTAAGAAAAAAAGTGAAATAAAAAAGTTTTATTGGGAAAGAGATGTCTTCAAACCCTCAAAAGCTAAAAATGCAATTATTTACAAGGAGAATGATTTTGGATTTATTTCAGAAATCAGAAACTTAACATTTCAATATCCTAAGTATCAATTGGGATTCTTTTGGATTTCTCGAATTAGGTGTGGTTTTAAATTTGACATTAGTATTTCCATTAAAAGAAAAATCGTCTCAGAATATTGCCCTAAATGTTGCCCTTGTTATGGTGTTAGTGTACCTAGCTTTTCTCACAGAATCTTTGTCTGTAAAGAATTGGAAAATTACAGAAATAAGTCTTTACCTTTTCAAGATGATTTCTTTTTGAAGTTTGTAATGATAATTGAACAAAAATCCTTGTATGTTTCTTTAGATTCAGAAAAGGATTATGATAATAATATTTATTACTTTATATTTAGTGTTCTTCTTGGTGGGCGTTCAATATATTCAAAAATTAAAGTTAATGATGGGGAGCAAAGAAAATTAGTTGACAATATTTTTAAACAAAGTTCAACTTCGTCGATTGTTTCGTATTTTTTTGGGAATGCGGAGTTTTTAATAAATGTAATACCATTAATTTGTCGATCTTTTAGATTGATGATGAAATAGTATTCAGTTGAATCTATTGAATCAACAGTTGCTAAGAGCGTCAACGTCGAAATGATAAGGTATGGATTTTCATTACCCGGTGAAAGTTCTAATACAGATTCGTATGATAATACTAATACTGAAATTGTTACTTGCAATAATGGACGTGTTGTTATCATCGAATAATAGGAAAAGTTAGTGGCTATTGCTTCTAATGTGCTTTTATAATTTATAATATATAATATTTTATTTCATGTATTTCATTTGTTATTTTTTCATCTAAATCATGTAATTTTATTATTATTATTATTATAAATTAAATAAAGTTATTCTCAAAGTCTAAAAAAAAAAAAAACACTATCTATATTAAAGATGTTACTTCTTTGTTTTATTATTTTAGATTTAACTGGTGATTATATAACTATACAGAGTGTACATCACACCAAAATTTTTTAAACGTTTAAACTTATTTTTATTCTTTATTACATTAAATTTTCTATGATTAATTAAAATTTGTTTATGTTTAATTTCATTTTTTTTTGTTTTACTTAATCTTTTACATATATTTTATTTTTTTTTTTATTTTTTTCTTTTTTAATTTATGAATTTTTTTTATTCTTTATTACATTAAATTTTCTATGATCAATTAAAATTTGTTTATTTTTAATTTTTATTATTTTTTATTTAACTTAATCTTTTATATATATTTTATTTTTATTTTTAGATTATATAATGTATATTTTTTAAAAAAAATGTAATATATAAAAATATAATTATTTATTTAATGAAGTGTATTCTCTTCTTACTCTAAATATATATATATATATATATGTGACGTAGTACCGATTATATAACTTCTTTCTTAGTGGAAGAGATACAGACATTATTGATTTAAATTATAAAAAAGAAATGTGAAATTTTTGTTTAAGAACTAAATCGTTTATGGTGATTATTCGAAAATACCATTTTAGGTAATATCTACGTCTCTCTTTACAGAAATTATGTCTAGGGCTAGTACTAGTCAGGGATTGGTATTCCAACTGTATAAGTGTAAACTAACCAGGAGCGTCAACGCTGAAAATGCAGTAAGACAGGCTAGCAGGGTCAATGTCTCTGAAGAAGAAGACCATAATTTCTTTCAAATGGTTAGTTCAAATCTTAATTCGGAATAAGAATTCCTTTTATAAAGGAATTTTATAATCTTTGAGGTGAGGTTAGTTGTGTATGAACTTTTTTCAGAATTTATTTATACACTTTATTTTGAATATTTTTTTTCATTTCACATTATTATTATAAATATTTTTATGTTCTAATTGACAAATAATATTTATTATTTTATTAATTGAGTACTTTTTATTTATAAAAATAAAAATATTCATGTAATTAATAAATGAATAAATAAATAAAGTTTAAAGTTCGCAATAATTACTGCTGTAAAAAAAAAGAATAAAAAAGTTTAGTGATACTATTGAAGAATATTGGTCTGATATTGCTACGGGACAAGCTATTAAACGTACTAACTATAATAAATCAAAATTCAATCACACAAGAACTTTATTCAAACTTAGCTATAAATACACTAAGCCTAGTCTAGGATTTGGTTGAATATTACGTTCAAGATGTGGATGAAAGTTCAATACCACTCTTACTATCAGAAGTAGTAGAATTACAAAAAATTATCCCAAATGTGATCAGTCATTTATTCATTAAATATTTGAATATTCCACTTCTATTAATGCTGGATAGAAATCATTAAATTTCATCAATGACCTTTTTTTATTATTATTACTATTATTTTATCAAGAAGTAAAATAAGGAATATACTTCTATTCTCTTCCTATTTATTTATTTTAGATTGTGAAAGGCAAATTAATGAATATATTTTTATGTTCGTTCTTGACTTTAGCTTTAGATTACCAATAATTCAATTTTGGGGAACAAAAAAATTTAAAAGAATTTCTATTATAGAGATTTGGGTTTAATGTTCTATATATAGTTAGCCTCGTAGATTATCTTATGGCTGGTATAGAAGCTCTCTTGAGTTTCTCTTTGATTGGTATAGTATGAATCCTTTCACAACCAAGAGAGTTAACGTCGAACCGATATGGCAAAAAGAACTTCCATTACTAGTCCATCTTATACAAATAGTAATAGTCATTCTTCACACAACGAATCTATGGAAATTGTATCTCTTAATATTATTTCTCTTGGTTCTAGAGTTCAGCAGGACACTACACTATCTATCTACTTTATAGATATTACTTCTTTGTTTTGTTTTATTAAATAAATTTTTTTTAGTAGAAATGATCTCAATTCATTTTATAATACCAAAATTACTTTTAAACCTTTTCATTTAAATTGTATACTATATTTTTTAATAATTAATAAATATAGAAATGGAAGTGTATTGTTTTCTTAGTAAAAAAAAAAAAAAAAAAAACATTAATTTCATATTCCTTATACTAACAAAATTATATTTAACATTAGAAAAAAAATATTTACAATTAAAATAAAATATCAATGAATTCAAATATGAAATATTAAAAAAACTTTAATTTATTATTTAATTCCTTTATTACTCTTTTTTTTTTTTAAAAAAAAAAAAAAAAAAAAAAAAAAAAAAAAAAAAATTAAAAATAAATTCATATGTTCTGGTACTTTAAGCCAATCTGTGATTATTATTTAATATAAATTTAAATTTATTTTAGAAAGTGCATGAACATAACATCATAAAGACTAATAAAATCAGTAACTCTTATTATTAGTCTTATTTTTTAATTTTTTTTTTTTTATTTTATTTTATTTTATTTTATTTTATTTTATTTTATTTATATTTTATTTATATTATTTTATTTTATTTTAGGAGTGTCAATTCATTTTTGTATTTTAGAGTAATTCTTTATTATTTCTTTTTCATTTATATTTATAATATAAATAATATAAATAATTCACATTAATATATAAAGGTTAAATTTTTTTTTATATTATTCAATCTATACTTTATATTCATATCCTACTATTTATTTTATTTTATTTAGTAATATTTTAAATATAATTATATTTAAATATTACTTTACCAATAAAATTTTATCAAAATAATATATATATATATATATTTTTTTTTTGTAGAATGAAATTTTTTTAAATTTTAGATAATTTAAATTAATTTGAATTTAAATTTACTATATTTAGTAATGTATTAATTAATAATTATATTTTCATCTTTATGACATTTTAATTATCAATATTTTAATTTACTTAAAAAAATAAAGTTTATACTATTATTTATTTTTAATTTATACTATATTAATATTTTAGATTTGAATCATTAAATAATGTAATTAATAATTTTTTAATACTGTTTAAAGTTTGAATCATTAAACTATATATGGATGATTTATATTATGACAATTATCTAAAACATTAAAATACTTTTTCAATGAAATAACAAAAAAAAAAAAAAATTTAATTATTTCCATAAAAAAAATGATATAATATATGAATTCTGATAATTATTTTTACATGGATGTTTAATGAAATACAAAAAAAAAAAAAAAAAAAAAAGATTAAATTTGATGTTTTATTTCTAAGTGAAAAGTAATAACTTGCATAATTAATATAAATATTTTAGAAAATTATAAAATTTTCGATACTTAAATATATAATAACATTATTATTATTATATTCTTTTTTTTTTTTTTTTATTTTACTATAGTTTATTATTATTATTATTATTAATATGATAATGTGTTATACAAACTTTTTTTCATTTTTGTTTAAAATATAAGAAAAAAGTTAAAAGATATTTAAATATAAGCAAAAACAATAATGAAAAAAAAAAAAAAAAAAAAATACAAAATAATTAATGATAAAATAATAATTAAAAAAGAAAGCATATAATTGTACCATTAGATATAAAAAGACATAAATAAGTTTTTTTTTTTTTTTTTTTTTTTTTAATATTTCTATTATATTCTATTATATTCTTTTCTTATTTGTTTTTTTAATTGATTATTTGTTAAATAACTAACAATAACAAAAAAAAAAAAAAAAAAAAAAAATGAGTAAAAGAGAATTATCAACTAATGCATTTGAACCAGATTATTACCATTATACAGAATATGCCAACACACATAACAATAACACAGAATTATGTTCAAAAATTGAATTAAGATTTGAATGTAAAGATTTGCCAAATCTTGATATTCTATCAAAAAGTGATCCAAAAATATTTATTTTTTTAGAACAGAAAACGATTAATACTTCAGGAGAACAAGATATTAAATGGATTAAAGTTGGAACAACAGAAAAGATTAATAATGATCTTAATCCTTCTTTTTTAAAATCATTCATTATTGATTACTATTTTGAAATGGTAAATACAAATATTATTATTAATATTAATTATTATAATTATTATTATTACTAATTATTATAATTATTATCATTTTCAACATAATCATTGTTATTATTACTATAAATATACTCTCTTATTATTATTATTATTATTATTATTATCATTATTATTATCATTATTATTATCATTATTATTATCATTATTATTATCATTATTATTATCATTATTATTATTATCATTATTATTATTATCATTATTATTATTATTATTATTATTATTATTATTATTATTATTATTATTATTATTATTATTATTTTTATTTTTATTTTTTTTATTTTATTAAAAATTATATAAATATTAATAATTAACAAATAAAATAAATTTAAAATATATATATATATTATCTTTATTTATCATTATATTATCCTTATTGTATAAAATGTATTTTTCTTTAAATATATATATATATAAAACAAAAGATACAAAAATTAAGATTTTTAGTTTTTGATATGGATGATAATTCAGATTCTTTTTCTTCAAATGATTTTATTGGTTATGCTGAAAAAAACATAGGTGATTTAATTGGAAGTAACGATATTAAAAACAAATACGAGTGTGATTTATTAACAACAATACCACCAAATATGAATATTAAAAACAAAAAAGTAAGAAATACAACAAAGAAGCCAAAACTTATTATTAATATTGAACAGATACAAGAAAGCAATGTTACAATAAGTATGGATGTTAGAGGAACAAATTTAGATAAAATGGTAAAGTTTTTTTTTAAAAAAAAAAAAAAAAAAAAAAACATATATATAAATATATATATTAATAATAATGAATATTTTTAATCATAAATGATTGTGATTATTTATTTCTTTGCAACTAAATTATAAAATATAATGAATATTTAAATAGGACTTTTTCGGAAAAAGTGATCCATACTTTATTATATCAAAAACACAAGAAGATGGTTCCAGTCTTCAAGTTTACAAAAGTTCAGTCATTAAAAATACTCTAAATCCAATATGGACTGGTGTAAAAATAAAAGAATATATACTTAATAGTGGTGATGATGATAAAATGTTATTATGGGAAGGTAAAAAATCAATACTAGTTTAATTAATATATACACATATATATTATAACAATAATAAATAGTAAATATTAATTATAAGAATATTACTTATATATGAATTATCTAAAAATAATATCAAGTGTATGATTGGGATAGAAATAAATCTCCAGACTTTATAGGAAGCTTTGAAGCATCAATGAATATGATAAAGCAAGGTTTAAGATTTAATATCATCAATGTTAATAAATTAAAAAAATATAAAAAAAAAAGAAAAGATTATAAAAATTCTGGTATTATGTCATTTGAAAATATTACATATAGTAAAGAATATTCATTTATAGAATTTCCAATGTTGGGTACTCAAATATCAGTTGTATTTGCAATTGATTTTACAGGAAGTAATGGTAAGAAAATATATATATGTATATAAATAAATAAAAAATAAAAATAAATATATAAATAAATTTTTTTTAATTTTCAAAAATTATATTAATATATAATATTTTGATTACTTTCATCTTTCATATATATGTTATATTTATAAAAAGGCGAAGTCACTAATCCAAATTCACTACATTATAGATCACCGAACTGTGATTATAATAATTTTTCAACTTTAAATGAATATCAAAAAGCAATTGCAGCTGTTGGATATGTCTTAGAACCTTATGATAGTACTAAGTATATGGAAGTTTATGGTTATGGTGCAAGATTTTTTAATAGAGAATGTGTAGAATTTGATTGTGCCCTTACAGGAGATCCAAATTATCCAGCAGTTCTTGGTGTTAATGGTATTTTACAAGTTTATGCACATGCTCTAGAAACTGTTAAAATTTGTAATATGAAGTTATATTTATATAAATATATAATTATTTAATAAATAGTTTTTTTTTTTTTTTTTTTTTTTTTTTTTTTTTTTTTTTTTTTTTTTTTTTTTTTAAATATAATAATATCACATTAACATAAAAAAATTGATAATCTAATAATTATCAACATTTTTTTTATTGTTTTTTAATTAATAAAATATTTTAAATAATTATTTATCCTAATTAAAGGGGGTCCAACAAATTTTGCACCAATTATTAATAAAATCGCTGAAAAAACAAGAATAGGCTTACCACCAAAAAATCAAAATGCACCATTGGCTAAATATTATATTCTAACTATTATCACTGATGGTGAAATTAGTGATATGGAAAATACAAAAAAAGCAATTATTAATGCATCAGATTGTCCACTATCAATTATTATAATTGGGGTTGGTTCAGGTAATTTTAATTCAATGGTAGAATTAGATGGTGATGAAGAAAAATTAAATGTTAATGGAAAATATGCTGAAAGAGATATTGTTCAATTTGTTCCGCTATCGTATGTTTTTTTTTTTTTTTTTTTTTTTTTTTTTTTTTTTTTAATTATTAGTCATTTGATTATATATTTATTAATATTGAAATTAAATAATCTTTATATTTATATATTTAATAAATATAATTAATACAGTCAAATTAATAATTGTTAATTTTTAAATTTATTTTTATTATAATTATTGATATATATATTATATTAGTAAATTTATAGATAATCCATCTTTATTAGCTTGTGAAACCTTAGCAGAAATACCAAAACAGTTAGTTTTAAATTTAATTATTAATCGAATAATATATATATTAAATTAATTTCTTATTTATTAATAAATAAAAAAAAATTATTTATTATTTTTTATTTTAAACAGAGTAATAGAATTTTCAAAATTTTATAAATATAAACCATTATATGCCCCATAATTCAATTTAAATCTATATAACATAGACATAAATAAATAAATAAATAAGTAAATAAATATAATAATTTAAAGTTTGAACAACTATATGCCACATAATTCAATTTTAATCTATATAACATAAATATATATAAATACCTATAATAATTTAAAGTTTTCAACAAATTTTATTTAAATACTCACTAAATTTATAAATATTATTCCCATATTATAAATAAATATATGAAATATAATAAAAATGAAAAAAGTAATTTAAATAAAATAATTAATAATTAATAATAAAAAATTAAAAATATTATCCAGTGTTTTATTATTATTATTATTATTATTATTATTATTATTATTATTATTATTATTATTATTATTATTATTATTATTATTATTATTATTATTATTATTATTATTATTATTATTATTATTATAAGCCATAATAATAATAAAATATATATATCATAATACAAAATCATGAAATACTGATTTTAACTAATTATAATTAAAATAGTGATTTTAATTATAATTAGTTAAATGCAGATGAAGTATGAATTTAGCATCGAATATATATATATATATATATTGATGTTTTAAAATATGAATATTTATTAATAAAAAAAATTTTTTTAACAAATAATATATATTTTATATTTATTGTTATAATTGTTATATTCGTTTCCTTATATTTATTATTTGAATTATTTAACTAGATTTCAAATAATAATAAGATATAATGGGATATTATGAATTATATTTTATGTTTTATTTATTTATTTATTTATTTATTTATTTATTTATTTTTTTTTTTATTTTATTTTATTTTTATATTTTATTTTATTTTTATATTTTATTTTATTTTTATATTTTATTTTATTTTTATATTTTATTTTATTTTTATATTTTATTTTATTTTTTTATTTTATTTTATTTTTACACTATGATCAATTTATATTTCATTAGGCCATAGATATAATAAGACAAAGAAAAAATTCCGATACAAATTCGAAGGAGTTATCATCGAATAAATGGGAAGAGTTTGAAGTCATTTCGTCCCTCGAAACTCATAACTTAGTTTTTTAATATAAATAAAATTTATGTATTTTTATTTTCATGTATTTTCTTTATAAATATTATTAAATAAAGTTTATTCCTGACCAAAAAAAAAATACAATTATATAAAAGTTTGAATTATACTATTTTAATTTTATAAAATTTAATTGGAGAATATATTAATTTTTACTTTATCTTTTGGGTGAATTAATTTTTAAAATTTTAAAAAATTAATTCGAAATATTATTAAAAATTAATAATAAAAAATAAAAAAACTTATAAAATAATTATATATTTAATTAAGTAAATAAGTAAAATAATAGATATCAAATAATTATCTTTATTACCTTTTATATTCAAATTTCAATTTAGAAAAAAAAAAAAAAAAAAAAAAAATGAATATTGCTCCACCAAATTCTAATTTTAATGCTTCCGAATTAGTTTCAAAAATTGAAATTAAAGTTTCTTGTGAAAATTTACCAAATTTTGATACTTTAACTAAAAGTGATCCAAAAGTCTTTATTTTCCAAGAAAAAGTAACATATGCTAACAATACTAAAAACACATATTGGGAAAATATAGATTCTACTGAAAGAATCAAAAATTCTGATAATCCTGTCTTCACTAAATCAATATATATGGACTATTATTTTGAAATGGTAATTTTTATTTTTTTTATTTTATTTTTTTTTTTTTATATTTTTATATTTTTTTTAAATTTATATTTTTAACTAAAACAAATAATTAAACAATAAATCAATCGAACAAACAATTAAAAAAATAATAATAATAATAATAATTATAATAATAATAATAATAATAACGATAACAATGATAATTATAATAATAATAATAATGAAATTAATGAAAATCTATATATATATATTTATTAATATATTTATTTATTTATTTATTTATTTATTTATTTATTTATTTATTTTTTATATTTTTAAACCATATTACACAAATTCATTTATATGGTTATAAATGAAAGATTCAAAATTTAAGATTTGTTGTTTTTGATATGGATAGTGATTCAAATGAATATAGCAAAAATGATTTTATTGGCTATGCAGAAAAAACTGTGGGTGATTTAATTAGTGGAAGTCAAAATAATGTTTATCAGTGTGACCTTTTAACAACAATTCCATCTGGCATAAATTGTAGCAATACTAAAGCTAAATTTTCTTCCAAACAAGCAAAAATTAATATTCGTATTCAAGAAGTTGTTAATTCTCCATATGAATTTACTATGGATATTATTGGAAGTGATCTTGATAAGAAGGTAAAATATTTAATGATAAATAAAATGAAATGAATAAATAAATTGTATATGTTTGTCTTTTTTTTTTTTATTTTTTTTCATTTAAAATTATATGTATTTCTAAATCTTAAATATTTCAATTACTTTTACATAAAAAAGAATAAAAATGAAAAATAAATATATTTATATTTAAAATAAAAGAATTTAATATAATAAAAAAAGAAATAATAATATTAATAATAATAATCGAAGGAAAATAAAAAAGGATAAAAATAAGGAAATAAAAAAATAAGGAAATAAAATGATATAAAATGAAGAAATGAAGTTAAAGTAAAATAAAAATAAAAATAATAATAATAATAATAATAATAATAAAAAGAAAAAAAAGAAAAAAAATTAGTTATAATAAAAAAAAAGAAATATCCAAAAAATAAAAATAAAAATAAAAAATATAAATAAAAAAAAATAAAGTAAAATAAAAATTTAAATAATATATTAATCTTAATTTATATAGGATACATTTGGTAAAAGTGATCCATTTATTATTATTTCAAGAATTGAAAATGATAGTTCACTTGTTAAAATATTTGAAACCCCAGTTATTAAGAATACATTAAATCCTAAATGGAAAAATATTAGAATACCAGAGATTTCCCTTAATAATGGTGATCCAGATAAATTACTTTTGTGGGAAGGTAATTTATTAAAAAAAAAAAAAAAAAAAAAAAAAAAAAAAAAAAAAATTATATATATATATATATATATATATATTTAATATATTTATATTATTTTTATTTTATTATTTATTTTCATAATTTAATGATGAAGTATGATATATATATCAGATATAATATAATAATATAATAATAAAAAAAATTGCATATTTTAATTATAAGAGTATTTATTTCATATATAATAATTAATAATATATATTGTATTATATTATTAACTTTTTTAATCAATTTCATATTAGTATACGATTATGATAAAAACTCATCTAATGATTTAATTGGTATTTTTAAAGCAACAACAAGAGTATTATTTGAGCAAAATACTTTTGAACTTATTAATGAAAAGAAAAAAGCCAAAAAGGGAAGTAAATATAAAAATTCTGGTGTCATCAAATTCGAAAATCTTACAAGAGTCAGAAAATATTCATTTATAGATTTCCCAATGAATGGAACAGAAGTAGCTGTTAGTTTTGCTATTGACTTTACTGCTAGTAATGGTATATATATATATTATAATTTTTTCTTTTATTGAAATCATATATTTATTTATCTATATCTTATTTTTATTTTTTTTTTTTTAATCTTACTTGTACATTGAATATGTAATTTTTTTTTAATCAATTTATTAAATTATTTAGGTGATCCTAATAATTCTAATTCCCTACATTATAGAACACCAAATTATGATATGAATAATTTCTATACTTTAAATGAATATCAGAAAGCTATATCATCAATTGGATATGTTTTAGAACCATATGACACCACTAGATATATGGAAGTTTATGGTTATGGAGGAATGTTCTTTAATAGAAATGAAGTTGAATTTGATTGTTCATTAACAGGTGATCCAAATAATCCATCTGTTTTAGGTGTAGCTGGCATATTAAATGCTTATTTTCATGCTCTTCAAACTACAAAACTTTGTAATATAAAAAAAAAAATAAAAATAAAAATAAAAATATATATATATATATATATATTTAATAATTTATAATATTACTATAAATTTCATAAATAATTAAAAAAATATTAACCTATATTTAAAATGATACAACAATAACAACAATAATAATAATAATAATAATAATAATAATAATTTATATATATAATATATAATGATTTTATAATATTTTTATTATCAATTTAACAGATGGTCCAACCAATTTTTCACCAATAATTAAAAAGATTTCTGAAGAAGCTAAAAGAGATTTACTTCCACCAGGTCAAAATAATCCATTACCAAGATATTACATTTTAACAATTATTACAGATGGTGCTATTTCAGATATGGAAAAAACTATAGCTTCTATTATCAATGCTAATGAGCTTCCCTTGTCTATTATTATTATTGGTGTTGGTAATGCTGATTTTACAAATATGAAAAAACTTGATGGTGATAATAAAGTTTTAAAACTTAATAATAAATACTCCACAAGAGATATAGTTCAATTCGTTCCATTAGCGTAAATTTTATTATTATAATTATTATTTATTTATTTTTTTATTTTTTTTTTCTATTTTTAAATAATATATATATAATAATTTGTTAACATATATATATTTGGTTGTTTATTTGTTTTTTATTTAATAACAATAAAAACTAACAAAAAATATTCTTTAATATCTATTAGTGATTACATTAATGATCCAGGATTGCTTGCTCAAGAAACTTTAAAAGAAATTCCAAAACAGTACGTCATTAGTCAATAATTATTAAATTAATTTATTGAATAAATCATTTTAAAATAATATAATAAAATTAAAATAAAATAGATAATAATAATAATAATAATAAAGAAAAAAAAAATAAATAAATAAAAAAAATAAAATAAATATAAATATATATAGTTATTTATTTTAATATTAATTTATTTATAAAATAAATATATATAATGAATATAATTTATAATACACTATAATATATAATTTAGAGTAAAAGAATTCGCTGATAAATTTAAATACAAGCCAAGATTCCTTTAAAAATATATATATATAATAAACAAATAACAATTATATATGAATAATATATGTATTACAATAAAAAATATAATATTCAAAAAAAAATCAAAATCAAAATTAAAAATTAATAAAAAATAAAAAAATAAAAAAAAATAAAAAAATAAAAAATAAAAAATTAAAAAATAAAAAATTAAAAAATTAAAAATTTAAAATTAAAAATAAAAAATTTAAAATTAAAAAATTAAAAAATAAAAAATAAAAAATAAAAAATAAAAAATAAAAAATAAAAAATAAAATATAAAATATAAAAAATAAAAAATAAAAAATAAAAAATAAAAATAAAAAATAAAAAATAAAAATAAAACATAAAAAATAAAAAATAAAAATAAAAAATAAAAATAAAAAATAAAAAATAAAAATAAAAAATAAAAAATAAAAATAAAAAATAAAAAAATAAAAAAATAAAAAAATAAAAAATAAATAATAAAAAAATAAAAAATAAAAAAATAAAAAATCTATGATTAAATTGTTAATCTTTTTTTTTTCTTTTTTTTTTTTTATAACTTCTGGTATTTAGTCCCCTTCAAGGCGTCGGAATATTAAGGTAGTCACTACTATTCGAACACTTAAATATGCTTTAGTATAGACGGATATTACTGAGTGTTCAACATTGACGACAGAATATACATACATATTGACGAGAATTTTGATAGTACGCTTTTTCCCGGAGTGCTTCTCCAGTTCCGAACTTTCCTTTGAAGTGAGACCAGTATAACCTTATTCAATGAGATGCGTTCTAGCCTACTTGGTAATTGCATATTAGTTAGAAAGGTTTCTTTTTGTAGAATTTATCTACATGCATATATACCTATATACTAGGAATTTCCTCATATATATATTAAATGACAGTACTTTCCTTGTTGAACAAGTACTTTAACCTGTTTTATGATACAACATTCCACAGCCTATAAGATGTTAATCTCAGACAGTCTAGTTCCATCAATCAAGCCAAGATTACATCAAGGAACAAATTCTGAAAAAAAAAATTATTAAATTGCTTTTCATTTTAGAATTAGTTGATAAATGGGAAAATATAAAATGCATTTGTGATATATAATAATTAGCACCTGAATTATCTGTATCATGACCCATATGAATGTGTTCCTGTTTCGAACGGTGCTTATTTTATGCCAGGAAAGAGATAGCCACAAAGTTCATGTATGATAAGCATAATTCAAAATTTGTTATACATATTATGTCAAAATACGCCTAATACGCTTGTTGCCAATTCAATTCGAATACTTGTTATCATACGGAATGAATTTACTGCATCAATTAATATAATCCTTGGTACAACATCTAAGGAAGTCTTAGAAACATTTTGCACAAGCGATATTACAACATTAAAACTGTTTATTTTACTCTAAATAATATGTTACAAGAAAAATTGAGGTTGAAGATTCTTTAACAGACCCATTATCAGTACATCTATTGAAAATTGTCTGGAATAGAAAAAGAAAAACTAATAGAATTTATTCTAAATAAGATAACCGGTCACAGTAAAATTGCTGCAAAAATAAATAAAAAAAAAAAAAAACAATCAAATTAACACGCACTTAGCCTAAGGAAACTCTCATCATCGCAGACGAAACTGTCAAAAAAAAAAAAAAAAAAAGATAATTATCGCTCTCAGAAAATGTGGATCGGGAGACCACATAGAAATAATCAATATTAAAACCCTCTCAAGTGACACACCATAAATCATAGATGATGCATTGATAATGTATGTCAGATTAGATTGTTATTAGTACGCCATGTTAAAATTCAAAACGTTCTACGCGGCAAGGAATAATTGTACCATCATCCAATATTGTTGCTCCAAATACATTTTTATCATCCCAGATATTCTCAATAACTCTATATATCATTCTTCTATTTTCTATAGAAGGTGAATATTTTAAAATTTAGTCAATTAATCTCTCAAAAGCCTTTTTTTCACAACTCGCTTTCTGGATCAACTCAATGTGATGTGCAATCCATTTTTCAGATAAAGATAAACTATTGGAATCTGTAACAGAAACTACACTAAAATCTGAAAGGTTCTCTCCTTCTGCTCGATTAATATCCATATAAGTATTATTATTTTAATCAGCTGTATTATTAAAATATATTGGAGGTTGAATTGTAGGATTATTTGGATTTTCTGAAAAAAAAAAAAAAAAAAAAAAAATAAGGTACAATTAATAAAATTTTAAAGGGGAGGTTGCATTACGCCAATTTTTTCACGTGATATATATAAATTTGTGGCTATAGATATTTTATGCTACATAATATTATTTTATTGTATTATTTTGTTATTTCAAATTTTAAATTAATTATTAAGTGAATAATTAAATAAATCATATAATGGTTAGATTTTATGATTTTAATTCTTTTATTTAAATGCTATTAATAAAAAAAATTATATAAAAATATAAATGTTATTAAAAATATAAATATTATTAATAATAATTCTTTTATTTAAATGTTATTAAAAAAATAATAGTTATAATGATAAAATTAATAATTATAGAGACGTATTTGAATATTTATTTAAACTGTATAAATTTAATAAGCTTTATAAATTAAATTTTTGAATGACAGAATTCTGATTATTTCGTTTGGTTATTCCTCATTTTTTAATTTTTTATTATAAAATAATATTTATATTATATTATTTAAATCAGTTAAACAATCAAACCACAAATTAATAGTATTATTTCTATCACATTTAGTATCAATTAACTTGGTTTCAATATTTTTGTAGCGTTCAATTAAGACACTGATTTCATTAGCTTTATTTATTGCTCTTTTTTTTATTTTCTAAATTCCTCTTATTTTTCTTTGATAATCATAATATGGCAAATGTTCAAGTTCATTTAATTTATCTTTTAATTTATAATAAGATGGTATTGTTAGAAATAAATTATTTAAATAACTATTGATTCTGCAATTATAATATTATTGTTACATATACTAGCTTTTTTTTTAATTTTTTAAATATTTTATATATTTCTTGTTCTTTATTTTATAATATTGCAAAAGAAGTAGTGTAAAAACTATCTAATTCTTTAGCGTAAGTTCTTGTAATAAATATTTGATAA
This sequence comes from Neocallimastix lanati (nom. inval.), assembly GCA_016946835.1. Lineage (NCBI taxonomy): Eukaryota > Fungi > Neocallimastigomycota > Neocallimastigomycetes > Neocallimastigales > Neocallimastigaceae > Neocallimastix > Neocallimastix lanati (nom. inval.). Next base: position 592,501 of record JACVTC010000041.1, on the reverse strand, counting down.
CTAAATTTAGGGGCAATAAAAAATGTACCATCAACAAATATATCATCATTATATTCCTTAAATAATTTTACTTGAAAAGGAGATTGAAAAATTATTAAATTAATATTTTTTGAATATCATAAAATTTTCACCTCACTTTGTTTTATAATATTCAGATTCATTAGAAATTTCAGTAAATGTTGTTACATTGGATGGTAGTTTTTATTTAAATTTCTTGATATTTGGGATTTAATTGAATTATCTTCTGAACATATAAATCACATTTCCTTAGAAATTTTATTATATAGGGGTTTTATTTTTATACCATGGAATTGAACTTTTTTTCAATTCCATCTTTAATTTTATGTTTCATTATAGATAGAGATACATCGTATTCTTTTTCAGGATGATTATGTGAACTATCATATTTTAAGATTTCTTTCTTATCATTTAAAATAATAAAAGATTTACATTTATTTCTGTACATAAACTTTTGAATTATCTTTTCTTATATATGAAAAATTAAATTTATTTTTTTTATTAATAATAATTTATTTTTTTTCCTTTGTTAGACTCACTTATATCGATAATAAGATTTTTTTCCATTTCTATATTTTTATAAATATTTTTTAATTATATAATTAAAATTATTATATTAATTATCCAATATTATTCTAAATACTAATTTTGAAAAATTAGTTTTTCAATTATTTGTATAAAAAAAAATAAATAAATAAATAATGTAATAGTAAGTACAAGTATACAAAATAAAATAAAATAAAATAAAATAAAATAAAATAAAATAAAATAAAATAAAATAAAATAAAATAAAATAAAATAAAGTAAAATAAATAGTAGAAATATGAATATAAAGTACAGATTGAATAAAATAAAATAAATAGTAGAAATATGAATATAAAGTAGAGATTTAATAAAATAAAATAAAATAAAATAAAATAAAATAAAATAAAATAAAATAAAATAAAATAAAATAAAATAAAATAAAATAAAATAAAATAAAATAAAATAAAATAAAATAAAATAAAATAAATAGTAGAATATTAAATATAAAGTACAGATTGAATAAAATAAAATAAAATAAAATAAAATAAATAGTAGAATATTAAATATAAAGTACAGATTGAATAAAATAAAATAAAATAAAATAAAATAAAATAAAATAAAATAAAATAAATAGTAGAATATTAAATATAAAGTACAGATTGAATAAAATAAAATAAAATAAAATAAAATAAAATAAAATAAAATAAAATAAAATAAAATAAATAGTAGAACTATGAATATAAAGTACAGATTGACTAAAATAAAATAAATAGTAGAACTATGAATATAAAGTACAGATTGAATAAAATAAAATAAATAGTAGAAATATGAATATAAAGTAGAGATTTAATAAAATAAAATAAAATAAAATAAAATAAAATAAAATAAAATAAAATAAAATAAAATAAATAGTAGAATATTAAATATAAAGTACAGATTGAATAAAATAAAATAAAATAAAATAAAATAAAATAAAATAAAATAAAATAAAATAAAATAAAATAAAATAAAATAAAATAAAATAAAATAAAATAAAATAAAATAAAATAAAATAAAATAAAATAAATAGTAGAATATTAAATATAAAGTACAGATTGAATAAAATAAAATAAAATAAAATAAAATAAAATAAAATAAAATAAAATAAAATAAAATAAATAGTAGAACTATGAATATAAAGTACAGATTGACTAAAATAAAATAAATAGTAGAACTATGAATATAAAGTACAGATTGAATAAAATAAAATAAATAGTAGAAATATGAATATAAAGTAGAGATTTAATAAAATAAAATAAAATAAAATAAAATAAAATAAAATAAAATAAAATAAAATAAAATAAATAGTAGAATATTAAATATAAAGTACAGATTGAATAAAATAAAATAAAATAAAATAAAATAAAATAAAATAAAATAAAATAAAATAAAATAAAATAAAATAAAATAAAATAAAATAAAATAAAATAAAATAAAATAAAATAAAATAAAATAAAATAAAATAAAATAAAATAAAATAAATAGTAGAATATTAAATATAAAGTACAGATTGAATAAAATAAAATAAAATAAAATAAAATAAAATAAAATAAAATGAAGTAAAATAAATAGTAGAAATATGAATATAAAGTACAGATTGACTAAAATAAAATAAATAGTAGAACTATGAATATAAAGTACAGATTGAATAAAATAAAATAAATAGTAGAAATATGAATATAAAGTAGAGATTTAATAAAATAAAATAAAATAAAATAAAATAAAATAAAATAAAATAAAATAAAATAAAATAAAATAAAATAAAATAAAATAAAATAAAATAAAATAAAATAAAATAAAATAAAATAAAATAAAATAAAATAAAATAAAATAAAATAAAATAAAATAAAATAAAATAAAATAAAATAAAATAAAATAAATAGTAGAATATTAAATATAAAGTACAGATTGAATAAAATAAAATAAAATAAAATAAAATAAAATAAAATAAAATGAAGTAAAATAAATAGTAGAAATATGAATATAAAGTACAGATTGACTAAAATAAAATAAATAGTAGAACTATGAATATAAAGTACAGATTGAATAAAATAAAATAAATAGTAGAAATATGAATATAAAGTAGAGATTTAATAAAATAAAATAAAATAAAATAAAATAAAATAAAATAAAATAAAATAAAATAAAATAAAATAAAATAAAATAAAATAAAATAAAATAAAATAAAATAAAATAAAATAAAATAAAATAAAATAAAATAAAATAAAATAAAATAAAATAAAATAAAATAAAATAAAATAAAATAAAATAAAATAAAATAAAATAAATAGTAGAATATTAAATATAAAGTACAGATTGAATAAAATAAAATAAAATAAAATAAAATAAAATAAAATAAAATAAAATAAAATAAAATAAAATAAAATAAAATAAAATAAAATAAAATAAAATAAAATAAATAGTAGAATATTAAATATAAAGTACAGATTGAATAAAATAAAATAAAATAAAATAAAATAAAATAAAATAAAATAAAATAAAATAAAATAAATAGTAGAATATTAAATATAAAGTACAGATTGAATAAAATAAAATAAATAGTAGAAATATGAATATAAAGTAGAGATTTAATAAAATAAAATAAAATAAAATAAAATAAAATAAAATAAAATAAAATAAAATAAAATAAAATAAAATAAAATAAAATAAAATAAAATAAAATAAAATAAAATAAAATAAAATAAAATAAAATAAAATAAAATAAAATAAAATAAAATAAAATAAAATAAAATAAAATAAAATAAAATAAAATAAAATAAAATAAAATAAAATAAAATAAAATAAAATAAAATAAAATAAATAGTAGAATATTAAATATAAAGTACAGATTGAATAAAATAAAATAAAATAAAATAAAATAAATAGTAGAATATTAAATATAAAGTACAGATTGAATAAAATAAAATAAAATAAAATTAAATAAATATTGAATGTAATAATATAAAAGTACAAGTAATAAAATAAAATAAAATAAATATTGAATATAATAATATAAAAGTACTAATATATAAAATAAAATAAATATTTATCATTATTTTTTATTAAAGAATATTAAAGACGATTTATTTTTAAAAATAAAATGTTTTATTTAATTATATATGTTAGAAAGTAAAAAAATCATTTATATTTAATGAGATTATTAACAATCAATAATATTGTTTTATATATTAAATTACATCATCAATTGAATACAATAAAAATGTAAAAAAATTTCATTTCTAAAACATTGATCTGTAATATTCTTTAATAAAAAATTATTAGATATTTATTTTATTTTATTTTATTCAATCTGTACTTTATATTTATATTTCAACTATTTATTTTATTTTATTTTATTCAATCTGTACTTATATTTATATTCTATTATTTATTTTATTTTATTTTATTTTATTTTATTTAATCTGTACTTTATATTTAATATTCTACTATTTATTTTATTTTATTTTATTATATTTTATTTTATTTTATTTTATTAAATCTGTACTTTATATTCATATTTTTACTATTTATTTTATTTTATTTTATTTTATTTTATTCAATTTGTACTTTATATTTATATTTCAACTATTTATTTTATTTTATTCAATCTGTACTTATATTTATATTCTACTATTTATTTTATTTTATTTTATTTTATTTTATTAAATCTGTACTTTATATTCATAGTTCTACTATTTATTTTATTTTATTTTATTTTATTTTATTAAATCTGTACTTTATATTCATAGTTCTACTATTTATTTTATTTTATTTTATTTTATTTTATTAAATCTGTACTTTATATTCATAGTTCTACTATTTATTTTATTTTATTTTATTTTATTTTATTAAATCTGTACTTTATATTCATAGTTCTACTATTTATTTTATTTTATTTTATTTTATTTTATTTTATTTTATTAAATCTGTACTTTATATTCATAGTTCTACTATTTATTTTATTTTATTTTATTTTATTTTATTTTATTTTATTTTATTTTATTTTATTTTATTTTATTTTATTTTATTTTATTTTATTTTATTTTATTTTATTAAATCTGTACTTTATATTCATAGTTCTACTATTTATTTTATTTTATTTTATTTTATTTTATTTTATTTTATTAAATCTGTACTTTATATTCATATTTCAATTATTTATTTTATTTTATTTTATTAAATCTGTACTTTATATTCATATTTCTACTATTTATTTTATTTTATATACTTATTACATTCTTTGTTTATTTATTTATTTGTTTGTTTATTTATTTATACATTTATTTTTTTTTACATATAATTTTATTAAAATTTTTATGGCGTCAACAAAAAATTTTACAAGCCATTAAAAATAAATGGCGTATTGAAAATTTGTATTATAAAAATTGGCGAAATGAACCACATTCTGTTACAAATATTTTCAGGTGATATAAATTATATATAAAATAACATGAATGTATTTTCCACTTCTCTTCTTGTTATAATACTTATAATACTTATCTATTATTATTATATTAAATAAATAAATTAACAATATATATCAATAATTATTTATTAGTATTACTATTATGTTTGAATATTCAAATCGCAATAAAATGATAATATATTAAATATATATTTAAATAATAAATGTATTCCATCTTTAGATAAAGATGGAATATTTTCTTTTTTAAAACTTTCATAATGTACAATTTATGCATACATACAATAGATATATTTTCTAAGTATGTAATGTAAGAAATAATGTATGCACTCTTTTTTTTTTTTTTTAATTTTGTTTTAATTCTATTGGCTTCAAATCTTAAAAATATATCTCAAATTAAAATAAAACAATAAAAAGAAGATTTTATATATAATATTTAAAAAATTTAATATACTATTGAACAGAAAAAAAATATTTCCAATAAAAGTATTAATTCAAAGAAAAAAAAAAAAAAAGTATTTTTGCTCCTTTAATATATACTATTTATTATAAATCGAATATTACGATTTGATGAAATATTTTAAATAGTATCATAGTATCAATATATATTCATGATAAATAAATTATCTGTATGTATGCAAGAATAATTTGGTTAAATTAAAAAATCAAAAAAAAAAAAAAAAGAAGTATCTGAACTATGAATTGTTAAAATTATAAATTTTGATATAAGAATGCATATTGCATAAGCATAATCACAAATTTATAAATTTATGTTATTTCATTTCATATGAATATAGAAAATTTAGAATAATATTTAAAAAAAAAATTATCTTTAATTTAATTTCCATCAATTATTATTGGGTTGTTTTTTATTTCCTTTTGCCTTCAATGATTTTGACTTTGTATAACCTAAATTAAAAAACTATTGGTTAAAAACAGTAATATATTTTATTCTATAAAAATTTTCATTTATGGATGATTTTAACCAAAAATTAAAAATATTAAATAATAATAATAATAATAATAATAATAAATACTACTTATAAAAAGATCAAATAAGAATAAATAAATACTATTTATAAAAAGACTAAATATATTAAATATTTAAATAGATATATATATAAATATATACAATTCTCAATCCAAAAAAAAAGTGAATAGTTTATATTATAAAAATATGAAAATTATTGATGTAGAAGTATTATTTAAAAATACTAATTTTTAGTTTTAATATATGTAACAAAAGCAAAGCTTTTGTTATTAATAATAAAGTTAATATATCTTATATTTTTCTTTTTTTTTTTTTTTTTAATAATATAATTATGTAAAATATTGCACTATAACTATTGTTTTTATTTTCGTATTAAAAAAAAAAATTATAGTTTAAAAACTATTTCTATACATAGTATTACTATAACATTAATTTTTAAGCATTTTGATTATAATAAATGTTATAAATATATTTATAATATATAATAATTTAAAAATAATATATATAGAAACCATGTTTAACTTTATTAATCATTTAATTATAATGACAAATATTAATAATGATTTTTTAATTAGTAATTAAATAATAAGTAAAAATTTTGAGAAAAATTACTAAATAATATTGAACCATCGATAAAACTATTAATGTAGTTAACATTAATTATGATGTTTATAATACAACACTACTTCAAAATATCATATAAAAATTTTTATTTATATAAAAGTAAAAAAAATAATAAATATATTAACTATAAACTATAATCATAATCAAAAGCAAAATTAATATATATGTAAAAAAAAAATAATCCTATTTATTTCATGGATTTTTTTTAAATTTTTTGAAAATTTTCTATGTATAATGTATACATTTAATACGTAATTTTCACATACAATGTAGAGTTTAATATAGAAATTAATATAGAATAGAATAGGTAATACAAAGTAAACTCTAATAGATATTATTTTACATTAAATAAAGTTATTAGATTATTTATATTATTTTATTAAAACGTAATTATAATTAACATTATAATTTTTAAATAATTGTAAAAATTTAAATTTTAAAAGGCACATATTATATTATATCATATTACCATATTAACATGTTTTAATGTTATAATACTTTTTAAAATTTTTTCTCCTAAAAAATTTTATAAAATATTACTTCCATTAAAATCATATAACTATCATCTCTTATTATAAGGCAGTATTACTATAATTATTTATTTATTAATTATTACATATTATTATTATTTATTATTTATTTATTACTTTTTATTTATTACTTTTTATTTATTACTTTTTATTTATTACTTTTTATTTATTAGTTTTTATTCTTTTTATTTATTACTTTATATTTATTATTTTATACTTCATAAATATTAAAATAAACTCAATATATATCATTTAAATTTGTTTAATTAGGTCTATATTAAAAATTTAAAACATGATGCTTAAAATTTAGGTCAGCAATCTTTTTCTTTAAAGAATTTAATTCCTTTTTTTTTTTTCTTTTAACTATTAATTAATTTATTAATTAAAAAAGTATTTTTATTTTGTCACTATACTACATAATATATTTTGTTTATTCTTTTATATTAAGATAATACTTTCATATACATATATTAAATGGAGAAATATATTATATTTATTAATAATAATCATATATACTATTTTTATTTTATAATATATTATAATATATTTTTTAAATTAAATTTTTATTTTATATTTTAAAAAAAAACAATATATTAAAGTATTTTAAATAGGTGCTTTTCTATAATATATCTACATTAGAAGTGAATAAATAAAAATCAATGGTTATTTTTTATATAACGAATATTAATATTTACTAATTAAATATATTATATTTTATATATCATATATATTAAAAATATATCTATTTATATTATATTAATATATGTACCTTATATTAATTATTGGGAAATCAAAATAAGTTATTTAATATTTTAATAATTTTAAATTGACTATTATTCTTATTTAATAGATTGGTTTAAAAAAAATTTTATATATTTCTATTATAAATTACTATACTAAATATATTATATATTATAATATTTACTTGTATTAAATATATACTATATATTAACATATATTCATTAATAGCAAATAGAAAAAAATATAAATATAATAATCTTCTATTTATTTATTACTATTTATTATTTATTTTATAATATTATTTATTATATATTATTATTTATTATTTATTTTTTATTTATTATTTATTATTTATTTATTATTTATAATTTATTATTTATTACTATCTATTTATTTATTATTTATTATTATTTACCATATAAGAAAATATATCTTTCATTAATATTATTATATAATAATAATAGTAAATATTAATATATATATATTTTTATATTTTTTTATAAAATAAAAAAAAATGTATTATTTTTATTAATCAGTTTTTTTTTTTTTTTTTTTTTTATTATTATTATTATTATTATCATTAATATATATTATTTAATGACTTTTTTTAAACAATTCAACAGCAAAATTAAAATAATTAAAAATACGATTTTCATTTTATTGTTAAATTAATATAATTCTTTCGTTCTTTTTTACCACTTTATATCTTAAACAATTATTTTATTTAATTTCGTTTACCTTTTACTATTTATAATAATATAAAATAATTAGAAATGTTTTAATTCTTTTAATATTAATTTAAATATCGTAATTCATTAAATATTATTTATTTTAAAAAAATAATATGTAAAAGACTTGAAAGTTGAAAATATATATATATATATAATTAAATATTAATCGCATTTACATTTATATATAATATATAATATATAATAAGCAAATCTTTAAAAAGAATTATTATTTTAACATATTATAATAAAATAAAAAGTTAATAAAACAACAGCGAACGACAAATAAAGGAAAATAAAAAAAAAAAAAAAAAATTGTAAATAATAAATTCTTTATAATTATTATTTTTTTAATACTTTAAAAAATATAATATTCTTAAAATAAAAGTATTATAAAAAAAAAATAGGATTAATTGTTTATAAATATAATTTATTAAAAAAAATAAAAAATATTGAAAAGTAAAGTCAAAATTAAAACAAAAAAAAAAAGTTAAAAAAATAATAAGAAATAAAGTATTTTTGTAGAGTTCAGAAATTATAATATATAAGAAATAAATATTTATTGATAATTATAATTTAAAATTTAATAAGTAATTAACAAATTCTTAATATATTATTTTTTTTTAATCAAATGCTATAGTTAAAAGGCTTTTAAGAGTTTATTATTTAGAAGAAATAGTTATTTAAGTCTTTCGTTTAATAGTTAACTATTTCCTTTAAATAAAAGTAAGTAATATAAAGATATATATATTATTCTTAATCATAGAAATATATAATAATAATTTTGAAAAAGTTATAATATAAAGTAATAAAATATAAATAATTTATATTTTAAATAAAGAACTGTTTTTTATAAAAAAAAAAAAAATAGAAAAAAAAATGAAAATTTTAAAATTAAATTTATATTTAATAAAAGAACTTTAATATTTATATATATATTATTTAAGTTTTTATATACATACGTTAAATTATAAAATAAGTAAAATAAAATACTTTACTTATAAACATAGAAAAAAGAAAAGAGATCAAATAGTATAATCGAAGTACTCGCGAACTATTATTGACGCCTTTTAGTTATTACTATAATATAAGAAATTAATGGGAACAGGAAATTGCCAAACTCAAGCTATGGCTAAGGGCCAAACAATTATTCCTCCGTCTTCTTACTATTCACCAGTAGTACCTATAAAACAAGCCACGTGTAATATTGCAACTAGTGGTAATGTTTCAATTAATCCAATTAATACGTGTAGAAGTCCAATTAGTTCAAAAATACGACCAGTTATTAGAATCGATCAAAATCGACCAACAGGTACAGTTAATCCACCCAAAGATGAAGTAAATTCATTGAAATACAAGGTGAAGTATATGTATAAAGGTAC
>JACVTC010000041.1:470000-577500 GCA_016946835.1 Neocallimastix lanati (nom. inval.) | reverse complement strand
GTGCAGATGGTAAAATTTCATCCCATTCTTTGTGTTATTGTCCTAGTAATCGTAATAATTTTCCAATTTCTTTATTACGATTCTCAACTAAACCATTGCTTTCAGGATGATATGGAGTGATAAATTTAACATATACATCATATAAATCAAGGAAGATTTTTGTCATATCTGATGTAAATTGTGTTCCATTATCAGTAGTGATAATTTGAGGTACACCGTGTCGAGCAAATACATTAATTAAAAATTTTATCACATCCTGAGAAGTAACATTTTCAGTGGGTTCTGCCTCAACCCATTTAGTAAAATAATCAACCACAACGATTATATATTGATTATTATTTCTGGTTTTACTTAGAGGTCCTATAATGTCCAATCCTAAGTGAGTAAATGGTCCTTCCACTTCCGTTGGTTTATCTTCCGTTGGTTCAGGGTATGGTTGAGATTTATTTAATTGACATTTTTCACATTTACCTATAATTCGCTTAATGTCATTAACCATATTGTTCCAATAGTAGCTCTTTTTCAAACATTGGTATGTCTTGTAATAGCCTTCGTGTCCTATACTGTGTACTTGAAAAATTAATTGAAACTTTTCTTTTGTATCCGTAACTAATTTTCTATAATTATTGCCATCAACAAAGTAGTCCACACCATCAATTGTCGTAAATTTTTCTTCAATAAATTCCTTAATGGTTCTTGAAAGCAGGTTTTCATCTTGTTCCTTGATAATTTGTGTTGTTAAGACAACTTTTTCTTTTTCATTTTTCATTCTTGATAAAGCATCTGCGACAACATTATTCTTTCCAGTTTCATATCGTAAATCAATTCCTAACATACTGACAGTCAAACACCATCTAGTATGACGAGAATTTTGTGGTTCCTTCCTTTTAAGTAATCCGATTAATGGTCTATGATCTGTATATACTATAGTTTGCTTAGGATTTCCCATAATATAAGATTTTAATTTATTAATACAGTAAATTAGAGCAGCACCTTCTAGATCCGTAATTCCATAATTCTTTTCCGATTTAGATAAACTTCTACTAATATAATAAACCGGATGTTCCTTTCCAGTTTCATCATCCTTTTGTAAAAGCACACCGCCTATACCATCATGGGAAGCATCTGTTCTTATAACAAATTCTCTATCGAATCTAGGAAATCTTAATATTGGGGCATTGATTAATCTTTCCTTAAGAATTTTAAAACTTTCTTCTTGTTCCTTTTTCCATTCAAACTTAACACCTTTTCTTAATAGAGTGCATAGAGGTGCAGTAACTTTTGCAAAGTCCTTAATGAAATTTCTATAATATCCAATGGCTCCTAAAAATGATCGAAGTTCATGAATGTTAGAGGGAGCCTTCCATTCTTTAATAGCTTTAACTTTGATTTCCAATGGACTTAAACCTTCCGAGGATACTTTATGTCCCAGTACTTCTACTTCAGTTTGCATGAAAGAACATTTTTCAATATTGATTTTTAACTTATGTTCCTTGAATATTTCTAAGACTTGTTTAAGATGTTCTAGATGTTCTTCTTCAGTTCTTGAGTAGATTAAAATATCATCGATAAAGTTATAGACGCATTTTCCTATTAAGGGAAATAGTATACGGTTCATTTCTCTTTGGAATGTAGCTGGAGCACCTGTTAAACCGAAGGGCATTACCTTGAATTGGTAGTTTCCGAACTTAGTTGTAAAGGTAGTGATTTCAACACTATCATCATCCATTAATATTTGATGATAACCGGAATAAAGATCTAATGTTGAAAAGATTTTTGCTCCATCTAAGCTATCAAAAATTTCCTCAATATTTGGTAAAGAATAAGAATCCTTCTTAGTTGCTTCATTTACTTTCCTATAGTCAATACACAGGCGCCATTTACCGTTCTTTTTAGGCACAAGTACTACTGGTGATGACCATTCTGAACATGAAAGTTCAATTAATCGTTTATATATGAGTTTGGTTAATTCTTCTTTTAAGATATCTGTTTTTAATTTACTAAGTCGATAAAATTTTTGTTTAATAGGTTTAACTCCTTCCTTAAGAATAATTTTGTGTGGTGATAAATCTGAAGGTGTTAATTCTTCAGAAGAAGTTGCATTTATATCAATATATTCTTCAAGTAATTTAGTAATAGCTTCTCTATAATTTGAATTAATTGTACTTTGAAAAACTGTGTCATATATATATTTTATGGGTGGTAATCCTTCAATCGTTTTCAATTGTTGCTTAGCTTCTTGGTGATTCAATGCTTTGATTACACATAATAATTTTTCTTCGTCATCATATTCATTATTAATAGGTGCAATTTCTTCAATTAAACCTTGATCATTAAATCGACAAAGACTATATCTAATTGGATGTATAAATAACTGGTTATCAATTTGAGTTTTGAGGTTGATTAATATATCATAGAATGGATCCTCCTTGTCTATAATTCTACACGTAACAAGTAGTTCTAGTTCATTAATTTTTACGGGAACTTTGATTAACACATCTTCTGAGTAATCATCATTCAGCGTTGCTAAACGTATTCGTCCTGCACTAACTCCTATAGGTTCATACTGATAAGGTAATTTATCTAAAAATTGCTTTGTGATAATACTTAAGTTGCTACATGAATCTATTAAAGCCTTACCACGAACTTCATCTACTATTACATCAACCATAGCAATATCATCTTCTTGTGGTTCATGATGTTTACTTTTATATGTATGATCTATATTGTTCGTTATTATTGTAGTAGCACACATATTATCCACTGCACCTGAAATTTTAGTATTATTCTTTTCTAATTTAAGTCCTTGTGATACTTGAGACCGTATCTTTGGAGCAACGTCCAATAATTGTCCAAATGTAATATTGCAATTACTGGAGTTTAAATCTTTGATCACGTCATAACTATCACAATCAGTTTGCATTTGTATTCTTCTTGGAATTCTAGTTGGCATAATTTCAGATGACTTTTCTGATGATTTTTCTTGAATTAATTTATTTAAAGTTTGTTTAGAATTATTTCCTTCCTGAGAAGTTTCTTCATTAATAATATTAACATTACTATTTTTATTATTTTCCACAGAAGTACTAGTACTAGCTCTTTCCTTATCTCTTAGCTCTTTCTCAATCCTCTTTTCTTTCTCTATTCTGGGTTGAGCCATAATCGAAGGATGTAATTGAGTTGTTGGCTTTTTGACTGGTCGCGATGTTCCCCTTAATTGATTTTCTTTTTGTTTTCGTAAACCTGGAGTAACTATTGGCTTAGGATCATCTCTTAGATTACGGTGAACCCTCTTTCCTCTTTGGTCACTAGTCTCTTCATCTTTAGGATTTGCCTTTCTCTTTATAACGTTTACTAAGTAATCCAATTCTTTGGAACCATCCGACTCATCATCAAAATCTTCGTAATAATCCGTAGTAGTACCTTCTTGGAAATCAGCAGTTTCTTCATAATCATCATCTTCTTTTATGTCAACTGTTTTGGAACGATGGCAGACTGAAGCAATTTTTTTGACGATGGGAGTGCTTCTACTCCCTTTTAGTGGTTTAAATGATTTTCATAAAACTTCTTGCGGTTATTTTCCAATATAGAATTTAATTTAGGACAGTTTCGTTTGGTATGTCCTTCATTGCTACAAAACCAGCAAGTACTAATTTTCATTTCTTTCATCTTGTTAGTGAGATTTTCTATAGATACATTTTTGTGGGTTTTTGGTTTGTTAAAATCATTTGAAATGTTCTTATTAAAATTACTTTTAGAGTTAAGGAGATTGTAACAAGTCCATAGAAAGTCTTCAAATGATTTATGATTTCATCAAGGCTTGGGTAGGTGTTAGTAGATTCACTTTCTTCATCATCTTCTCCTTCACTATCGCTATCGAAATCAGAATCTTCATCTTCAGTAAGGTCATTTCCATCTTCTAGTTCTTGGATAATTTCTCTTGGTTCTCCAGAAGCCGTTAATATACAAGCAGTAAAAATAGTTTCAGGATCCTTAATATGTTGGTATTTTATTTTATCCATGCCTTTAACTCATTTGCCCAGGAATTGATGTCAAGGTTTTGTTTAGTAAGCTTTTCAAAATCTTTTAATTCTTTCTTTAATTCTCTGAAGCTAAGCTTACTTTCTGGAGTACTCTCTGTTGGAGTACTGGAAGTACTGGATGTTCTCATAAAATAAAATTTATTGTATCTATAGAATGCTAAACCTCGTAATGTATAAATTGTTATAAAAAAGTGAAAATAAAAAAAATTAAAAAAAATAAATCTTTTAACTAATAAAATTATTAATTATTTATTATTATTAATCACTTATTAAATTATAATAATCGTGCAATCTGATAGTACACACTGTCTGACGTGCAGCTTACCTCTTGAAAAGTGTCATGTCACGCGTGTGCCATGGTTACTATTTTCAATATAAAAAATAGCAGTCCAGAGCCTACTAGCCCAATTACTATGTAGGATAAACTTAACCCGGAAATCTATGCACGAATATTAGTTTAATTTAATATTAATTAATATTTTTAACAATTAATAATAATTAGTTAAAAATATAAAAATTGTTTTCTTTTTTAAAAAAAATATTTGTTTTATTAGAAAAATTATTTATTAATATTATAATTTTATCCCCAATGTATTAATTTATTATTATATTCCCCGATATCTCTACCAATTTTTCATGGTATGGTTCATATAGTTTTAGGAATATAATAATAATTAACACAAATAATAAAATTACAATAAAAATAATTTTGTTTTAAAATCAATGTTTATTTATTTAAATTTATAAAAGAAAAATAATAATATAATTATTTATTTAATAAAAGTAAGTTATTGATTATTTTTTATTTCACTAAAAATTACATGTATTTATATTTTTTTATCAAATTAAAATTTGTAAAGCCTAACTATTTTTTTAATAAACTAATTACTAATTATTTTTATAAATAAAACATTTAAATTGAAATTGAATTATTATTTTAGTTAATAATATTATTGTTATAAATAGTAGTTATATATTATTGAATTATTAATTATTTAATAATAGTTTAATACTAATATATATAAAATAAAAATAAAGAGATTATACAGAATATTTTATTGTGGTTTAGTTAAATTTAGTAATTAAAAATAAATTTAAATTGATAACGAAAATTTTAATAACTAATTAAATAGATTTGATTATTTTCAATATAACATAATACAAAAGAAATATAATATTAATATATTAAGTGGGCAAGGACAATATTCTTGGCTAAAGATTTTTAATGCATTATAATGGAATCGGATCGATAATTCAAAAAGGAATTATAAGTTAATTAGTGATTTATTAACTTAAGATTTCTATTTAGTAATATTTGAAGAATATTGGAAAGTTCCAATTATATAGAATAGAATAATCTATAAGGTTAGAATAATTTATATTATTCTAGCACAATTAGTATTATTTGTTCATTCTGTATTAAGTATAATAAGTTTAAGGTATTATTTATTTTATTTTCTTAAACTTATTTTATATCGTTTTACCTTGTTTTATTTTAACATGTTTTACCGATATTTAATATTTAAATTTACTTAATTATTTTAAAAAAAATGTTTTATTAAAAATTTATATAATATTTAATCTATATATTAAATATTATAATTCTTTTTATAAATAATTAAAATAGTTAAATACTATAATATAAATAATATAGTTTATAACTTTATATATTTGTTATAATAATAATTTTTATTTAATATTTTTATAGTTGATTATACAACGTTGAGAAATATTTTTAATTGTTAAAATTCATTTTTTTTCTAAATAAATTCTCTTAATAAATTTCATAATTATTTTATAAATTAATTTCTAAAGAACTAATTATTCCATATAAAAAATTTTATATTTATATTATTATTATAGTTGGTGTAACTATATTTTCCAATCAAATGTATATAAATATTATTATTAAATAATATTATTATAATAATAAAAATTATTATAATTATTTAATATTATGAACAAGATTATTATTAAGTTATTACTATTTAATTATTTTAATATTTAAAATATTATAAAATCTTTTACTATTTCTTAATATATATTATTATTATTTATCAAGTATTTAGAACTCCGTGAGATCGGGTCAATGGTTAACGCGTATACCCTGAGGTCAATAGTCCGGAGTTCAATTCCACCTTACCACCCATTATAATCCATTTGACAGCCTAACCCTAAATCGAACAAGTCATCGTCTACACTATGATCGTGCTTCTCAGTTGTACGTATACATTGCCTGGAGCGGGATGATTCCTGCGTATTGTAAATCCTCATTAGTTAATATATTCACGTGTTCATCACGTGTTGGGATTTCCTAATTTGGAGAAAGGTGATGTAGTAAATAAATAATAATGTTATAGTGTATGTGGTTGTGGCCTGCCGTATCCATCATCTCCAAATCTTGTGGTTCTGTAATCTGTGACTTAGAGCGTCGACGCCGAAATGGTATGGCATGGGAGCATTTTGTTGTATCCTGACACACCCGCTATAAAGTTTGTCTGATATTAGTTGTCTGTTGTGGCTGGGATGATATGATCAAGACTTACAAGGGATAGTCTAAAAAAAAAAAAAAAAATTTATGTATTTAGTAATTTTCATTCACCAAGAATTAATATTCTCATATAAATAAAGTTGGATGTTTACTTGCCAATGTCTATTACTACACTTTAAAGTCGCTAGTTGTAAAGAGTACTTGATCTATGAAAGGATTGGTGTAATTGTTCTTTCCTCTTCCCTTCTCTTTCTCGATGATAGTTCAAGAAATCATTGAAAAAAAGACCATCGAATAAAGCGGTGTATAGGGAATGTCGTTTATATTTACATTGCTTAAAGAGAGGTCCCCGTCGACGGGGAAACGGAATGGTAAAGAATCCAATGAAAATCAGATTATGTATCATGGGAGAGACTTGAAGATATTTTATCCTAACCCTCTCATTAATCCCAATATTAAAAAGAAAAAAAAATATTTATTTATTTATTTATTTATTTGTTCTTTTTTTTTTTTTTTTTTTTTTTTTAATGCAGATTAATTTTATATTTTTTTACTCAATCTGTATTTTATATTCATATGCTTCTATTTATTTTATTTTATTTTATCCAATCTGTACTTTATATTCATATTATTCTACTATTTATTTTTATTTACTATTATTATTATTACTATATATTATTATTATTATTAAAAATACAATCTTTTTATTATTATTATTATTATTATCATTATCATTATTATTAAAAATAAAATATTTTTATTATTATTATTATTATTATTATTATTATTAAAAAAAGTGATATTAATATAGAATATAAAAAAGATAATAAATAAATAAATTAAACAAAGTAAATAAATTTTATATATTTATTTATTTATTTTTATATTTATTTTTTTATTTTTTTAATTTACATTATTTTATTTTCTCTCTTTCTCTCTCTTAATTATACTAATTATAAAATAATATTAAAAATAAAATTTTAAATCAAAAATTTTAAAAAAAAAAATTAAAAATTAAAAAATGAAATTAAAAAAAAAATAAAATAAAATAAAATAAAATAAAACTTAAAATAATGATTTAATAAAAATAAAAATAAAAATATAAAAATAAAAAAAAATAAAAATAAAAATAAAAATAAAAAATATATAAAAAAAAAAAAAAAAAAAAAAAAAAAAAAAAAAAAAAAAAAACATAAAAATAAAGAAAAAAAAAATATTTTTATTTTTTTTTTTTTATATTTTTATTCTTTATTTTCTTTTAACAATAAAATTAATAAAGATAATAGCAGCTAATATTATACAAAAACAACCAATAATAACTTTATGAACATAATTAACATTATAATTTAAATCGGTATAACATCCGTTAAAATTATATTTGAGAAGAGGCTTAATTAAAATATATTGTTCTTCTAATAAATGATCTTTCATTTCTATATTCGAACCTAAAAGCATCGTTTTTTTTGTTTCTGGTTCAAACTTTTCCCAAGTCGTATTACCGATACTTGGATTGCCAGTTGCTGCAAAATTAACCCACATATCTTGTACTGCAGTCGCTAATTCTTTATTCAAAAATTTACCTTTACCACTACTACTACTACCACTTTTATGAGCTTCATTATCGCTTTCAAGATTATCCATAACATAAGATAATTCTACACTATGGTAAGACCCTAAATCTTTATAGGAAACTGGAGAGTTCCAATAATACATGTAGACATTACCTCCATTCTTTGAATGATGAATGGATTGTTCTATTGCTGGTACACGGAATAAAAGTTCATTATAAAATTCAGAAATACTCCATGGATAAGAAGTTTCTTGTAAACGAACAAATTTTTTAGCTGATTTTTCATCTTCACTACTTACTTCTTTCATATTATTTTCGAAGAGAATTGGAATTGCCATTTGATACAAATATTCATTACCAAAAGCTCGAATCCAGTAACGACTTTCATCCTTATTTGAACCAATTAATATATCAATATCTCTGGAAGAACCATTTTTGTAGGCTTGATATAAATCTTCCGGTAGAGTTATTCCATCACGTTCTGGTAAATTATTATAATCATTCAATTTAATATTAATTTCTTTTAATGTATTCTCATTTAACGTTAATAAATCATCCATAGTATCCGCATTAGCCTCTTTTAATAAGAGTTTGGTTAATTTTTCACATTCCTTTCTACTGTAGGTAAGAGCAATAGAACCGCTTTGAGCAATAATACGTTTAAATAACCCTTTAGCTTCTGGAACAACAGCCAAAATGCTCGTACTTCCTGCCCCTGAAGATTCTCCAAATAATGTAATATTATCTGGGTCACCACCAAATTCACTAATATTTTCTTTAATCCAATGCAAAGCTTGAATTTGATCTAAAATACCTAAATTACCACTTTCTCTATAGTTATCACCTCCCTTAATTTTTGAAAAATCAATAAAACCCAAGATACCAAGACGATAATTTATAGTAACTAAAATAATATTTGAGTGATTTCTTACAAAATTATGACCATTATACATTGGGTCTACTGTACCACCCCAGCCATAAGAGCCACCATGAATGAAAACCATAACTGGTTTCTTTTGAGAAAAAAAAAAATCTACTTTTTCTATTTTGGGTTCTTTTTGCATCCAAATATTTAAAGTTAAACAATTTTCACTTTGTTCGTAATAGGAAGCGGCTTCAGTTTCCCAATGTGTTTGAATAGGAGAATAGCCAAAATAATAAGCTTCATATATATTTTCACTATCATCCGGCTTTACAGGAGGTTTCCAACGAAGATTACCAACAGGTGGTTTTGCATATGGAATGCCTTTAAAAGAAATAATATTATCATTCTCCTCCTGTCCAACATAAATACCATTTTTACATTTAATAGCCAAAGTTTCGTTATATTTTCCTTCAATAATTTTATTTTCATTAAAATTAAAAGTATATTCTGATTTATCATTATCTTCAGTATTTTCATTAATTCTAAATTTTCGAGGTGAAAAGAAAATAAATGTTACACCCATTCCTGCTAATAATAATACTAAAAGAAAAGCAAAACAAATTCTTGTTCTCTTATTTTTATTTTTTTTTTTAATTATTGACATTGTTTTAATGTTTAAATCATCATCATTACTATCTAAATTGGTATTTACTTTTAATTCATCAAATTCTTTTTCTTCTTCTTCTTCTTCACTTTGACTCTCATCATATTCATTCTTTATTGAATGAGTCAATAAATTTGAAATTTCAGTGACATTCTCTGGTTGCATCATTTTGGCATTTATAAGATTTTGATTTTGATTTCGATATTTTTAATTAATTTTAATTTTAATTTTAATTTTAATTTTAATTTTAATTTTAATTTTAATGTTAAATTTAATTATAATTTTAATTTTGATTCCGATTTCGATTTCGATGTGAAAAAAATAAAATTTAAATTATGTATGTTATATAAATAAAAATAGAAAATATAATAGTTATGTAATTACGTATAGAAAACAAAAAATATGTTGAAAGTATATTATTTAATTTATTAAAAATATTATTAAATTATGTTTATTTACAATTAGTTTATATTAAATTAAAAAACATTTGATTTTTGAAATCTATTTTTTAATTTCAAAAATTATATATTATTTAATATCTATCTTTATTTTTTAATTTATATATATATATATATATATACAAAAATTATCGAATATTACGTTTTATTTAAATTATTAAAACTTTAAAATATATAGTACATATATATATATATATCAATACTTTTTGAAAAATGAAATATAGAAAATAATAAATTAATAATTATTAACTAACATTTAATTTAATATATGTATTGACTAACCAATAATATTTACGATACTTCATCTATATCAAAATATGTATTATATATAATATGTATAATATATAACAAATAGCGGCTTAACAAATAAAGTTTTTGTTTTAACTTTTAGCAAATTTTTAATTATTAACTTTTTCTTTTTTAATTATAAATAAAACCTAAAATTTATACTGATAAAAAATAAAACTGTATATAATATATATAATACAAGAATACAAAACAAAAAATGAAAATTTAATATTAAAGTTACTTTATCTATTAGTTTTTTATTTAGGTAATTAAGTAATTTTTATTATTTTGTTTTATTCTTTTTTTTTTTTTTTTTTTTTTTTTTTTTTTTTACAAAAGTTGTATTTTGCAATTGAAATATATCAATAGGAAAATTTATTAATAAACATTTAATTCTATATATGTATTTAAATTAATTCATTATAAAAATAAAAATTATGTATTATTTTTTATATAATTAAATAAAATGAACAAAATTGAATATAATGTGATTATACCATATTATATTTAATAGTAATATTTGACAATAATTAATAATCAACTTATTAGATTAAAAAAGGAAACAAACAATTTTTTTTTAGAATTTTGGAAAATTAGAAAGTTAAGTCCTTTAACTTGAGATATTAGCAATACAATTTTATAAAGTTAAATATATATAAGAATGAATCTTAAAAGTTCTATTTATTTAAAAATAATTATTTAATTAATTTATCATAATAATAACTCCATATTTTAATAATGTTATATATAATAAATATTATTTATTGTACTTATAATAACATAATTTCATATATATATATATATATGACTATTAAAATTTATATTAGAGTAATAATTATAATAATATTGTTATTATAATAGAATTCAAACAAGTTAATAAAGAATAAAAATGGTATTTTTAATGAGTTACTACTACTACCACTTGAACTACTGTAATTATTGTTGAATTCCCTGAATTATTTTTTTTTAGACTAGGAATATACTTTATTAATATTTATTAAAAAAAATATATTAACCCAAATACATCCGTTTCTTCTTTCAAGTTGAATCCTCTAATCATAAAATTATTTCTCTTAGAAACTTTATTTATTCTATTGATTTTCCGAAGAATTTTATTATAATGCTTACTGTTGAAAAAGATGCTAAAAAAAATAATAATAATTATTCATTTAATCAATAAAAATTTTAATAATTTATAAAATATAAAAATTAGAAAACAATTTAAAAAAATTTATATTCAACGCTTTAATTATTACTATTTTGATATATGAAAATATTTTTTGTTTAATATTTTATTTAATTATTATATAATTAAAATCACAAATAATAGATAGAAATGTTTTCTTAATTTATTTAGTTTTATTAATATATATTTTTTACTATCGATACATTACATGTAATACATTTAAAAATTATAAACAATTCTTTTCTTTATTTATAGATAAGAATGTTTATTTAATAAAAAAAAATAAAAAATAATAATTTATTATTATTATTATTATTATTATTATTTTTATTATTATTATTATTATTATTATTATTATTATTATTATTATTATTATTATTATTATTTTTATTATTATTATTATTTTATTATTTTTTTCTTTTTTAAAATAAAAAAATTATTACGATATTATTTATAATTATAAAAATTTATTTATTAAATATTTATTTTTTTTAAGATTTACTCATTCATTTATTTGAGTTGATATGGGTTGGCATGATTTAAAAAAAATTTATTGAATTAATTTAATGAATTTATTTATTTATATATTTTTATTTTTATTTAAACCTTTTATTGTATTTTATTTTAATTTTATTTGACTTTATATTTTATTTTATTTACATTTTTTCATGGAAGGTACGAGCAATAACTTCCTTTTGTTGAGCTGGGGTTAATTTAACAAAGTTAACAGCATATCCTGAAACACGAATAGTAAGATTTGGATAGTTTTCTGGATGTGCCATAGCATCTTCTAAGGTTTCACGTTTAAGAACATTAACATTAAGATGGTGAGCTCCCTTGGTGAAGTAACCATCTAATAAACCTGAAAGATTACCTTGACGTTCTTGTAAAGTTTTACCAATAGTGTTTGGAACAATAGAGAAAGTATTAGAAATACCATCCATACAAGAATCATAGTTAACTTTAGCGACAGATGAAAGAGAAGCAACAGCACCAGAGAATTCACGACCGTGCATTGGATTACAACCTGGTGCAAATGGTTGACCAGCTTTACGACCATCTGGAGTAGAACCTGTCTTCTTACCGTAAACAACATTAGAAGTAATAGTAAGAATAGATAGGGTGTGGGTAGCACCACGGTAAGTTGGTGTTTTTCTTAATTTGTTGATAAGCTTATCAGTAACAGTTTTAGCGAAGAAATCAACACGATCATCATCATTACCGAATTTTGGGAAATCTCCTTCAACCTTGAAATCAACTGTTAAACCAGTTTTTGGATCACGAATTGGTGTAACCTTGGCATATTTAATAGCTGAGAAAGAATCTGCAACAACAGAAAGACCTGCAACACCAAATGCCATAAGACGACGAACATCGGTATCGTGAAGAGCCATTTGAAGAGATTCATAGCAATATTGATCATGACAGAAGTGAATAACATTCATGGTGTTAACGTAAAGCTTGGCAATCCAATCCATAGCCTTATCATAAGTTTCCCACATCCAATCGAATGGAATTGGTCCTTCTGGAACTGGTCCGAAATCTGGTCCTACTTGTTTACCAGTTCTTTCATCCTTACCATGATTAAGAACGTAAAGCATAAGCTTGGCAAGATTACAACGAGCTCCAAAGAATTGCATATCTTTACCAATTCTCATGGCTGAGACACAACAAGCAATTCCATAATCATCACCAAATCTGGCAGACATAAGAGCATCAGATTCATATTGAATAGATGAAGTATCAATGGAAACCTTAGTAGCGAAATCTTTAAAGTTCTTTGGAAGAGCCTTATTCCAGAGAACAGTGATGTTTGGTTCTGGAGCTGGACCTAAGTTGTAAAGTGTATTAAGAACACGGAAGGAAGTCTTAGTGACTAAAGTACGACCATCACTTCCCATACCACCAAGAGACATAGTAACCCAAGTTGGATCACCAGCAAATAAATCATTATATTCTGGGGTACGTAAATGACGAGCGAAACGTAACTTTAAGATAAGATTATCTACAATTTCTTGAGCTTCGGATTCTGTAATAACTCCATTCTTTAAATCGTTTTCGAAGAAACAATCGAGGAATGCATCAACACGACCAAGAGACATGGCTGCTCCATCTTGTTCCTTAATAGAACCTAAATAACCAAAGTAAACAAATTGTGTAGCTTCTTTGGCATTCTTGGCTGGCTTAGAAATATCAATACCATATGATTTAGCCATTTGAGTAAGTTGTTTAAGAGCTTTAACTTGATCAGCAACTTCTCCAATTAACTTCATGGTTGGTTCATCCATTTGTTTCTTTTGAAGTTCGGCCTTATCTTTTTCCTTTTGGGCAATAAGACGATCAGTACCATAAAGAGCAACACGACGGTAATCACCAATGATACGACCACGACCATAACCATCTGGTAAACCAGTCATGATAGCATTAGAACGACCAGCTCTCATTTCCTTTGAGTAAATATCAAAAACTGCTGTATTGTGAGTCTTACGGTAGTCGGAGAAAATGTGTTCAACTTCCTTATCCATTGGAACATTAACAGCCTTAAGTGCATTCTTGACCATGTTAACACCACCAAATGGTTTAATAGCTCTCTTAAGTGGAACATCTGTTTGATAACCGTAGATGACTTCATTTTCTTTATCAAGGTAACCTGGCTTGTGAGAAGTAATAGTAGATGGAGTATGTGGATCAACATCATATAAACCACCATTAGCACGTTCCTTGGCTAAGTATTCTTCAGCTTTAGCAAAAAGTTTTTTAGTTTTTTCAGTTGGACCAGCAAGGAAAGAGCCATCACCTTCATATGGAGTGTAATGTTTCTTAATCCAACCTTCAACATCAATTTCACTCTTGGCAGCTGCATCCTTAGTAATACTTGGAGCTTGAGTAGCGTAAGTTTTAGTTTGGACAGATGGGAAGGAAGACTTCTTTGAAGTCTTAAGACCACTAGTGGTCATTGGAGTGGTATGGAAACCACGAGATGATTTACTGATTCTAATACCAGCAATCTTAGTAGCAGCAACAGCATTAACTGAAACTGATTTAGCAATAGCGTTATTAACTTCACATAAAGTTAAACTTTCCATTTTAATTTTTATTTGCTTTAATAAATTATTTTATTATTAAATTTTATTTATAATAAAAAAAATATTTTTAATATTGGTATATTAAGAATTATTATTAATAAAAATAAATTCTTATATTATTTTTAATTATTATTTGTTAATTAATATTTGTTTATTAATTTGATGATGAAAAAAAAAAAAAAAAAAAAAAAAAAAAAGAATTTTTTAGGTCTTTATATACTTTAAACAAATTTTAAAATTTATAAAATTTTTATTATTGGTTACACATAATATGGACAGATATAATATTGTATAAATTAATAATTAAAAATAAATAAATAATTAAAAATAAATAAATAAATAAACATTTTTTAATTATATAATATACAATATATTATAATAATTATATATTGTAATATATTATAAAATATATATTATGCAATTTAAATAAATAGTATGGTATATTCATTTTTTATTAATTTTTTAAAATTCGTAAAAAAATCCTTAATTAATTAAATGAAATATACATATCCTATTTGAGAAATTTTTAATTTTTATTTTTCATTAATTAGTTTTTTAAAATTCGTAAAAAAAAAAAAAAAAAAAAAAAAAAAAAAAAATCCTTTAATAAAATCCTACATATCCTATTTGAGGAATTTTTAAGTATTAAACATAAATATCATAAATTAGTAGGAATAATAAATAATGAGATGTCTAATAATACAAAATTTAAAAGATTGTATATTTATATTAAATACATTCATAAAAATCATAAAAATCCTACATTTAAGTTAGCAAAATAATATTTATAAATATAATATTATTTTCATTTTTAAAAATTATTAGTATTTCTTTATTAAAATAATGCAAAATATACTCCATAAAAAAAATGAAAAATATATATATATATAAATGTAAAAAAAAAAAAAAAAAAGGATAATTAAATAAGCACTATAGTAAATATTACAATAAAATTATATTTATTATTATTATTTTTATTGTCATACAATATTTTATAATAAATAATTTACAAAATTTATAATTAGATTTACTTAATTTTCATAACTTTTTTTTTTATTTTATTTTTGACTAGGAATAAACTTTATTTAATAATATAAACTAAAAAAAAAAGAAAAAAAATACATGAAATTAACGTTTATTATTTTTATTATTTTTAAAATATATTGTTAAGTATTTAAAAATAATAAAATAAAATAAAATAAAATAATTAGCTATTAACTATATACATAATTAAACTTTAGGAAATTATTTAATGTAGAATAACCGATCTTTATACAAAAAAAAATAAAATTTGAAATTAAAAAAAAAAAAAGAATAAAATAATTTATCCACTACAATTAAACACGAGGAATTAATATTATTGGTTAATAAAATCTTTAAAAGTAAATTATTTACAAATAATTTTTTATATATAAAAAATTATATATTTATATATATAATAAAATTTAATATATTAATATTGAAAAATATGGATTGTCAAAATATATTATATAAATAATAATTTAGTAATAGTAGTAAAATAATAATATTTATCTAATTATTTTTATCATATTATTAATAAATTATCAATTTTATAATAAATACAATGATGCCATGATAAAGAAATTTTCTAATAGTAAATAATATAATTAATTTTTGAAGTTCCTAATTAATAGCAATTAATTACGAATAATTAAATAAATGTTTTTCATTATTTATAAAAATTCAATATGTACTAAGATTACATAAATAGTGAACATATTTATTGTGACTTGACAATTTTTATTCACTCATTTAGAGTATATAAAAGTTGCCGTGATTTCATTATATAACATATTTCATTTTATATATTAGTTCTATATTAGATCAAATAATTTTTTATATATAAAAAATTATATATATTTATATATATAATAAAATTTAATATATTAATATTGAAAAATATGGATTGTCGAAATATATTATATAAATAATAATTTAGTAATAGCAGTATCTTATTATTAATAAATTATCAATTTTATAATAAATACAATGTATATTAGTTCTACATTAGAAAAATTAATAATTTTTCCTTTAATTGAGAAATTTAAATTTAATTTCTCAATTAATGGACAAATTATTAATTTAGAGAAGGACTTTCAAAAATATATATTAATCTTTTTTTATTTTTTTCTATTTTGTATATTTTTATTTAATATTAATTTTTATTTATACTAAATAATTTATCATGTAAATATTTATTAAAATATTAGTTATTTACATTTTTTTTAATATTAAACCCATAAAAAAAATATTTGTAATACAAATCAATAAATATTAAAAAAAAAAAAAATTATAACAATATGTGTTAAAATAAAAAAGTTCATTTTGAGAATGATGTGATTAATAAAATATTTTTTTTTTTTTTTTTAATTATGAATATTAAGACTTTATATTTAATCATACATATAATTATATATATTTTAATAATATTTAATATATCGTAGTGAATTCCTAAATTTTCAAATATAATCAAAATAATAATTTCTAATCCTTATTATGAATTAATTATTTTAACCAATAATGTTTAACCATTTATAAATGGATAAATTTTTTTTATTTTTATTAAATTATTTAATATTTACGTCTTAATCTATTTAATAATTAATTTTTTTAATATCAATTTTTAAATAAAAACGAAATATAAATTTAATTTATTTTTAATATCAATTTTTAAATAAAAACGAAATATGAATTTAATTTAGTAAAATAAAAAACAATATAATCAATATAAATACTAATTTTTATATTACTTAGCTTAAATTTTATATTAGTTAATTGTTGTACTTTACTAATAAATAAAATATAATATTAAAATTTTTGGATATATCTATACAAAAAAAAAAAAAAAAAAAAAAAAACATTCAGTATTCAGTATTCAGTATTCAGTAATTGAAAAAATATTTTTAAATTTATTAAAAATTATAAATATAAATAATTTTATTGCAAATATTATTTCATATAACTTTCGTGATAAGAAATAATATTTAAAGACTTCACTTTTTTCAAAAATGATTTTTATTATTTATTTAATTATTTATTGGTTAAAAAATTATATAATGTGGCAATTAATTAAAAATATTTAATCCACATTGCGAAATGATACCCATTCTTTATATCTATAATAAAAATATTAAATTTTATTTTAATAATATTTATTAAATATAATAAGTTAATAATAAATTTATATTTAAAAAAAAAAAAAAAATTTAAATTTTATTAAAAAAAAATTATAAATTAAATAAAAGTTTTAAATAACTCTTTTACAGTTTGAACAATAATATACTAAAGTGACCTCTTCATCACTTCTTGAATTCGTAAACGTCTCAATTCGATATATCTGTTATTATTACATCTTTTACACAGTATGGAATTATTTCTTAAATCCTTTTTTTCATCATCTAATAGTGGTAATTTATTTTTCTTTCTTAATTTATCTTCATGAAATAAGGAAAACTCTTTAAAAAATTTATCTAATGATTTCATCGAAATATAGTCCATTTTATATTTATTTTTTAATTACTAATTTATTTAAATTTGTTTATCTATTTATATTCATTTATTTTCTATTTTTTATTTGTTATATCTATTAAAACTTTTTAAAAATTATATTTCTACATATGATTTTTGAATTTTTAACTCAAATTTAGATTTTATAATTTTCATTTTATAAAAAAAATAATAAAAATTTCCTTAAATTAATTATAGTATGTATAAAATTAAAATAGAACTATTAATTTTTATAATGAAAAAGAAAAAATCTTAAATAGTAAAAAATCAAAAAAAAAAAAAAAAAAAGTCTATTATTATATTATTACTTATCCGCAGTATTTTAGTAAATTATTATTATGTTCCTCATCAATTAGAAATACATATAAATGGAAAAAAGTTTCTTTTTTCAAGGGTATAAGCATTATTGATTGTAATCAGTTATAAAAAAATAGATATATCATTAAATATAAAAATAATCAAAATACAGAAACTAATAATATTGATTATCAATAAAAGCCAATGTTTATGTTGATTGATAGATTGGAAAGTATTATTACCAATAAACATATAAGATATAAATATTATTTGAATGATACGACTAAACCTTCGTTTTTATGTCACTATCGATATTCCAAATCATCTCATTAAAATAGTTTATGATAGATTGGTAAAAATAATTCTTTCGGAAACTGCACATTATATTATTTGTAATACTGATTGTATAATTTACTTGCACTATTATAATGATTATTTCAATAAAACATATCTTTATGAGCAAGTACTAATGAATGATGATAATTCAAAATTACAAACTATTGAAATTATGAAAAATTATATCCTTATAAAATTATGCCATGATAATATATTAATAACTGAAAATAAAATAAATTTTACCGAAAACGGGTCCTGTGATATCGTTTTGAAAATCTTACCTTCCCTTAATATTTCATATCGATTCATTATTTAATGAAGAAAATCCAATAATAAGTATTGTGGTTTGCCTTTAAACATGTTATTATTTTTGTATGAAATAAATACTTTCTTTATTTCAATATTCTTTTTTTCAAAATATTAAATGTCTGATTGTCCTCATTTAATAATTTATCATTATGGTGTTCTCATATATTCCAATTGTTAGAAAACTAATATTAGTGTATTATCATTATTATTTAGAGAAGGGGTATTTTTTATAGGATTGCTATTATTAATTATAAAGGCTATATATAGCAGTATTATTAGTTATAATGCATTTATTAATTATATCAGTACACAGCTACAGTAAGGCTATTTATTTATATCGGAATTATGGCTACACAGTAACAGCATATCTATATCCGTATCATTAGTATATCATTAGTTATATCAGTATTATTTATTATTAATATTAGTGATTATTTAAATACTTAAAGTTTATTAAATTTATTCAATGAATCCAAAGGATAAATGTTTACTTTGGTAAGAAAATAAATTTCAAAAAAGAAAAAAATTATAAAAATAAAATTAATTAATTAATAATTAATTTAAAACAAAAAAAAAACAAAACAAAAAAAAAAAAAAAATAGAAAAAATAAACAATAATAGAAAACAGAGATAATTAAAAATAATCAAAAAAAATCTTTAAATATTTATATAAATATTTGAAATATTCATTTATAGAATTTTCAATAATATAAATATATCAATTAAGTAAAAATAAAAATAAAAACATAATAATATTACAAATAAGAAATAAATAAGTGTAATAATATATAAAAATATATAAAAAAATGTAATGAATCAAATTGGTATAATTTTAAAAAAAAAATAATACTAAAAAATAAAAAAATATAGAAAAACAAATAAATGTTAATAATTATATTAATATTATTATTATTATAAGTAAAACTTTTATTATCCTATGTGCAACTTATTATATAACAATGATACTAGCCTAATCTGGCCTGGTTCTTGAGTAGTTATATAATCCTCACCTAAGGCAACACCAAATAACCGATCTTTGATATAAAACAAATATGTGTAGTAACATATTTGTAAATTTAATAATAAATAATACATAATTTATATCTTTTTTATTTTTATTTTTATTTTTATTTTTTTTTAGACTAAGAGAATAACTTTATTTAATTTATAATAATAATAAAATTACAAGAAAAAAAATAATATAATACTTGAAATAAAATATTATATATTATAAAATTATAAAAGTGCGTTAGAAGCAATAGCCTCTAACTTTACCCATTCCTCGATAATAACACCACGTCCATTATTGTGAGTAATAATTTCAGTACTAGTGTTATCAATCGAATCTGTATTAGAACTTTCACCGGGAGGTGAAAATCCATACCTTATCATTTCGACGTCGACGCTCTCGGCAACAGTAGATTCGATGGAATACAATTTCATCATCAAACTAAAAGATCGACAAATTAATGGTATTACATTTGTTAGAAACTCCGCAATCCCCACAAAATACGGAACAGTTGACGAAGTTGAACTTTGTTTAAAAATATTGTCAACTAATTTTCTTTGCTCCCCATCATTAACTTTAATTTTTGAATATATTGAACGCCCGCCAAGAAGAGCACTCAATATATAATAATAAATATTATTATTATAATCCTTTTCTGAATCTAAAGAAACATACAAGGATTTTTGTTCAATTATCATTGCAAACTTCAAAAAGAGATCATCTAGAAAAGGTAAAGATTTATTTCTGTAATTTTCCAATTCTTTACAGGCAAAGATTCAGTGAGAAAAACTAGGTACACTAAACACCACAACAAGGGCAACATTTAGGGCAATCTTCTGAGACGATTTTTCTTTTAATGGAAATACTAATATCAGATTTAAAACCACACCTAATTCGAGAAATCCAAAAGAATCCCAACTGATACTTAGGATATTGAAATGTTAAGTTTCTGATTTCTGAAATAAATCCAAAATCATTCTCCTTGTAAATAATTGCTTTATTAGCTTTTGAGGATTTGAAGACATCCCTTTCCCAATAAAACTTTTTTATTTCACTTTTTTTCTTACCATTTAATTTCTTATCCAAAGTCCTTGATTCTTTAGTCCATGAGTAATGTGACATAGTAGGAATATTATTAGTGAGATGATTAATAATACATGATGAGTTTTTCCATTTTCTAAAGCATCGCAATTGAGATATAGCACAGACAGATAGTTGAAAGAGGAGGAATTCTCAATTCACGAGTAATATCATAGAGACTAACATAAAAATTGCGAGATTTAAATCCATAATTCCAATAAAGTCCTCTATTAATAGTTTTTTTAGCTTTAGAACATCTGCTCTTATTTGATCCAAAGAGAGGAGCATAATATATAACAAGACTAAGAATAAACGAAATTAAAACATATTTCTTCAATGGGAGAGGAATAGATTTATTAATAAGAAATCGAAAGTACAAATTTAATTTGACATTTAAATTACTGTTTAATTTGGATTGTATAGATTTCAATGATAAAGATTCATCAAAAGGAATACCAAGATAAGTATAGTTGTCAGTTTTAGATAATTTGTTACTACCAATAAAGAAAGATGGATTTTCATAATTTATCGGCTTAACAAAGTTAATCGGTTTTACAACAAGAGTAGCACACTTATTAATTCCAAAAGTCATTTCATTTTTAATAGCCCATTCATGAACTTTATTCAAAATTTTCTTAAGAGCTTGTTTAGATGGAGCAACTAAAACAATATCATCAGCAAAAAGTCCACCACAACAATATTGAGAATCTAAATATACACCATACTTATCACAATTATCCAGTACATCATTAATGAACAAATTGAATAAAATAGGAGATAGAGGGCATCCTTGTCTAACACCACAATTAATCGAAAATTCTTCAGAGAGATTACCATTAAAAAAAGCACGAGCTTTAGAGGATAGATAAAGATTCTTTAAA
This sequence comes from Neocallimastix lanati (nom. inval.), assembly GCA_016946835.1. Classification (NCBI taxonomy): domain Eukaryota; kingdom Fungi; phylum Neocallimastigomycota; class Neocallimastigomycetes; order Neocallimastigales; family Neocallimastigaceae; genus Neocallimastix; species Neocallimastix lanati (nom. inval.). The sequence goes on along the minus strand of JACVTC010000041.1, from coordinate 555,409 downwards.
AACAGATGACATTTACCTCTAATTCCTAAGTTATATAATTTGGTCAAAATATTAAAGATAGGTACTGAATCATAGGCTTTTTTAAGATCGAGAAAAGCAAGATAAGTAACATTTCCTTGAAATTTTCTTCTTTGACATATTTCTCTAATTGAAATATATAAACTTATGCATTCTTCTTTATTTCTAAATCCAAATTGTTCAGGTCTAACAAATTTATATTCAAAGGCATATTTAGCAATTCTATTAGTAACAATATTTGAAATAATTTTTGAGCCAACATTAATAAGAGAAATACCACGATAATTATTACAATCCGAAAGATCTCCTTTTTTTTGGAATTGATATTATAGAAGCCAAATTCCACTCTTCAGGGAAATCACCATCCCAGATTTTGTTAAATAATGAAAGTAAACATTTAGCACACTTAGAGTAGTGATCATCCGAAGAATCATTTTGATTATCAGATAAATCAGATTTACTAAAGAAGGCTTTAAAAAATTCAATCGGAATACCATCGGGTTCAGGAGCTTTATTATTTTTCATATCAAGTACAGTTTTTTGAATTTCTTCCATAGTAATAGAATCATTAATATTCCAAGTAGGATTATTATTAGGATTAGTTCTAAATAAACTTACCCAGTACTCATTATCCAAACTGTGTTGAGTAACATCAGAAGCTAGTTCACTGTAATATTCAGCAAATCGATTCAATTGATCCGAATGAGAAAATAAAAAGTTACTCTGCTTGTCCTTTAAAACGCTTGACGAAATAGAATTAGAGTACATAGGGTGAGATAGCTTCTTTAATTTTAACCAAGCACTCCTAGCATTTTTATTACGAAAATTATTACATGCGGATTCTATTGACTGATGAAATTGTTTTGATTTAATAGAAAACTTAATTGTCCTGACTTTACCATATATACTTTTATATTCACGAAGCAAATTTAAAAATTCATCAAGGTTTTCAAGGTTAGGACCTAAAGAAAAATTTTTGATTTCATTAAATGTAATATGCTTTTCATGAGAAAGTTTATTGATATAATAAGGGCAGCTGAGCCTTTAAGATCACAAGGAACTCTAGCATGAACTTTATCACCAACTTTATTAGCTGTTTCTATAAATTTATTGACCATTTCATTAGAATTTAATTCTTTATTATCATTAAATTCATTAAGAAGAATTGAGAAGTAGTTACTTGAGAATATTTCATTATGCTTTTCATTACACATGTGTTGGGACCACTTGAATCTTCTAGAAAGAGTAGGAGCACGAAAACCTTCTGAGTCATCTTTCTTACAGGAAAGGATAAGAGGAAAGTGGTCAGAAATATCATTGAATGTACTACAAACAGATACCTTATTAATATATTCCTTCATTTTACAATTAATATTGACAGAAATTGGAAATACGCTTACTAAGAAATTCCCAAAGTTTACTAACAGACCATGATTGAAGATCATGAATAAAGATAAAAATAAAATCTTTATTCTGAATACCATATTTTCGAAGGCCTCGCCGAAAAAAAAAGTATAGTTGCTGATTTTGAAGAAGTATTATCCATTTCAAGAAAGCCTAAAAAATAAAATAAAAGAAGTATAAAAAAATAATAATAATAATAATAATAATAATAATAATAATAAAAAATAGATAAAAAAAATTTTTTTTTTTTTTAATATATATAATAAAATAAAATAAAAATAAAAGAGAAAGTAAATTCCCTTTAAATAATATATATATAAAAATATTGGTGTTGAATAAATGAAAGCTTGAAATATATAATTGTTCTTGATGATTTAATAGTGTTTAGAGTTTGTAAATAATTGATTTTATCCGGTATTACTGATATAATATTTATAAATTTACACAAAGGTTAGAAATTTATTAATACAAAATTACTTGTAAATACTGTTAAAATGAATAATCGTTTCTTTTTATCTTTTGACTGATTGTAATTATTTCAATTAATAAAGCTTTTTAAGATGTTAAAAATTTTTGTTGAATAATCATAAATTAGCTAAAAGTATATTTAAAAAAGAAAAAATATTAGTAGAGAAAGACTATAAAAAAGATTCCTATCCGTTAAATAATGTCTTAAACACAAGCTTTGGAGTGAATCAATTTCCTACATTTCCATTTTACAATAGCTACATGAAAGTATAAATAATACTATAGAAAAATACATATACAAAATAATACTAAAATAAAAGATACAATATATTCATTACAATGATAATATGTAGAAACTACGTGATATTATTAATTATACAACTCCAATGTTACTACATATCCAGTTTAAAACAATATAAAACATCAAGTTCACTTTCTACAGTCTTCCAGTATTCCAGTTTTCTCTCTTGGTACTAGAAGCCACTTTAGAAAGGATAATCATCGATTATCATCAATAATCACAGAAAGCTGTAATTAGTACACCTGATATAGGTTATTCTTTTTCTATCAACCCTCCATGGACCTTGAAAAATAATCCACATCATTGGGGATATCTTTTTGATAATTATTATTTTATTTTATTTTATTTCATTATAATTATTGAATATGAAGTATTATTAATAATTATAATAATTATACTTTAATTCATATAAAAATAATATAGTTCTATATATTAGAATATTACTTATTTCTTATAAATAGATTAAATTATTTACATTAGAAATAGAGGACTCTCTTGTAAATTTTAGGAATTAGAATTATTATTTTAATTGTATGAATATTATAATTTTATTAATAAATTTTACTAAACAACCATTATTTTAAAAACCCACTGCTTATAAATTATTGCATATAAAAGTCCCACATATCGGGAGTATTGCATTTCAACATAATTTATGTATAATCATTTATTCATGTATTACAATGTGGCTTATAAAAATAAATGAATAGGATAGGGTTAATTTTTTTTTTTTTTTTTTTTTTTTTTTTTTTTTTTTAATTTTATTAACATTTATAGTAAAAAAAAAAAAAAAAAAAATAAATAATAAAGTAAAATAAAAAATAATAAAAAAATAAAAAAATAAAAATATAAGATAAAAAAAATAGATTAAAAAAAAATTAAAAAATAAAACTTTCAATTTAAAATAAAAAATAAAAAGAATAAAAATATAAGATAAAAAAAATAGATTAAAAAAAAAAATTAAAAAATAAAACTTTTAATTTAAAATATTTATAATAAATGGATGATCAATTAGAAATAAGTGAAACTAATGAAGAAAAAAACCAAATCATTGTAATCAAAAAATATAAATTTAGTTTATGGTATATAACGAATAGTACAAAAGTATTCAAATGTACTGAATATAAAACCGTTAAAAAATGTAAATCATACATTATTCTAAATAATAATAATAAAGTAATAAACTATGAAAACAAACATACTCATCCAGGAAAAGAATATGATGCATCTGTATCAATAGTAAAACATAAAATGAAAAATGAAATTAGAAAAACCTCAATCCCATTGATATAAATCCAAAAAATATATATAATGAAATATCTGAAGAAATTGGATTGATATTCCCTGAATATAATTCAATTAAATCTCAAATATCAAGATATATAAAAAAACAACTACCTCCTGATATATCAAAATTTAATGAAATTCCAGATAAATCTGAATATTATATAAACGAAAGAGATGAAAATTTTATGATATTCAAAAATTCTAATATTATAATTTTTCAATCACCATTTCAAACAGAATTGTTTATTAAATACAATGAAAATATGTTTGCACAAGCAACCTATGAACTGTTATTTGAAGAATTAAAAAAGAATGCAAGTAAATATAATAATAATATAATAGTTACACCAAAAATTTTGCATTGTGATTTTGAAAAAGGTATATCCAATGCTGCCATTATAATATTTCCTAATATTACTATTAAATATTGTATATGGCATTATAAAAGATCGTTAGAAGTTCAAAAAAACAGATTATGTTATAATGAAGTTGAAAGTAATCATAAAATTTATTTGTTTTATAAAGCTATTACAAATTTTCCTTTTATAAATCCTGAATATATATTTGATATTTGTAATTATATTAGAATTATATGTCAAATATATAATTATTTCCATTTTTTAAATTTTTTGGATTATTTTAATAAAACTTATTTATATAAATATGATATTCAAAATTGGAATTATTATAAGGATATAAACCACATAACAAATAATGCTTCAGAATCTTTTAACAATTACTTAAAAAAATTGTTTTACAAAAAACCTTCTTTCTATGAATTGATTTATCATTTAAAAAGAGAAGAATCTTTATCTTACTATAATTACAAAAGGAAAATTGAAGGAGTTTGGAAAAAGAAAAAAAGAAGAATATTAACAAAAACTGATGAAATCAATAATTTAATTAAAAAATACAAAAAAAAGGAATCCGAATTAATTGGTAAAAAATGTGATAAAAATGATACCATTGATTTATGGTATAAATGTTTATTAGAATTAAACAAGCTCTAAATTTATAAATAATAATAATTAACTAGAATATATATAGTTTAAATTATATTAATATCAATATCAATATATTTTATTAATATCAATATCACTATATTTTATTAATATTAATATCATTATATTTTATTAATATCAATATCAATATTTAAATTTTATTAATAATAAATATTTAATATTAAAATAAATTTTATTTTATTATTTAATTAATTTAATAATAAAATATTAAATATTTAATAATAAAATATAATAATAAAATGAAAATTAAATAATTGAAAATAAATAAAAATAAAATAAAATTCTTAACAGAAAACTTATTTATTCTTTTATTTATTATTTTTTTTAATTTTTATTTTATTTTTTTAATTCTAAAATACAATAAATAAAAATATACGTTGAAAGTTGTGGCGTATTACATAATTTATACGTATTGTACAAATATTTATGCTGATTATACATAAATTATGTCGAAATGCTTCACATCCCCACATATCATCTTTTTTATCACATGTATTTAGATTACCAAGTAATATTCACGTGATTGCAACTGGTTAACTAAAGTATCGAAATGATCACCCAGTTGTTTTTTGGTGATTGGGTTCAAGCAAACCATACTTTTACAACGGTTATTTAGCAATAGCCATCACGATAAGAGCACCAAGGCTGAAAATACATTATGGCAGTCCAGTAGGGACAAAACCACTTTGTGGAAGTATAATTATATATACTTCCTGGTCATAAAAAAAATTTTATTATTATTATTATTATTATTATTATTATTATTATTATTATTATTATTATTATTATTTATTATTATTATTATTATTATTATTATTATTATTATTATTATTATTATTATTATTATTATTATTATTTATTATTATTATTATTATTATTATTATTATTATTATTATTATTATTATTATTATTATTATTATTATTATTATTATTATTATTATTATTATTCTATCTACTAAAAAATTTATTATTTTATTTTTTCTTTTTTTTTTTTTTATTGTTAAGGATTTTTTGACACATTTTTTTTTTTTTTGTAATCATATTTGTTAATGTGGAACAAAAATCATCATCATTTTAAATTAGTCAATAATTTACCATTAAAAAATTTTTAAAAAACAATTAAAAAATAAATAAATAAGTAAATAAGTAAATAAATAGATAAATAAATAAATAAAAAAATTTATTAATTATTAAATGATTAATCTACAATAATCTGCACATCATTATTAATCTACATATTATAACATGTAGATTAATAATTATTATTTAATTTATAGATTAAATGATTATAAAAAGAAAAGAGCAATAGTATCCAAAAAAGTATAAAAGAGAATAAAATTACCTTTATAATAAAGTTTAATTTAGTTATTTTTTTCTTTTTTTTTTAAAAAAAAAAAAAAATAATAAAAAAAAAACAACAATAAATCATATTTTAATCATGAGCGATTTTCAAATTAAAGACGGACTGGCTTACCGATTATACGAAGGACAGAAATACAAGAATATCAACGTAGTATTTATTCATGGTACTGGTTGTAACAAAGACTTCTTAAAGGCGGTCCGGACCGAATTAACGGATTATAACGTTTATTTCTTTGATCTTCCGGGACATGGTAATTCAGAAGTTAGAGCCTATACAAAGGAAAGTTATCTAGATGGTATTAGTCACTTTATAAAGGATTTAACGAATGTAATTTTAATTGGTCATTCGTTAGGAGGAACCTTAACCGTCGGATCCTTGGCAAGAAAACCCAAGAATGTCGTTGGAGGAATTGTAGCTGGTGGCGCTTTAAATTTTGATAATCTACCGGCCGATTTTTTGAAAGGGGTTCACAACGGAGTCATCAATAAAGATTTGGTGTATGATGGTTTTGGTCATTTGGATCATCCAGAGGTAGTAGAAGCCATTCAAGCTATGGAACCAGATGAAGTGACCTTAAAGGATTGGCTTCTAGATGAACATATTGATGTCTCGGACGGGATCGAAGAAATTACAGTTCCTGTAAAAGTTATTGTGGGACGTGATGATTTCCTGGTTCCAGTAGAAAAATCAGAAGAAATTGCTAAGAGAATTCCCAATGCCACACTTATTGTGGTTAATAAAGCCCGTCATATGTTGATTGTTGCATTGAAACATCAAATTCGTTGGCTAGTGGATGAAATTCGTGAAGAGGCTAAATTAGCGTGAAAAAAAATTATGAATTCAATATCTAACTTTTAAGTTATTTTTAACTAAAATAAAAAAGATAAATAATTAATTCATTTTTTTTTTTTTTTTTTTTTTTTTTTTTTTTTTTTTTTTTTTTGATTTTTGATATGGATATTCAAGAAATAGAAAATAATTATTAATTATTTTTTTTAATTAATTTCATATCTTAATCTTGATAATTCTTATTTTTTAATATTAATATTTTTTTTAGTAATTACTCTTTAAAAAAATTTACATCTATTTTTTTTATTAACTCTATCAAATAATATAATAATATAATATTGTATATTTCTTTAATGATACATTTTTTTTAAATAAAAATAAATATATAAAACTAAAACAAATTGAAAATGTTTTTTATGCTTTTAATTTTCAAAACTTTTCTTGTATTCTTTTTCATCATTTCAGTATAAAACCAAAATGAAATAAAAACACTCTCTAAAAAATATCTTTTTATCATATATTTTTTTTTATGTATTTTTTTTTATTTTTTTTTTTTTTAGAAAAAAAAATTAAATAAAAAAAATTTAAACGAAACTCCTTTTTTACATTTACATTTTAAACATTAAACCATAAAATAATAAAAGCTTATTATAATAATTTTAATATATATATAATTTTATATCATATATGCAATTTATACTAAGTTCTCTTTTTTTTTTTTTTTTTTTTTTTTTTTTGTTAAAAATTTTAAAATGTTTATTGGGTATAATTTTAGACTTTATTTTTTCGATTTTTTTATAAATATTTTATTTTTAAATTTTAATTAAAAAAATATATCGAATTCAAGAAGTGATGAAGAGGTCACTTTAGTATATTATTGTTCAAACTGTAAAAGAGTTATTTAAAACTTTTATTTAATTTATAATTTTTTTTTAATAAAATTTAAATTTTTTTTTTTTTTTTAAATATAAATTTATTATTAACTTATTATATTTAATAAATATTATTAAAATAAAATTTAATATTTTTATTATAGATATAAAGAATGGGTATCATTTCGCAATGTGGATTAAATATTTTTAATTAATTGCCACATTATATAATTTTTTAACCAATAAATAATTAAATAAATAATAAAAATCATTTTTGAAAAAAGTGAAGTCTTTAAATATTATTTCTTATCACGAAAGTTATATGAAATAATATTTGCAATAAAATTATTTATATTTATAATTTTTAATAAATTTAAAAATATTTTTTCAATTACTGAATACTGAATACTGAATACTGAATGTTTTTTTTTTTTTTTTTTTTTTTTTTTGTATAGATATATCCAAAAATTTTAATATTATATTTTATTTATTAGTAAAGTACAACAATTAACTAATATAAAATTTAAGCTAAGTAATATAAAAATTAGTATTTGATATGAAATGATAATAAAATAAGAAAATGTGTAAAAATATCATAAAATAATTATAAAATATAAATGTAAATAATAATTACGTATTAAATGAAATTAATGAATACAAAATGTAAGAAATTAATGTAAAACAAATAGATAAATAGCAAATATGAAAAATATATTAATTAGAGTTTAGGAAATATTTTATTATAGTTCATATAGAAAAATAGTAATTTTATAACATTTATTAAGAATAGGAATTTTATTAGAGAATATTATTATAACACCTGATATTTACTCCTTAATATAATTTATATATTTCATAGTAAAAATCATATGTTATAATAATATAAAATTTATAATTAAGATAAAGTATAAATAGTACAAAAAATGTTTAATTGCTCAAGGAGCTAAATAGTTCAAAAATATATAATAAATAAATAAAAAGTTCTTAAAAGAAAACTATACTTAAAACCTCTCTTTAAGTGTATAAAGTTAATTTCTTAACTGAACCTTATCAAATTGGTGGAGATATCGGTTCAGGGAGGAAGTATATTAATTTTTACAAAATTTATTTTATTTTATATATAAATTTCTATTTACAATAACTTAAAGAATCCTTTATTTGAATTAATTCAATCTAAAAAGGTGATTTAATTTATAATTAAAAGTTAAAGAAGAGTGTGGATGTAGAACTTTTAATTATAGAATTAAGGAAGATTGAAAATATTTTAAATTAGTATTACGAAGAGTTATTAATATAGAAATTTTGGTCAAACTTATACAAAAAAAAAAAAAAAAAAAAAAAAAAAAAAAAAAAAAAAAAAAAAAAATTTTTTTTCCATATATTATTTCTATATATTATTTTAAATTTTATATATATTATTTCAATATATTATTTTATATAGTAAATTATTTTATTATATCTAATAATTATATTTAATAATATATTATAATATATTTTATTTTATAGTTGATAGTGATTTTAATATTATTATATTCATATATATTATAATTTTAATAATTCATTTTATATTTAACTATATATGAATTTATATTTTATTTTTGTTGAAAGTATATAATTTACAATTTTAAATTTAATTTATTTTCAAATAACAAATATTGAGTCATATTGATATAATATCTAATATAATTCAATATATTTATAATAGTTATTGTTATTTATTTACTCTTATATTATATTGAATTGTAATTAATTTTATAATTCAATATATTTATATTTATTATTTTTAACACGTTTTATTCATTAAAAAACTTTATTAAAAGATATTTAATATAACAATATATATTGCTTTATATATTGTTACATCTAATATATGGAAAATTTCTTTATTCATAAGAAAAGTTATTCATCATCTAGTAGTTCTAGCCATTCAAACGCAAGCCTTGAAGATAGTAGTGTTAATAATTCTCCCTTTAACTCTGACAATTCAAGTACAATAGTTAGGTCCAAAATGACATTTGATTCAAAGGATAAAATGTTAATGTTAAACGCTATCCAGAAGTTAGGTGCTGGTAATAAAAACGTAAAGTCCTGGATTAAGCAAATTACTTCCTGGATGAAATTGTTTGAAGAAACAGATATGAATGATGTAGTCCTTTGTATGAAATTAGCCTCCGCAGGAGACATTCCGGAATATATTGACGAATATGTTACACAAAATCCTGATAATCTCTCCATGGAGGGGTTAGAAAGTTTTCTTCTCACTGAATGGTTACACGAGAAGAAACAAAGTCAGCTATTATCCGAGATTAAAAACATGAGTATTGAAAGAAATGAAACAGTAGTCGAGTTTAACAAGAGATTTAAAGAAATATATAAGAAACTAAATGAAGAAAGTAAGAAATATATTTCTATATATGACTACGAGGGAACTCTGAAACCAAGAACTGTGGTTTGGTCAGGAGTTCATTCTTCCTGTTGTTCATCATTGGAGGAGGCTTATGAAAAAGCTGAACTCTATGATGAAATCTATCATGAAACAAATAAAAGGAAGAATAATAATTTTAGATCCTTATATCAAGAAGGTGGAGACAATAGAAATAGGATAGTAATTAAACCTAAAACTCTTTCTCCACAAGTAAAGGGAAAGTCTCCCAAAGAAAATGACACCATGGAAGACCTAACCAATAAAATGAAGAATTTAAGGATAAAGACTTGTTACATTTGTGAACAGGAGGGACACTTGAAATACGATTGTCCCAAACTGAAGAGATTAAATGCTCTCCTAGAAAAATTAGATAATCTTGAAGAAAAAAACTAAATAAAGGGAGTTTGCGGACTCCCGAAAATAAAGTAACCGCCTGAGAAACCAAATAAGCTATTTATCGCTGCGGCAAAGAGGAAGTCTAATTCTCAGGAGAATAATAATAATAAAAAGAAATACAATTTACGAGGTAATTCATCTCATGATGTTGAGGAAACATCAAGAGACAATATTACCCAAAATACTAATGTAGAGGATAATATATCTTTAAGGAATTTAATTATTCCTAAATCACAATTAAATAAATTAAAGAAGAAAGAATCATTAAATAAAACACAAAATAATATTACAAATATTCAGAATAATAATAATAATAATAATAATAATAATAATAATAATAATAATAATAATATTAATAATATTAATAATAATAAAAATAATAATAATAATTATAATATTTATAATGATAATGATATTAATAATAATGCTTATAATAGTAATAATAATAATGATATTATAAGTAGTAACAATAATAGTAACAAGTATAATGATAACGACAATATTAATAATAGTAGTCACAATTATATCAACAATGTTAACAATAATAATTTTAGTAGTACAAATTTATTAAATACCGAAAATATTAATTTATCACCTGATAGGGATACAAATTTGTCTACCAGTAATGCGCCACAAAACAGTTACTCTAACAATAATAATATTAATAATTTTAATAATCCAAATATGATAATAGATAGTACGAATAACAATACCAATAACCAAAGTAATAAAGGTTCCAATGTCAATAAGAAATGTCCACGCAATTTACGTCTAATGAATAATGTGGAACCTTATGATATTATTAAGGATATTGCTAACTTAAAATGCAATATATCTTTATCACAATTGGTAAATGGTAGTCCTAGATATAGGGCTGACCTAATTAAGGGGCTAAAATTAGAAAAGAATACCAATATTGTAAGTGCCCTTAATAACTTAGATGTTCAAATGACTATGGTTAATAATGTTGACCATGATTATATTAGTAAAAGTAGGGAAGTAAGGAAAGATGATATTGCTATTGTTCCAGCCACGGTGGATGATGTCACGTGTCGACTACTTGTAGACTCGGGTAGTAACCTTAATATTGTTTCCTCCAGATTCTTTAATTCTCTACCTGGAGAATATATTTCAGCCGGTATCAGTAGAGGTAGAATATTACAAGCTCTCTCTACAGGAGAACCCTCTCAAGGTCAATTAGTATTCTTACCCGTAAAAATAGGATTTTTGGAATTCGAAACCGCCTTTAGAATTATAGAAAACGATGATGCCTATTTTGATATTTTAGTTGGTTACTATACGCAAGCCCAATACAACTTCTTTGTTATACCTCCATTAAAAGCTTTATTTTTCATTAATGAAGACTCTTCTTGTCAATACCTGTGTGATACTATTTCTGATTTGGACTCAGAAAAGATTGCTTGTTTTGTAAAAAAAATTGATGATGTAAATGAAAATAATAATTTACACTGCTACGCCACAAAAGTTAAGGATAAGATGACCCCAAGTGAATTTATTCATAGCGACCGTATGTTAGATCACGTGGATGGAAAATATGTAGATTTAATCACATCTATTTTAGAAGACCATATAGTTATTATTGCTACCTCAACTAATGATTTGACCCCTTCTAGCTTGGGACCCCATCATATTAAAATTAAGGAGGGTGTTGCCCCTATTAAGCTACGATATTATCGTACTAATAATGTCAAATCAGCTATTATTAAAGACCATATTAAGGACATGATTAATAAAAGAATAATAATACCTTCATCTTCTGAATGGTCATTTCCAGTAGTATTAGTCCCCAAAAACAATTCTAATGATTGGCGTTTTTGTGTGGACTATAGAAAACTTAATGATATTACAGTTCCGGATTCTTATTCCCTGCCTTATATTGACGAAATATTTGATAACCTTGGAGGAGCGGAAATTTTTTCTACTTTGGATCTATTTTCTGGTTATCATCAAATTTTATTGGATGATGACAGTGTGGATAAAACCTGTTTCACCACTAAATATGGCAATTTTGTATTCAAGGTAATGCCATTTGGTCTGTGTAACGCTCCTGCTACGTTCCAAAGGGAAATGAATAAAATTTTATTTGACTTAATAGGCGTTTGTGTATATGTTTTTATAGATGATGTATTAATTTTTTCTAAAACTCCTGAAGAACACGTGAAACATTTAATTTTAGTTCTGGATATTTTCGAAAAATTTAATTTAAAAATTAACATTGAAAAATGTCAATTTATGAGGGAGGAGGTACATGTGTTAGGTCACGTGATATCTAAGGAAGGACTTAAAACCGATGATAAAAAGGTTATGGCAATAAAAAATTGGGTAATTCCTAATAATGTTTCAGAACTTAAGTCGTTTTTAGGTGCAATTGGTTACTATCGTAAATTCATAAATCAATTTGCACAAGTTGCTGCACCACTTACTAAATTACTACGTAAAGGTATAACTTTTAATATTAGCAAAGAAGAAACTACTAGTTTTAATAAATTGAAAGAGTGTTTAATTAAAGCCCCAATATTAATGTTTCCAGACTATACTAAACAATTCTTTATTAGAACAGATGCATCAAAAAAAGGTTTGGGTGGCGTTCTACTACAAGTGGCTGGTGAATTAGAACGTCCAATCCACTTTGTAAGTCGTTCATTATCTAGAGCTGAGAGAAACTATAGCATAACAGATTTGGAAGGTACAGCTGTTCATTACTGTGTTAAGCAATTCAAATTTTATATTGAAGGTAATCCTTATGAAACTATCGTATATACCGACCACAAACCTTTAGTCGGTTTATTTAATAATAAAGAACCAAACAATGCACGTCACGCTCGTTGGTGCATTGATTTAAGCATGTTAAAAGTTATCGTAAAATATGAACCAGGGAAAAAGAATGCTTTGGCTGATTCTCTTTCAAGATTACTTCCTATTATTGAAGAAAATAATAGTAAAGTCACTATGATATATAATGTTACAAGTGGCTTGACGGAGGAAACGTGCGCTTCAGATATGAATTGTATTAATAATTTATCGAATATTTTAGATAATAATAAACCAAAATATACAAACCTTGATTTTAGTAATATCTTAGAAAGTTTAAATATCCATTCTGGAAGCAAACCGACACGTAAAGATGTAGTATATACAATGTGGTATGAAGTCGAGAACTATCATAATAAGTGTCAAAACATAAAAAATTTAAATACATTAAATAATAAAAAAATTTTTGATTCTTTGAATGATCATGTGACTCCTTTAGTATCTCATACAATTATTAATATAGATGATGATACAGTAATAAATTCATTAAATTTAGAAGAAAATGATGAAGAAAACACTGAATTCTTAAAGAAATTTATCAAAGATAAAATATTTGAAATTGATAATAAGAAATATTTCAGAGATAATGGAACTTACCGAAGAATTGTAGAAGAATATGAAGAAAGAATAAAGCTTATCTGGGAAGCCCACAAGATTGGTCATGAGGGTTTTGACAAGACGTATCAACGATTAAAGAGACACTACTACTGGAAAGGTATGAGTAATGATGTTAAAGCAACCATTCAATTATGCTCTAAATGCCAATTATGTAAAAATAATAAATCTGTTGACGCCACAGAACGCTACGCCACTCCAGTCGAGGGTCCTTTCATACATTTAGGCATAGACATTATTGGCCCATTACCTATTACTGAAAGAAATAATCAATATATCATAGTGATAGTTGATTATTTCACTAAGTGGGTAGAAGCAGAGCCTTTGGCTACTGTCACTTCAAAAGATGTAATATATTTCTTAAGTAGAGTGTTTGCAAGACATGGCACGCCACAAGTAGTAACTACAGATAACGGTCCACAATTTAATTCAGAATTAACAAGAATATTTTTGGACTTATATGATGTATACATTCATTTTTCAACTACATATCATCCAGAAACTAATGGTATGACGGAAAATAGAAATAGGGAAATTGGGAAATATTTACGCCTTTTAGGTCAAAAGGAAAAAGATTGGGATATAGTGTTACCATCTGCTTTATGGGCTCTAAGAACTTCCAGGAATACAGCCACCAAACATTCCAGTTTTGAGTTGGTATATGGAAGAATTGACCAACAACCATTCGAATTAGCCACAACATTACCAACATCTAATGTACAAGCCACAAATGAAGAAAAATTATTGGAAAAATTTTGCAATCATTATAAATGGGTTTTAGAAGCAAGCCAAAATATGAAAAAAAACTAATAAGAAATGGGAAGAAGAAAGGAATGAAAACTTTAGAAATAATAAACAAAATACTATTAGGAAAAATGATCTGGTAAAAGTACAAAATTTCAGTAGATTTAAATTAGATCCATATTTTGTAGGCCCTTATAAGGTTATTGGAAAACATTTTAATGCGGTAAAACTAGCAGACCCAGATACAGGTTTAGTTCTTGAAAGACCTGTTCATCTTAAAAATGTTCAAAAATATAAGACAACTTTAGAGTAAGTTGTGTTATAGGAGGGAGAAATGATATGAAATGATAATAAAATAAGAAAATGTGTAAAAATATCATAAAATAATTATAAAATATAAATGTAAATAATAATTACGTATTAAATGAAATTAATGAATACAAAATGTAAGAAATTAATGTAAAACAAATAGATAAATAGTAAATATGAAAAATATATTAATTAGAGTTTAGGAAATATTTTATTATAGTTCATATAGAAAAATAGTAATTTTATAACATTTATTAAGAATAGGAATTTTATTAGAGAATATTATTATAACACCTGATATTTACTCCTTAATATAATTTATATATTTCATAGTAAAAATCATATGTTATAATAATATAAAATTTATAATTAAGATAAAGTATAAATAGTACAAAAAATGTTTAATTGCTCAAGGAGCTAAATAGTTCAAAAATATATAATAAATAAATAAAAAGTTCTTAAAAGAAAACTATACTTAAAACCTCTCTTTAAGTGTATAAAGTTAATTTCTTAACTGAACCTTATCATATTTATATTGATTATATTGTTTTTTATTTTACTAAATTAAATTCATATTTCGTTTTTATTTAAAAATTGATATTAAAAATAAATTAAATTTATATTTCGTTTTTATTTAAAAATTGATATTAAAAAAATTAATTATTAAATAGATTAAGACGTAAATATTAAATAATTTAATAAAAATAAAAAAAATTTATCCATTTATAAATGGTTAAACATTATTGGTTAAAATAATTAATTCATAATAAGGATTAGAAATTATTATTTTGATTATATTTGAAAATTTAGGAATTCACTACGATATATTAAATATTATTAAAATATATATAATTATATGTATGATTAAATATAAAGTCTTAATATTCATAATTAAAAAAAAAAAAAAAAATATTTTATTAATCACATCATTCTCAAAATGAACTTTTTTATTTTAACACATATTGTTATAATTTTTTTTTTTTTTAATATTTATTGATTTGTATTACAAATATTTTTTTTATGGGTTTAATATTAAAAAAAATGTAAATAACTAATATTTTAATAAATATTTACATGATAAATTATTTAGTATAAATAAAAATTAATATTAAATAAAAATATACAAAATAGAAAAAAATAAAAAAAGATTAATATATATTTTTGAAAGTCCTTCTCTAAATTAATAATTTGTCCATTAATTGAGAAATTAAATTTAAATTTCTCAATTAAAGGAAAAATTATTAATTTTTCTAATGTAGAACTAATATACATTGTATTTATTATAAAATTGATAATTTATTAATAATAAGATACTGCTATTACTAAATTATTATTTATATAATATATTTCGACAATCCATATTTTTCAATATTAATATATTAAATTTTATTATATATATAAATATATATAATTTTTTATATATAAAAAATTATTTGATCTAATATAGAACTAATATATAAAATGAAATATGTTATATAATGAAATCACGGCAACTTTTATATACTCTAAATGAGTGAATAAAAATTGTCAAGTCACAATAAATATGTTCACTATTTATGTAATCTTAGTACATATTGAATTTTTATAAATAATGAAAAACATTTATTTAATTATTCGTAATTAATTGCTATTAATTAGGAACTTCAAAAATTAATTATATTATTTACTATTAGAAAATTTCTTTATCATGGCATCATTGTATTTATTATAAAATTGATAATTTATTAATAATATGATAAAAATAATTAGATAAATATTATTATTTTACTACTATTACTAAATTATTATTTATATAATATATTTTGACAATCCATATTTTTCAATATTAATATATTAAATTTTATTATATATATAAATATATAATTTTTTATATATAAAAAATTATTTGTAAATAATTTACTTTTAAAGATTTTATTAACCAATAATATTAATTCCTCGTGTTTAATTGTAGTGGATAAATTATTTTATTCTTTTTTTTTTTTTAATTTCAAATTTTATTTTTTTTTGTATAAAGATCGGTTATTCTACATTAAATAATTTCCTAAAGTTTAATTATGTATATAGTTAATAGCTAATTATTTTATTTTATTTTATTTTATTATTTTTAAATACTTAACAATATATTTTAAAAATAATAAAAATAATAAACGTTAATTTCATGTATTTTTTTTCTTTTTTTTTTAGTTTATATTATTAAATAAAGTTTATTCCTAGTCAAAAATAAAATAAAAAAAAAAGTTATGAAAATTAAGTAAATCTAATTATAAATTTTGTAAATTATTTATTATAAAATATTGTATGACAATAAAAATAATAATAATAAATATAATTTTATTGTAATATTTACTATAGTGCTTATTTAATTATCCTTTTTTTTTTTTTTTTTTACATTTATATATATATATATTTTTCATTTTTTTTATGGAGTATATTTTGCATTATTTTAATAAAGAAATACTAATAATTTTTAAAAATGAAAATAATATTATATTTATAAATATTATTTTGCTAACTTAAATGTAGGATTTTTATGATTTTTATGAATGTATTTAATATAAATATACAATCTTTTAAATTTTGTATTATTAGACATCTCATTATTTATTATTCCTACTAATTTATGATATTTATGTTTAATACTTAAAAATTCCTCAAATAGGATATGTAGGATTTTATTAAAGGATTTTTTTTTTTTTTTTTTTTTTTTTTTTTTTTACGAATTTTAAAAAACTAATTAATGAAAAATAAAAATTAAAAATTTCTCAAATAGGATATGTATATTTCATTTAATTAATTAAGGATTTTTTTACGAATTTTAAAAAATTAATAAAAAATGAATATACCATACTATTTATTTAAATTGCATAATATATATTTTATAATATATTACAATATATAATTATTATAATATATTGTATATTATATAATTAAAAAATGTTTATTTATTTATTTATTTTTAATTATTTATTTATTTTTAATTATTAATTTATACAATATTATATCTGTCCATATTATGTGTAACCAATAATAAAAATTTTATAAATTTTAAAATTTGTTTAAAGTATATAAAGACCTAAAAAATTCTTTTTTTTTTTTTTTTTTTTTTTTTTTTCATCATCAAATTAATAAACAAATATTAATTAACAAATAATAATTAAAAATAATATAAGAATTTATTTTTATTAATAATAATTCTTAATATACCAATATTAAAAATATTTTTTTTATTATAAATAAAATTTAATAATAAAATAATTTATTAAAGCAAATAAAAATTAAAATGGAAAGTTTAACTTTATGTGAAGTTAATAACGCTATTGCTAAATCAGTTTCAGTTAATGCTGTTGCTGCTACTAAGATTGCTGGTATTAGAATCAGTAAATCATCTCGTGGTTTCCATACCACTCCAATGACCACTAGTGGTCTTAAGACTTCAAAGAAGTCTTCCTTCCCATCTGTCCAAACTAAAACTTACGCTACTCAAGCTCCAAGTATTACTAAGGATGCAGCTGCCAAGAGTGAAATTGATGTTGAAGGTTGGATTAAGAAACATTACACTCCATATGAAGGTGATGGCTCTTTCCTTGCTGGTCCAACTGAAAAAACTAAAAAACTTTTTGCTAAAGCTGAAGAATACTTAGCCAAGGAACGTGCTAATGGTGGTTTATATGATGTTGATCCACATACTCCATCTACTATTACTTCTCACAAGCCAGGTTACCTTGATAAAGAAAATGAAGTCATCTACGGTTATCAAACAGATGTTCCACTTAAGAGAGCTATTAAACCATTTGGTGGTGTTAACATGGTCAAGAATGCACTTAAGGCTGTTAATGTTCCAATGGATAAGGAAGTTGAACACATTTTCTCCGACTACCGTAAGACTCACAATACAGCAGTTTTTGATATTTACTCAAAGGAAATGAGAGCTGGTCGTTCTAATGCTATCATGACTGGTTTACCAGATGGTTATGGTCGTGGTCGTATCATTGGTGATTACCGTCGTGTTGCTCTTTATGGTACTGATCGTCTTATTGCCCAAAAGGAAAAAGATAAGGCCGAACTTCAAAAGAAACAAATGGATGAACCAACCATGAAGTTAATTGGAGAAGTTGCTGATCAAGTTAAAGCTCTTAAACAACTTACTCAAATGGCTAAATCATATGGTATTGATATTTCTAAGCCAGCCAAGAATGCCAAAGAAGCTACACAATTTGTTTACTTTGGTTATTTAGGTTCTATTAAGGAACAAGATGGAGCAGCCATGTCTCTTGGTCGTGTTGATGCATTCCTCGATTGTTTCTTCGAAAACGATTTAAAGAATGGAGTTATTACAGAATCCGAAGCTCAAGAAATTGTAGATAATCTTATCTTAAAGTTACGTTTCGCTCGTCATTTACGTACCCCAGAATATAATGATTTATTTGCTGGTGATCCAACTTGGGTTACTATGTCTCTTGGTGGTATGGGAAGTGATGGTCGTACTTTAGTCACTAAGACTTCCTTCCGTGTTCTTAATACACTTTACAACTTAGGTCCAGCTCCAGAACCAAACATCACTGTTCTCTGGAATAAGGCTCTTCCAAAGAACTTTAAAGATTTCGCTACTAAGGTTTCCATTGATACTTCATCTATTCAATATGAATCTGATGCTCTTATGTCTGCCAGATTTGGTGATGATTATGGAATTGCTTGTTGTGTCTCAGCCATGAGAATTGGTAAAGATATGCAATTCTTTGGAGCTCGTTGTAATCTTGCCAAGCTTATGCTTTACGTTCTTAATCATGGTAAGGATGAAAGAACTGGTAAACAAGTAGGACCAGATTTCGGACCAGTTCCAGAAGGACCAATTCCATTCGATTGGATGTGGGAAACTTATGATAAGGCTATGGATTGGATTGCCAAGCTTTACGTTAACACCATGAATGTTATTCACTTCTGTCATGATCAATATTGCTATGAATCTCTTCAAATGGCTCTTCACGATACCGATGTTCGTCGTCTTATGGCATTTGGTGTTGCAGGTCTTTCTGTTGTTGCAGATTCTTTCTCAGCTATTAAATATGCCAAGGTTACACCAATTCGTGATCCAAAAACTGGTTTAACAGTTGATTTCAAGGTTGAAGGAGATTTCCCAAAATTCGGTAATGATGATGATCGTGTTGATTTCTTCGCTAAAACTGTTACTGATAAGCTTATCAACAAATTAAGAAAAACACCAACTTACCGTGGTGCTACCCACACCCTATCTATTCTTACTATTACTTCTAATGTTGTTTACGGTAAGAAGACAGGTTCTACTCCAGATGGTCGTAAAGCTGGTCAACCATTTGCACCAGGTTGTAATCCAATGCACGGTCGTGAATTCTCTGGTGCTGTTGCTTCTCTTTCATCTGTCGCTAAAGTTAACTATGATTCTTGTATGGATGGTATTTCTAATACTTTCTCTATTGTTCCAAACACTATTGGTAAAACTTTACAAGAACGTCAAGGTAATCTTTCAGGTTTATTAGATGGTTACTTCACCAAGGGAGCTCACCATCTTAATGTTAATGTTCTTAAACGTGAAACCTTAGAAGATGCTATGGCACATCCAGAAAACTATCCAAATCTTACTATTCGTGTTTCAGGATATGCTGTTAACTTTGTTAAATTAACCCCAGCTCAACAAAAGGAAGTTATTGCTCGTACCTTCCATGAAAAAATGTAAATAAAATAAAATATAAAGTCAAATAAAATTAAAATAAAATACAATAAAAGGTTTAAATAAAAATAAAAATATATAAATAAATAAATTCATTAAATTAATTCAATAAATTTTTTTTAAATCATGCCAACCCATATCAACTCAAATAAATGAATGAGTAAATCTTAAAAAAAATAAATATTTAATAAATAAATTTTTATAATTATAAATAATATCGTAATAATTTTTTTATTTTAAAAAAGAAAAAAATAATAAAATAATAATAATAATAAAAATAATAATAATAATAATAATAATAATAATAATAATAATAATAATAATAATAATAAAAATAAAAATAATAATAATAATAATAATAAATTATTATTTTTTATTTTTTTTTATTAAATAAACATTCTTATCTATAAATAAAGAAAAGAATTGTTTATAATTTTTAAATGTATTACATGTAATGTATCGATAGTAAAAAATATATATTAATAAAACTAAATAAATTAAGAAAACATTTCTATCTATTATTTGTGATTTTAATTATATAATAATTAAATAAAATATTAAACAAAAAATATTTTCATATATCAAAATAGTAATAATTAAAGCGTTGAATATAAATTTTTTTAAATTGTTTTCTAATTTTTATATTTTATAAATTATTAAAATTTTTATTGATTAAATGAATAATTTACAATTTATAATTGATTATAGTTTATTATTAATATAATTTTCATATATTTTGATTCAATTTTGAAATACAATAAAAACATAATTATTCCATATTTTTGTTTAATTTTTGATTCATTAATTATTTTTATTATTTTTTTTAAAATAAAAGTATATTTTATAAATTACATGATAATAATAATAATAATAATAATAATAATATATACGAAATGAATAAAGCACTCTTTTGAAATTTTATTATTTTTTTTTAAATAAAAGTATATTTTTTAATTTACATAATACTAATAATAATAATAATAATAATAATAATAATAATAATATATACGAAATGAATAAAGCACCCCTTATGAAAATTTAACTAAATAATTAATTAAAATCATAATATTTTCAAAAATTACCATCAATAAAATAAAATAAAAAAAAAAAAAAAACAATAGAAGCTTATAATAATTGAAGCCATACATTTTTGAGATATTCTATATAGTCATAAATAAATATATAAATAATAATTATTTCAAAAGAAATAATAATATATTCTATTAAAAAAGAATTAAAAAGAAAAATTATTTTTTACAATTGAATATTAATAAATTACATATAAAAAAAAAGAATATATATATATATTATTTATTTAATTATTATTTTGAATTAATATTTATTTATTTATTCATTTGTTTATATCAACACTCCACTTGCCGAAATGCAACCTGGCGAAACGCAATATTTCAATACTACGCCACTTAGAGAAATGCAATTCTCCCTCCATTCAATAGGGGATCGTCGTGCATTTCTCAATTGTGTAATTCGCAATGTGGCATGTGGTATATAATTTTTTTAAATAAAGCCATACATTTTTAAGATACTCTATACAGGGGAGGTTGCATTACGCCAATTTTTTTCACGTGATATATATAAATTTGTGGCTATAGCTATATTATGCTACATAATATTATTTTATTGTATTATTTTGTTATTTCACTTTTTAAATTAATTATTAAGTGAATAATTAAATAAATCATATAATTATAATGATAAAATTATTAATTATAGAGACGTATTTGAAAATTTATTTAAACTGTATATATTTAATTAGCTTTATAAATTAAATTTTTGAATGACAGAATTTTGATTATTTCGTTTGGTTATCCCTCATTTTTTAATTATTTATTATAAAATAATATTTATATTATATTATTTAAATCAGTTAAACAATCAAACCACAAATTAATAGTATTATTTCTATCATATTTAGTATCAATTAACTTGGTTTCAATATTTTTGTAGTGTTCAATTAAGACACTGATTTCATTAGCTTTATTTATTGCTCTTTTTTTTATTTTCCAAATTCCTCTTATTTTTCTTTGATAATCATAATATGGTAAATGTT
This sequence comes from Neocallimastix lanati (nom. inval.), assembly GCA_016946835.1. Classification (NCBI taxonomy): domain Eukaryota; kingdom Fungi; phylum Neocallimastigomycota; class Neocallimastigomycetes; order Neocallimastigales; family Neocallimastigaceae; genus Neocallimastix; species Neocallimastix lanati (nom. inval.). The sequence continues at coordinate 532,789 of JACVTC010000041.1, read as the reverse complement.
TAAGTTTATTTAATTTATCTATTAATTCATAATAAGATGGTATTGTTGGAAATAAATTATTTAAATAACTGTTGATTCTGAAACTATAATATTATTGTTACATGTATTAGCATTTTTTTTTTAATTTTTTAAATATTTTATATATTTCTTGTTCTTTATTTTGTAATATTGCAAAAGAAGTAGTGTAAAAACTATCTAATTCTTTAGCGTAAGTTCTTGTAATAAATAATTGATAACTAAATTTAGGGGCAATATAAAATGTACCATCAACAAATATATCATTATTATATTCCCTAAATAATTTTACTTGAAAAGGAGATTGAAAAATTATTAAATTAATATTTTTTGAATATCATAAAATTTTCACCTCACTTTGTTTTATATTGTTTTATAATATTTAGATTCATTATGAATTTCAGTAAATGTTGTTACATTGGATGGTAGTTTTTATTTAAATTTCTTGATATTTGGGATTTAATTGAATTATATTCCGAACATATAAATCTCATTTCTTTAGAAATTTTATTATATAGGGGTTTTATTTTTATACCATAAGGAATTGAACTTTTTTCAATTCCATCTTTAATTTTATGTTTCATTATAGATAGAGATACGTCGTATTCTTTTTCAGGATGATTATGTGAACTATCATATTTTAAGATTTCTTTCTTATTTAAAATAATAAAAGATTTACATTTATTTCTGTACATAAACTTTTGAATTATCTTTTCTTATATATAAAAAATTAAATTTATATTTTTTATTATTAATAATTTATTTTTTTCCTTTGTTAGACTCATTTACATCAATAATTAGATTTTCTTCCATTTCTATATTTTTATAAATATTTTTTAATTATATAATTAAAATTATTATATTAATTATCCAATATTATTCTAAATACTAATTTTGAAAAATTAGTTTTTCAATTATTTGTAAAAAAAAAATAAATAAATAAAGAATGTAATAGTAAGTACAAGTATACAAAATAAAATAAAATAAATAGTAGAATATAAATATAAGTACAGATTGAATAAAATAAAATAAAATAAAATAAAATAAAATAAAATAAAATAAAATAAAATAAAATAAATAGTAGAATATAAATATAAGTACAGATTGAATAAAATAAAATAAAATAAAATAAAATAAAATAAAATAAAATAAAATAAATAGTAGAATATAAATATAAGTACAGATTGAATAAAATAAAATAAAATAAAATAAAATAAAATAAAATAAATAGTAGAATATAAATATAAGTACAGATTGAATAAAATAAAATAAAATAAAATAAAATAAAATAAATAGTAGAATATAAATATAAGTACAGATTGAATAAAATAAAATAAATAGTAGAATATAAATATAAGTACAGATTGAATAAAATAAAATAAAATAAAATAAAATAAAATAAAATAAAATAAAATAAATAGTAGAATATAAATATAAGTACAGATTGAATAAAATAAAATAAAATAAAATAAAATAAATAGTAGAATATAAATATAAGTACAGATTGAATAAAAAAAATAAAATAAAATAAAATAAATAGTAGAATATAAATATAAGTACAGATTGAATAAAATAAAATAAAATAAAATAAAATAAAATAAATAGTAGAATATTAAACATAAAGTACAGATCGAACAAAATAAAATAAAATAAAATAAATAGTAGAATATAAATATAAGTACAGATTGAATAAAATAAAATAAAATAAAATAAAATAAAATAAAATAAAATAAAATAAATATTGAATGTAATAATATAAAAGTACAAGTATATAAAATAAAATAAAGTAAATATTTATTATTATTTTTAATTAAAGAATATTAAAGACAATTTATTTTTAAAAATAAAATGTTTTATTTAATTATATATGTTAGAAAGCAAAAAAATCATTTATATTTAATGAGATTATTAACAATCAATAACATTGTTTTATATATTAAATTACATCATCAATTGAATACAATAAAAATGTAAAAAATTTTCATTTCTAAAACATTGATCTGTAATATTCTTTAATAAAAAAAAATATTAGATATTTATTTTATTTTATTCAATCTCTACTTATATTTATATTCTACTATTTATTTTATTTTATTTTATTCAATCTGTACTTTATATTTAATATTCTACTATTAATTTTATTTTATTTTATTTTATTTTATTTTATTTTATTTTATTTTATTTTATTTTATTTTATTTTATTTTATTTTATTTTATTTTATTTTATTTTATTTTATTTTATTTTATTTTATTCAATCTGTACTTTATACTCATATTCTACTATTTATTTTTATTTTATATACTTATTACATTTTTTATTTATTTATTTATTTGTTTGTTTATTTATTTATACATTTATTTTTTTTACATATAATTTTATTAAAATTTTTTATGGCGTTAACAAAAAATTTTACAAGCCATTAAAAATAAATGGCGTATTGAAAATTTGTATTATAAAAATTGGCGAAATGAACCACATTCAATTAATACACATAGATAAATGTTACACAACATAAAAATATAAGAATAAAATATTAATATAAGATAAGAATATAATATTGATAATAATATAAGAATATAAAAATATAATATTAATAATATAAAAATATAAAATAAAATGTGATTATTTTAACAGAAATAACAAAATAATACAATAAAATAATATTATGTAACATAATATAGCTATAGCCACATTTTTATATATATATCACGTGAAAAAAATTGGCGTAATGCAACTTCCCCAATAATTATTATTTCAAAAGAAATAATTATATATTTTTTCAATTAAATATAATTAAATAACTATTTCAAAAGAAACAATAATATATTCTATTAAAAAGAAATTATAAAATGTTATTTTTATAATTGAATATTAATAAATTATATATAATATATATAAAAAAAGAATATTTAGTATTTATTTAATTATTATTTATTTGATTATTAAAAAAAGCCACATACAAAATACGCCACATTAATAAATACACGATTCCATTCAATAATAATTTATTTTAACCCTTATAAATAACATAACCTTTTATAATACAATTATTAAAAATTTTTTTATTACACTTCATATTTAATTATTAATATATTATTTTTATTTATTATGAATTATTTTAATGAGTTTTCAAATACTTTAATAAAAATTGTCAGTTAATTTTTCAAATATTCAAATTTATTATATATTTGATAGTAATTTTTTTTTATTATAATTTTATGTTTCAATTTATTAATAACAATATTATTATTTACACATAAAATAATTTCTTTAGTATATTTATTTAATGAATTTCATATTTTTTTTTCATCTATTTTTAATTTAAACATATCTTTATTTTTATGAATCTTAATAATAATATTAAAAAAATATAAAATTTTAATGTTAAGTAAATACAAATAAATAATATTAAAAAAATATATAATTTTAATGTAAATACAAACAAAAAAACATACAAACAAACAAACAAAAAAAAAAAAAAAAAAAAATTATATAAATCTAATACAAAAACTTTTTATTCAATATTAATGTGTATTATATTATCTAATTTAAGGATGAATTAATAAAATAACAGAAATTAATATCGTAGTAAATATGTCTAAAATTTATTATATCAAATTTATTTAAAAAAAAAAATAAAAATATTAGTTATAAATATATATATAATGTTTTTTCTTATTAAAAGAATATATTCATAATTTAATTATTAGATATTAATAATTATAACATTTTATAAATTTAGATTATTTTTATTTTATTTTATTAATGTTTCAAAAACGTGAAACTTTAAAAGGTACTATGGCTTATCCAGAAGATTTTTTTAATCTTTCAATACAACAAAATTTTTAAATTTTATATTTACAATTAATATTATATATGAATATATTTTTATTATACATATATATTCATATATATGTATATACATTTATCAATAGATGACTTATATTACAAAATCTAATTATATTAATTATTGTTTGATTTTATATTATTATATAATATTTTATTTTATTTTATTTTATTTAATAAATTTATATATTATTGTTACTTAAAATTTTATTAATGGTGTTAATAAAATGAATGTATTGATATAAAATGTATTCTACAAATAATATTAAATTGTCATTATATATATATTAATATACATTTATGATTTTGAAAATTGGATATTTTAATATAATATGCGCAAAAAAAATTTTTTTAAAATTAAATATATAATTAAATAAAATAATTCAAAAAAGAATAATACTATTATATTATTCTTTTTTGAAATAAGATTGTCTTTTTTCAATCATTAAATCAATTAATCGGCTATAACGTTGTTGTTCTTTAAATATTAATTTTTTAAATTAAAAAAAAAAAAATAAAAAAATAAAAATAAATTAGCATTTTAAAAATTATAAAAAGTTAAAAAAAGTATTTATTAATTATATTATTATTATTTAAAGTATTACTATTGATATTTATTATTTCTTTTATAATTATAATTATTGTAATATTTTTTTTTTCTTTTTCTTTTCTTTTTTTTTTTTATTATTTTTTCTTATTATTATTAAATATAGTAAAATTTTTAAATTTACCAGTTCTTTCTAATTCATTTATGTTTATTGATCTCTTAGCACCATATGATTCCAATAAACGAATGACATTATCACAACGGAAATATTCAGCTTTCATTAATGCGGTTTCTTCATAGTTATCTTTTAAATCAATGATAATATCTTTTCTGCTTAGTAGCATACTACAAATGGTACAATTGTTAAGTTTAGCTGCTATCATTAAAGCAGTTTCTCCCTTCTTTGTTTGCTTATTAATATCTAAGTTCTTTTGTTTTAATAAATAATTAATTAGCTTAATATTTCCCATACGAACTACCTTCATTAAAACCGTTTCTCCGTCACGATCTTGGATATTAATGTCTAGACCTCTTTCGTGCTCTAAAAGCATCTTTATAATTACTATATATTCTTGACGAATAGCCACCATAAAGGCTGATATACCCAACTTATCCACATGATTAATATTGATATCAGGACGTTTTAAAAGTAAACAAGCAATTTCAACATTATTTTGTTCAATTGCTCGAATAAGAATTGTTTTTTGTTGCTTTCCATATGTCATATTGATATCCAAATCCTCTCTCTTCAAAAATAGTTTAATAAGAACTGTATTATTTTTTTCCGCAGCTCTGTAAAAAGCTGTATTTCCATTCATATCACGAATATTAATGTCAATATCTAAACGCTTTAATAATAATTTTGTAATTTCATAATCATTTCTTTCTACTGCTTCAATTAATGGGGTTCTTCCTTCATTACCTACTGTTCGTATATTTACATTAGTGTCCATTCTACAGAGTAACATATGAACCACCTCAATATTTCCTCTTATAATAGATTCAATTAAAGCAGTTCTTCCATTCTTAAAATATCGTTTATTAATATGAACATCTCTTCTTTGTACAATTACGTATGTAATAGCATTATTAACCTTTATTTTAATTAAATTAATTTAATATAAACAAGAAAATTATAATAAATATATATATTCATTATATTAAATATATATATATATATATAGTTTAATTTAAATATGTTATATAATTTATGTTTAAAAAAAAAAAAAAAAATTCAAATATATTTATTATTATATTAAATATATATATATTAAATTAACCTGTTGTACTGCTTTTAACAATGGAAATTCGCCAAAACAATTAACCCAATTCACATCTATATCTGGTTTTGAGAGAAGAATTTTTATAACATCAATATTTCCTATTTCAATGGCATCAATTAATGGACTATTACCATTAATATCGGTAGCGTTAACATCAATATATGGGAATTTAAATAATTTAATAATAATATTCTTTTTATTTGGTATATTTTCATCATAATAAATATCTTCATTATTCGAAGAGTTATTCTTGTTTTGTAATCTAATTTCATCGATGGAACAAGTATTAGATGAAACAGTAGATGAAGATCGAGAAACTATAGTTTCATTACTTTTTGTTAACTCTTTATTACTTGCATTCTTTTTTTCTTTTGAGCAATCATTTTTATTTGTATTTTCTTTTTTAATTTGGTTATTATTATCCAAATTATCTTTATTATCAGTATTAATATCATTATTTTTATCATTTTTATCATTATTTATATCATTATTACTGGTATTATTTTTATCATTATAATTATTAATATTATTATTAATGTTAGCATCGTTGATAGAATAATTAGGATTATTAAAGGTATATCTATTTCCTAATAAGTTTAAATTATATATTTTTTCCATATCGATATCTGTTAAGGAAGTCATAGACTGAAATTTATTATTTTTCTTATCGGTATATAATTGACCTTGATCATCAATTTTTACATCAGGTATATTATTAAGTTTTCGATCAATTAGTTGATAGTAAATGTTATCATTATTAATGAGTCCAGAATTATATTCTATAAATTTGTAACGGGTGTTCTTACAATCTATTAGGGAGGATGATTCCACAGAATGAGTTACATTTTCACAATTTTTATGGGATGTTTTTGTTAATTTTTCAGAGTATTGGCGAGTATTGTTGCTATCGGTCACTAAAAGATTTTGAATGATAATATTATTGGTAAGGTAATCAAAAGCATAATTATAATTAACTTTCATGGGTTGATAGGATTTTATAGAAACTTGATTATTGCAATTGTTGTTATATGGATTGATACTAATTTTTGGTAATAATACAGAATTTGTATTTGTTTTATCATTGGAGTTATAATAATTATTATCAGAATTAGTGTTACTATTATTACTAATTATAGCATTAATATTATTTTCATTTTTATTTTTATTATTATTATTATTTTTACTTTTATCCTTATTATTATTATTATTCGAAGGGTAGTATTTATTGTCGTAATAACGCAAATTTTTCTTTTTCTTTGCATTTTTTTTCAGCTTTTTTTCAGCTTCTTGATCTTTAGGATTTGTTCCTTTGGTTGGATTGATGGCCACATGTAGTACTGTTCTTCCAAAATAACTAAATGTATTAATGCAAACACCTTTAATATCTTTCAATAATTCTATGGCTAGTGAATAATTATTAGATTTCAAATATTTATAAAGTTTAACGGTATTTATAATCTCTGGGAAAATAGATAATAAATCATTCATACGTCTTTTAGTAATTAATGCTTCTGCTTGGGCAGACATTGTTATTCTTTGAACTAGTTGTAATCCAACAATTAAGATACGATAACAAGCAATTAATTGCAAGTTAAGAAACCTAACTAGATGTTTATAAATAAGAATATCTCTATATTCTTCTCTTTTTAGCGAATAATAAAATCCATCGTTTCCTATTGTACAATGTTTAAAATAAGAAACTTTATTAGTTTTCCCATAATTTTCTTTAGTATAATAGGCGGATCTCTTATTAAGATGAGAATCGCATAAGTTTTCAACACTATCTACATATTCTGGTCGATTTTTTTTTAAACCTTCAATTTTTAAACGTTTCAATACATTCACTACACAAGAACGAAAGTCTTTTAAATTTATTAATATCTTTGCATATTTTTTATATTTCATTTTTTTCATTTTTGCTTCTTCAATGGATAATTCTTCATCATAATATATATCTCCATAAATATCCTTATCTTCATATACATCAATAAAATAACTTTTATATTTATTTTTTTCAAATATTTGATTTTCATAGGTACCAGTTACTTTTAATAAACGTATATATAATGAAATAATGAAATTTATATAGGATATATTATTAATTATATATAAATTTTTTTTTTTTTAAAAAATAATTTTTTTTTATATTAACAATAGTAATAATAAAAAGTTTTTCAATGAATAGTCATTATTTATTATCAGTTGTCTATATCTATTATTTATTATTAAACTATTTTTTTTATTACTAATATTAATATTCATTATTTATTTATTATCCATTGTGATATTAATATCATTAATTTAGAATATTGAAAAAAAGATAAAACCATTAAATTAAAAATATATATATATGTATATTATATAAATTTATCTTTATAATTAATATTGATTAAAATTATATATTATTTTGTTATTTCATAATAATAACATCTTTTATGATTATAATTCAATTCAATATACTTATTGATAAGTTTAATTATATTTAATTTTTATTTTTATTTTTATTTATTTGTGAATTTTTTTTTTTTTTTTTTTTTTTTTTTTTTTTTTTTTTTTTTTTTTTTTTTTTTTTTTTTTTGCTTACATTTATTATTTTCTGAACTTTTATTTGATTTAGTATTTTTCTTCATATTTTCGGCCTCATTTATCCCCATATCATATACTTTGTTTTGTAGTATATTTTCTTTTTTCTTTTTATCACACTGTAATTGATTATCAATGAAATCTTTATTGTTAATATCTATTTTTGCTTGTTCTCTATTTAAACATTGTTCACTGACGTAAACACTCGAAAGTCTCGATAATACATTAGAATTAAGACTTAATATTGAATTCGATTTCTTGAAACTCTCATATGATTCTACACGTTTTACATTACTTAAAGATCGATCATATTTTTTTTTATTACTAGTACTATTATTTTTTTCATTATTGATAGTGTTTTTATTACGATTTTCATTATTACCGTTATTATTATCAATGATAGTATTGTTATTTTTATTATTATTTATGGTATTATCAGAAATGTCAGCATTATTTTTATTTATTGAATTTAATGATTTAGATGAAGAATTAATTTGAATTGGATTTAGGATTCTTGATGAATTTATTTTTTCTAGACAAAAATTTGAAAATTATATATAAAATATATTAATATTAATGTATAATTAATAAGTTTAGTGATGAAAATAATTGAAATTGATTGATACATATTTATTTATTTATTTATATAAAAGATAATTTTTTTTTTTTTTTTTTTTTTTTTTTACCTTTTGATGAATTAGAATTTGAGTGTTGAGATAATTTATGATTTTTAGTGGATATAGAGGTTAGAGGTTGTTGGTTCTGTTGATGCTGCTGATTCGGATCGATTTCTTTATGTATATCAAGGTATTTATCATCAATATTATTCAAACGATTCCAAATAGATTGAAAATCACTACCATCTCTACCGATAACAGCAGTTGTAAGAGGTGGCGGAGGTTCTGATTCACTAATAATATCGATAACTGAAAATAAATAGAGAAATTCATTGGATATATCATCGTCTTCACATAATTTATTTATTTGAACTTTTTTTAATTCCACATAACATTTTGCTAACATTTCTAATACATTTGGTTTATTTATATAATCATACATTTTAGGACTCAATAAATGATTTAAAAATTCTAAATTATTAAGAGAGAATTGTTTTAAACGTTCCTCTAAAAATAAATAATTTGGTACGAAAGGACATTTTACTTCTTTATGATGATCTTTTATATATAATTCATATATTTTAGTTAATAATGAATTTAATATAGTTTGACATTTATAAAATTGTTTGAACTCCATATTTAATTTAGATCTAGGTAATCCAACAATATATTTTATTTTGAAATAATTTTTTTTTCTAATTATATATTAATTAATACTGTTTTATTGTATAATTTTATTATTTTAAATAAAATTTTATTCAATTTTTTTTTTTTTTTTATTATTTTATTTTTTATTTTCTTTTATCTCTATTGATGATTAAATTAATAATACATCAATAAATACAGATATATTAAAAATAAAAAAAAAAAATAAAATAAAAATCTTTTTTATTTTATTTTATTTTTTTTTTTTTGATTAGCTCATAAATTTTATTATACTTTATTACAATAATGTGAGTATTAATAATGGATATATTTAAAAAAATCAAAATAAAAAAAAAGAAGATTTGGTTATTATTATTATTATTTAAATTTTTTATTTTTATTTAAAAATAAAAAATCTTATTTATATTAATAAAAAAATAAAATAAAAAAAAAAAAAAAAAAAAAAAAAAAAATTTATTAATATAAATAAAATTTCCATTTATTATTATTTTTTTATTTATAAATCATGGTAGTATTACAATTTTTTTTTTTTTTTTTTTTTTTTTTTTTTTTTTTTTTTTTAAAAAGAATAATAAATTATTATAACTTATAAATATATTTAGATGTTTAATAAATATTAAATATTATATATATTAAAGTATTTAATTATAAATGTTTAAAGTTTTTAGTTTATTATTATTTTTATACCATTATATCAAAATACAATCATGGATTTAGTAATATTTATAAATAAATATAAAATTAAAAAATAATAATAATAATAAATAATAATGATAAATTATTATTTTAGGTTATTATGTCTTCCAGATGTTAATAAAACTTTATGGAAAAAAAACTTATATTTTATATATGAATATTTTTTTTTAAGGATTATTATACTTTATTATATTTTTATATTTTTAAGATTTTATTTTTGAAAAGAGCAAATTAAAACAAATTAATAAATAAAATTCATTATTCCTATTAGATTTAAAATTAAAATAAAAATAAAAATAAAAATAAAAATAAATAATATTTTTTTTTTTGTAATTTCAATAAAAAATATATTAATATTTAGATTAAAAATATTAAATGAATAGGATTAATTATTTTTATTTATTTATTTATTGTTTTAAATATATCTATTTTATATAAATATATATTAATTTAAGAAAGTGTTTATAAAGTTAGAATATCAAATTAATAAAATTATTCAATTTAATATGTAAATGTAAATATAGATATTATTTTAGAAATAGTTACTATTTAAGTTGGATAATAGAGTTACTCAATTTAAGATATATATAAATATATTTTAGAAATTGGCAAAGCAAAATAATTATAGTAATAACATAAAAAAGAAATTGTTTTAATAAAACAAAATTAAAAATAATAAAAAAAATAATTATCAAAATAAGTACATATATAAAATAAGAACTTCCATAAAATAGTGATTAAAATTTTTAATATTAATTGTTAAGATAAAATGGTAAATAAATAAATATATTATATGAGTATGATGTTTTTTTTTTTTTTTTTTTTTTTTTTTTTTTGTAATTTGAAATTAATTTTATATATTATTTTTATAAAATTTTTTTGATGGTATATATTTTATATTATATGTAAAAAATAAAAATATGTATTTTAAATTTTTTTTTTTTTTTTTAGACTAGGAATAAACTTTACTTAATAATATTCATTAAAAAAAAATACATGAAAATAAAAATATATGAAATTTTTATATCAATATATTAATATTAAAAAACTACCTTAAGAGTTTTGAGAATGAAATGACCTCTAATTCTTCTCATTCATTGATGATAACTCTAATGTGGAAAAACATTATCTTTTGAATCCGTATCAGAATTTCTTTTTTACCTTATAGTTTTGACATCGATGCTCCTTAACAATAGTAGGTAAGTCTAATGGTATACAAATTGATCAAGTGTAAAAATTACTAATCATAATAGGTATAACATTATAATAAGGAATTCTGAAAGCACCACAAAATATGAAATCTCGGAAAGAAGACTCTCTCGAAGGTGATTGAAAGATATTATTAATAAAACCCCTTCTTTCATCACGAACCGACCTTTAATATTTTATATACTGTTTTTTTTTTTTGTCAAGAAGGAGACATATTACGTAAAAAAAAAAAATTTATATTATCTACAAAATCTTCTTTGTCATTAAGAATGTTCAATGATTTCTTATGAACAATTAATGAAAAATTAATAAAAATTTCATCAACAAATTGAATGAATTGTTTTCTTAATTCTTCAAATTTCGTGAGTTAAACTAGATATGTTGTTACTTACACCATAACAAGAGTAACATGTTGACAGAATTAATAAAAAAAAATAAATATTATTTTTCCAATAAGAACATAATAATATTTTAAATAGTAATGTGAAATAAAAGGTAATTTTCAAAAAAAAAGTTTATAAATAAATTCAGAAAAAAGTTCATATGAAACGAATCTCACCTCCAAGATTGTAAGATTTCCGTTTTATGTTTTACAGAATTTTCGGAGTTGACGCTCCTGGTTAGTTTGTGCTTGTACCATCAGAATAACAACCCCTGTTAAGTACTAGCCCTAGGCATAATTTCTGTAAAGAGAGCCGGATCCCTCCAAGAACGACATTTTAGAATAATCACCAGAAATGACTTGAGTCATGAACAAAACATCCCATTCTTTTGTATAATTTAGATTAATAATATCTGTATCTCTTTCATCAAGAAGGAGGATATATAATCGGTATCATGTCACACATATATTTAATATATATTTATATACTTATTATTCAAACAATTACTAATATTACCATGATTTTCCCCAATTGACCTATTCACTACATTATTAGTAATGATACTATTATTTTCACCATCCAATATTAATATTCCTATTTTCACTATTACTAATACAACTATTATTAATAATATTATTTCTATTGTTATTATTATTAATATTATACTCTTCACTACTACTATCATAATCAGCACTTGATTCTACATTATTCATATCTGTGATAACAGTGTGTTTACATTACTATTTGATATTAAACAACATTTGTTAATTATAAACAATTTTTCATAAAGTTTTTCAGTATCTATAAAATATTTCATTCGATATTCACGGAAAAGAGAACATTTTGAAAACCAATGTTCCAATCTAGAATTACAATTTTCTCTATAAAAAGAACACTATTCTGGACTGTATACAAGCATCGAATTTATATCCACAACTAGCACGAAGTACTCATCGGAAACCAATGCTAAATTCAGGATAACTTATAGTTGAGCTTTAGGTAGTCTTATTTTATTATTATATTTTCGTTTAATGGATTAAATTTTTTCGATTATATACATGTCTTTATATATATATATAAAATGTTATTTTTTATTATTATTACAAAAAATAAATAAAAAAAAAAAAAAAAAAAAAAATAAACTAAAAATAAAATAATTGATATAATAAGGATTTTACATATGCTAATATATTTGCTATAAAAAAAGATTATACATTTTTTATTATTATTACAAAAAATAAAAAAAAAAAAAAAAAAAAAAAAAAAAAATAAAATAAAATAAAAATAAAATAATTGATATAATAAGGATTTTACATATGTTAATATATTTGCTTTAAAAAAAGATTATACAAATTATGTGTTAAAAAAAAATATAAACAATTATATATTATTAAATTATATAGATAAATATTTTTAATTATTTTATAAAACTGAATTTATAACTATTTTATCTATCTATTTATACATATAAAAAAAAAATTAAAAAATTAAAATATTAAATAAGGGATTTATTAATATAACAATATAATAATATAATAATATTATTATATTGTTATATTTTTGTTTAAAGAATTAATTTTTTTCTATTAAATTTTTTCTATTAAATACTTGTTTTTATATATATATATATAAAATGGTATTTATGTTTTATTAATTCTATATAATAATATAATACAAAAGATAAAAAAAAAAATAAATTAAAAATAAAATAATAATTGACATGATAAGAATTTTTTATGTACTAATATATCTGTTTTAATAAAAGATGTTATAAATTATGTGCAAATAATATTAAAAAAATATTTTATATTTATTGAAAAGAATTAATAGTAATAAAAAAAAAAAAAAAGAAAAATATGTTTTTATTTAATAAATAAATTACTTATTATCTATTACTATAATGTTTAACTATTTCTAATTTTTTTTATTTTTTGAAAAGAATTAATAGTAATAAAAAAAAGAAAAAAAAAAAAAGAAGTTTTTATTTAATAAATAAATAAATTATTTATTATCTATTACTATAATGTTTAACTATGTCTAATTTTTTTTTTTTTAACCTTTATAACTTATATATATATGCATATATATATAATTGATAATTATATAAAGTAATTTATAATAAATAAATAAATAACTAAATAATAAATAAATAAATATATAATAAAAAAAATTATATAATCAAATATTATTATTATTATTATTATTATTAATTACTTAAAATTATTAATTATTACTATAAATTAAATTACATTTTATATAACTTATTGCTTCATTCATCAATTAATATGTTGTAATTGTTGTAATTGATTCATATGAAGAGCTTGGAGTGCTAATACTTGTTGAGAATCTAATGTAATACTGGGATTTTGATTATTATTACTTAAACCAATATTTCCTTGTTGATTAAATAAAATAGAAGAATGTGAATGCTCAATATGATACTTTAAACCATTCATATTCTTGTATCGTTTACCACAATTTTCAAATGTACATTGGAATGGCTTACGCATTATTTTATTTATTTCTGGATCACCAGTATCTTCAATGTGACCATGTTGTATATGATATTTTAAACCACCTGGGTTTTTGTATGATTTATTACATCCTGGTATAGTACATCTATATTTCTTTTCTTCATCTGGACCAGCTTCAGCCATAAGCATACTTTCATTATTAATTATATCATTATCATCCATATCTATATCCATATCCATATCATCAAATTCTTCAGGTGGATCATTATTCATAATATCAGTAGTAGAATTATTATTTAATATACTAAATGCAGTCGCTGTTGAACCTTTTATGGTACTATTGTTTAATAAATTGAATGGATTAATCGTTGTATTAGGAAAAATTGAATGTATTTCTGTAGTAAATGCAGAAGTAGTACCTGCTGATGGTTGTATATTGGATGTTATTTTAGAGGTTGGTATCTTTTGTAAATTCTTTAAATTATTAACAGCTTGGAAACCACTGGTTCTAGCAGCAGTTGCCAATACATTAGCAGTAGTAGTAGCTGCAGTAGATGTAGCTGCTATTGTACCAAAGGTAGTATTAGTTAAATTTGGTATTTGTGACTGGCTGTTAGATCCTGATTTATTAAGAAGTTTATTCGTAATGACGTTATTTCCTGAAACAACATTATTAAATGCTGAAATATTTTTGGATAGATTAAAGTTAGAAGTAGTAGCAGAAGATGGTGTTGTAATTTTAGAAGTATTGGAAGTAGTACTGGGTATATTTATTAATAATGAATTATTTAATATAGAAGAATGGGATGAATGAGAAGAGGTTGAATCATTACTTGATAAATTTGTAGTAAGTTGACTTATACTATCGATACTATTAATATTGGTTTCATTATTTATAGTATTAGAAAATGAAGAATCATTCATACTATTATCACCTGATAATGAATCAACTAATGTTTTATCTTCAGAATAGATATCAGACATAGCGACAGCTTGCTGTATTGGTTGATTTTGTAATCCAATGCCATTATCTAATAAATTAGAATCTTGCATATTTCCTTGCTTATTCGCTAAATCTTTGAAAAATAAATCATTAAATGTTAAATGATTATCATTACTATTACTATTTGATGATAAATCATCAAATTCAAAAGGTAAATCATCATCATCTTCTATATCAGATTCCATTCTATGAGCATCTTCAAAATGTTGTAATAGTTCATGTAAATCTTTTAAAACAAGTCCGCAGCAGGTGAAATCTTTACAGAACTTTGCTTCAATATCATGTATCATTTCGTCATCTTCTTCAACACAAGTTGGTAAAGTATTTTTTGGACCTGATTGTTTAAATTGTTGATATATACTAATTATACAAATTATTTTATGTATATAAATAAATATTAGTTTTTCCAAGCTTTATAAACTTCATTTAATAATAATAATAATAAATTAAAATAATAAAATTATAATAATATAATAAAAGAAATTATTATATTTATATATTTTTACTTTATATATGAAATTCTTAATATTTAATATAACATTCTTAATATAATAAAAGAAATTATTATATTTATATATTTTTACTTTATATATGAAATTCTTAATATTTAATATAACATTCTTATTCAAATTATTATATAATAGAATATTATGACTTACTCAAATAATGGACTTCTACCATATGACATTTGAGAAAACGATTTTCCGTATGATTTATAACTAAGACTATTCATTGATAATGAACGACTTAAAGAATTAGCAAAGGCACTCATAAAAGCCTTTTTTGTTGGAGATATACTTATTCCATTATTACTATTACCAGTATTTATACTTTGTGGTGGACTCCTTTTATTAATATCTATACCTGGCATTTTCTTATTTTCTTTATTCTTTAATATATTTGAGTATTTGGTAATTTATTTTTTATTTTTTTTTTTTAAATAAAATTAGTTTTTTTTTTTTTTTTTTTTTTTTTTTTTTTATCTTATTGTACTATTAATAATTATATTTCTATATTTTGTTGCTTTTCTTGTCTAATATTAATAATTGATAAACAGGTTTTTCATTTCATAAAATATGAACTTTTCTTTATCTTATATTATTGAAATAATTAAATAATAAAATATAATATGAATCTTTCAGATTTTAAGTATTTTTTAATACTTAAAATAAATTTTGTTTAATATTAAAATTTATTATAATATCTGTATTAAATATTTCTATTTATTTAATATTATTTTTTAAAAAAAAATAAATCTATGAAATTTATTAATCTCTCTTTTTCAATTTCTTTCTCTTAGTTTTTTTTTTTTTAATATATATATAATATGAATATTTAAATGTTTTATATGCAAAATTTCAATAAGTTATTGTAATTATAAATATTAATATAATAATATATGTATTTTAATATATATATATAGCTTTTTTCTCCTCTTTTTTTTTTTTTTTTTTTTTTTTATAATAACTTTTGCTTTTATTTTATCAATTATTCAATATTTTCTAATTTCGATGAGTAAATATAAAAAGGTTTAATTTGTTTTATTAACAATTTTAAATAATAAAACTTTTTGCTTTTACCAACTTTATTCTATTTAATTATACTAAATACTTTTATTTAATAATTAAAATATGTTAAACGCAAAAAATAATTATACACAAATAAATAATTTAAATTATAATATAAAAATTTTTATTGTCTAATTAAATAACATTAAAAGAATATTTTAATAATTTTTATTTTTTTTTTAAGAAAAAAAAAAATATGTAAAGAAAACTGAAAATGAAGAAAGAAAATTTTAATATTTATATTATTTTAAATTTTTTGATAAAATATTATATGTATAGGAAATAGGAAATATATAATTAAATATTAAAGTTTATTTTATATAATTTTTATTATAATTTTAAATCGTTTAAATTATTTTAGAAATTAATATATAATAATATAGAAAATGTTTAATATTCTTGTTGCCTAATTCGTTCTTTTTTTCCCATATATTTTATATATTATTTGAATAATGTAAATTTAAATTATTATTACAACCTTTGAATAAAAATATAAAAATATTAAATATATTCAATATTAATTAGTAATATAAATATATATATTAACGGCTAAAGATTTAAAAAGTCTATGATATTAATATACAATATTAGTATGTTCCTGAATTTTGACGTTTAACCAAAAAAAAAAAAAAAAAAAAAAGAAAAAGAGAAAGCAATATTAAAAATAATAATAACAAAATATGAATTTTTTTTATTAATTATAAATAATAATATTGATTAAAAGTATTAATACTAATAAAGCTTAATTTAAAATAAGTGTTAAAAAAAAAAGAAGTCAAGATATTAAAAATAATAACAATAAAAGTCATAAAATATGATAAATTTTTTATTAATTATAAATAATAATGATTATAAATATTAATATTGACTAACACGTATTATAATGATAATTCTCTATTCCTAGAGGAATAAAAATGTAGTTATTAAAACACTAATTGTCAATTATAGTAAGAAACATTATAGTATATTATTTTGAAATGTCAAGATAAATTTAATATAAAGTTTACTAAATATAATATAGAAATTTATTTATTTAATATAGAAATTTATTTATTTAATATATCTTCTAAAGTTAATCAAAATATTTATATTATTATATTATCTTTAATATATTGTTTATATATATTTACTTTCTAATTGATGTATATTTTTAGATTAATAATAGTCAGTTATAAATTATAAAATGGAGTATTTTAATTCTTTAACCTATTAAAGATAAATAAACTTGTAATATATAATAATATAAACAAAATATATAATATTTATATAACATTATATTAATTATAAAAATAATTATAAGGTCAATTTTTATAACTAAGCAACATTTATAAATAACAACACTATTTTCTATTTTCATATAAATGCTTTTAGAATTATTCAATATATTATATATTAATAATATATTATAATATATAAATTTAGTTTTAATAATATTTTATAATAATTAAAGTTTCTAAGGATTTGATGTAAATAAATTTAATGCATTTCTATTTTTGCTGATGATAAGTAATTCTGGTTATTTAATAATATAAAGTTTAAACTATTTTGTATTTATTTATTTATTTTATACAATGTAATATATTAATAACTTTTCCACTGTAATTTAATATGAAACTATTTAGATTTATTATAATGTTTTATAATATTTTTTATATGAAGTTTAGTAAAGTTTAGTATAGTGTGTATAATTTTAATTAAAGAGTTAATCTATATTAAATAAATATAATTTATTAAAATTACTATAGAATAAATTAAATAAATCTTTTTAGTATATTTAAAAATATATATACTTAATTATAAATAATACTTTTTTTTTTATATTAAAAAAGTATATGTAAAGTATATTTAATTACAAAATTTACCAGCCATTAAAATTATTTATTTTATTAAAAACATATGAATAATGTAAAAATATAGATTATACAATATTTATAATTTTATATAATAAATAAATTTAGGTTATAAAATAAATTTAAAATAGGTATAATTACCTATTCAGAGAAAATTAATGTTTGTGATACATGAATAGTATGAATGTGTGGCTTTAGTAAATTAATTAAGCATATGTACATATAACACGTGAGTAATTAATGTTTAGTTAATATATATAAATAGTATTAAGTAAGTGTTCTTTATGATAATATTAAAAAAAAAAAAAAAAAATGTGGGGTACTTTTTATTATATAAACCATTACCAATTGAATAACTTCATAAAGGCTTTATTACACTAGATATATAATAAGTAGGTGTATTTTTCAATGAAATTAAAGATATATTTCATTTATTTTCATGGTTTTATGAAAATATAATAATAAATATAAAAAACAACTTATATAAAGTAGAGTCTTTATCTCAGAATGGCTAATGCTACACTTTTATTTAAATGAATTTAAATAATATTTAATTGTAGATTTATTTATTGAATGTTAAATTTATCTAGATTCCATCATTAGTATAAAAACAAGCAAAAAAAAAAATATTAAAAGTTTACTTTTACTCTGATATAAAAATTGATATGAGATATTTAATATATTTAATACTATTTAAAAATAACGGTTTATAATTTTTTCGTATAGCTAAAAACATTAATATATATAATACTAATTTTATAATATATTTATATTTATATACTAATATAAATATATTATACAATTAATAAGTATACAAGAGATTGAAAATATATACTATTTTATCATTTCTTTTTTAATTTCAAAAGAGAGAATAAAGAAAAATATATAATTTAAAATTTAACCAATTTATAGAGAATAGGAAAATCCAAAGAAATAATTAATGAATATTTTTCATTTTTTTTTTTTTTTTATTTTTTGAAGTATTATAGGAATTCTTTTATTACTATATGATAATAAAATGAAAATAAAAACTTTAATTATTTAATTATAAATAAATATATTTTAATTTGTTACATATATTTTCATATTTTAAAACTTTAAAATGTAAAAAACCTTATATAATATATTAAAATTTAATATTATAATCAATATGATTTAATATTTATATATTAAATTTTATGGAAATGAAAAATGATATTTATTTATATATATTAAATTTTATGGAAATGAAAAATTTATTTATATATATTAAATTTTATGGAAATGTAAAAAAGTTTTTTAGAAAATTTTATTAGTAAATTTAAATATAAAATAAAATTTAAAAATTAATAAAATAGATTTTAAACAATTTAATCTACAATTAAATTAATAAAATATACAATTATTAATTATAAAATAAAATTTAAAATTATATTTGAATTTTAAACAATTTAAAATTCAATTAAATTATTAATATAAATAACTATAAATTGTAGTATACTATAAAATATTTGTATTCTATATTTTATTAAGTAAACTAATATATTAAATTGTACTTTAAAAATTAATTGAATCTATTTTTAAAAGGATTAGATAATTAAATGGCTGAAATTTTAATAATATTATATAACTTTTATATTCACAATTTTGAAAAAATAGTAAAATAAACCAAAAACAAATATAAAATAAAAATAAAAATAAAAATAAAAATAAAGATAAAAATAAAGATAAAAATAAAAATAAAAATAAAAATAAAGATATAAATAAAAATAGTAGAAATATAAATGTAAATTACAGATTAAATAAAATAAAATAAAAAAATAGTGAAATATTATAAAAGAGTAAAATATTAATAAAAATAAAATAAAACAAATAGTAGAATATGAGTATAAAGTACAGATTGAATAAAATAAAATAAAAATTTTTAAGTTTTAATTGTAATTATTAAATTTAAAAATATGGAGAAAATAATGAAAAGGAATATCAAAAAAAAAAAAAAAAAAAAAAGCAGATATATATATACATAAAACTAAAAAAACCTGAACAACAAGTTAAAGCATTATAAAGCAATATAAATTTGAATTTCGACATTCATTAATATTATAATCAATAAAGGTAATAATTATTTAAAATTAATAGAATGATTATAATAACATTTTATTTCTTCTATTCAACATTTTAATTTCGACATTCATTAATATTAGAATCTATAAAGGTAATAATTATTTAAAATTAATAGAATGATTATAATAACATTTTATTTCTTCCATTCAACATTTAAAAAAGAAAACTAAAGTATTTTTTTTTTCTTTTTCTTTGTAAATTTAAATTATATATATATAATAATTTATTAATATTTCTATAATATTTAATTATTTTTTTTATAATTTTTTTTTTAATTTTAATAAATATTTAATTATATATATATATAATTTTAAGTAATTTCAAATACTAATGAATATTAGCAATCAAATTATAATAATAATCTTTTAATAAATAAATAAATGAAAATTAATATTTTATCATCTTTAATATAATTTAGGTATAATAAATAGTGAAAGTAATTTAATATTTAATTATTGATTATCCATATTAAAACATGTTTTATATATTATTATTATTTTTTATTTTAATTTTTTTTTATTAAAATAAGTCTATGATTTTTAAAATACTGATGTTATTTTTAAATTATTATGGATTATTATGAAAAATAAAAAAAAAAAAAAAAGAAGAAAAAAAAGTTTATTTCATAATAAATATTATATATTACCATAAAAAATCATGTTTTTTTTTTTTTTTTTTCATTTTTCATTTTTATATTCTTTTATATTGTTTTATAAAAGTATATATAAATAATAATTAAATATTACTTGACCATGAAAATATTTTTAATTAGTTTGAATTTATTCCTTTTTATTTATTTAAATATATTTCAATATATGACTTGTGTATATTATTTAATTAGTAGAGATAATATAAATAAAATTTATATTTTATATTGTTTTAATCAAATTATATAAATTATTTAATTTATTAAATAATTTATTAAATATAATGGATTATATATTTACACATATTTCTTTTATATTACCATAAAAATAAAAATAAAAATGAAAATAAATATAAATATAAATATAAAAATAAAAATAAAAATAAAAATAAATATAAATAAATATAAATATAAGAATAAATATAAGAATAAATATAAGAATAAATAAATATAAATATAAATATAAGAATAAATAAATATAAATATAAATATAAGAATAAATAAATATAAATATAAATATAAATATAAATATAAATATAAATATAAATATAAATATAAATATAAATATAAATATAAATATAAATATAAATATAAATATAAATATAAATATAAATATAAATATAAATATAAATATAAATATAAATATAAATATAAATATAAATATAAATATAAATATAAATATAAATATAAATATAAATATAAATATAAATATAAATATAAATATAAATATAAGAATAAATATAAATATAAATATAAATAAAAATAAATATAAATATAAATAAAAATAAGGAGGTTAAAATTTTGAAGATCATATTTAAAGTATTATTAATATTTTTGTGATATAAAAAATTGGATATTTTTATGGAAAATTCTCTATGTAAATAATTTTAAAAGAAAGTATATATTATATTAAAAATTATAAAATAGAAATATAAGAAATAATACACATAACAATGCTATAATAATAATTTTATAATTATTGAAAATAAAAAAAATTGTGTTTTAATTACTAAATAATTATATATATTAAAAATATTATTATTTTAAAGTGAAGTAATTTTTATTATTTATTTTATTTTTATTTTTTTTTCTTTGTGATAAAATTATAAATTATTTTAAAATAATTTTTATATAAAGATTATTTTAAAATAATGTAAGATACGTCATTTTTATTAGTATTAGAAATAAAATCTTTTTATTATTTTTTAATTTTTTATTCTTTTCAATAATATTATAATATATTTTTCTAGTTATATATAAACAATACAATATTAATTTTGTACCACGTTTAAGTAAATTAAACTTTTTTTATAATAATTAAACTTTACTTAAGTACATTTTAATTTATTTTTGGATTGATTTCAATTATATTGATTCAAGGATTAAAGTTTTCAACATTTATTTTTAATTTATCAATTTAAAATTATTCACCAATAGAATTAAAATAAAGTATAAAATAAATTTGTTTTAAATTATGTTTTATTATTCTATTTAAAAATCATTATTTTTTTATATTTGATAATCTTCTTTACACAATTTAAACTTTAAAATACTATATTATTATTATTATTATTAAGATAATATTGAGAAGAGGAAAATGGCTTATAAAAATTATTTTTTAATGTTACATCATTTAAATATATTATACATTTTTAAAATATAAATAAATATGTAAATAAATTAGTAAATAAGTAAATAAATAAACAATATTAATAAATATTTAAATAAATATTTTATTTTTTAAACTTTAAAAATAAAATAATTTCATAAACACTTTATAAACCATATATAGTTAAATATATTAGAAAATTTTATTAAAAATTTTAATAAAAATGGAAGAAAAACATGCATTAGAAAAATTTATTAAAATTTTTAATTAAAATGGAAGAAAAACATAAAGATTGATATTAGTGAAATCAATCAAGAACAAATTATCATTAACAAAAAATATAAATATAATTTTTCATCTAAAAAAAATAAAAATTATAAAATGTTTTTTTAATAAATAATAAAATTGGATACTGAAAATTTAAAAACTTTAAAAATTAAAATTTTTTATTTGTAAATTTTTTTATAAATAATTTTTTATTTTGAATTTACATTATTATGGAATAAGAATTACATTATTCCAATGATAATTTGTATTTAGTTTTTTTTTTTTTTTTTTTTTTTTTTTTTTTTTTTTATATTATTTTATTATTATAGAAAAAAAGTTTTTCATGAATATTATATATTAAATTTAATTTTTTCATAAATAAATTTTCAAAATAGAATTATTTGAAATAAAAAACTTTTTAATATATATTTCATTTTCATTTAAAAAACAAAATATATAATAATAATAATAATAATAAATTAATACATTTAAATTTGTAATTTAGTTTTTTAATCTGAAAAAAAAGGCTTCTTTATATTTATTAAAGTTATTTCTTTTAATGTTAAACTATATATATATTCAAATAATAATTATTATATTGAATATCCTTATATCTTTATATTATTCTAATTAATAATTTTATTAACTAATTTATTATATATTATCAAAATATTGAGATAATAATATAAACTAAAATATGGAAATTTTAATACAAAAAAGTTAAATTTTAAATTAATTAATTATTTATTTATTGTAAATTAAAAATATAATTATATATAAAATAATTCGAAATAACATAAAATGATAATGATTATATACAATAGAATATTTGTTATAAAAAGTTTTTTAAGGTTACCTTTACATTTGAATCATTTTTTTATTCAATATGATGTATAAATATTAATAATATAAAAGTTGAATATTGAATTTAATGATCTTAATCTCATTATTATTTATTTAAATTAAATTCAAAATATATATATATATATAGAAGTATATATAATTACAGATGTACTTTTGCAATTAATTTAGTATCATTAGTCATAAGACTAATAATGTAGTAACTGAAGCAACCTTTTTTTTTTTTTAAAAAAAAAAAAAATTCAAGATAAAGTAAGCAAAATTAATTAAAATAAAATATAAATGAATATTCTATAAATATACTATGAATTGAAGTTTATATATTTTTAATAAACTAATCTAAATATTAGTATTCAAATAATTTTAGATAAAGAAAATATTGTAAACATTTTGTAAATAAAATATTCAGAATAATAAAAATGGTTTTTACAATTTGTTTGTTCATATTTTCTATTAAATATATATATATATATATATATATATGAATAGAATAAGACAAAAATATTATTGATAGTCTTCATAATTCTTTTTATTAAAAATATGCTATTAATAGATTTTATAAAGTTTAATTTTTTTTAATAAAAACAAAAATAAAAATAAAAATAAAAAAATACAATAAGTGATAAAGGTACTTTTTGAAAGTAGAAAGTGAAAAACTAATAAAAAATTATAATAATATGCTAAAAATAAAGACGAATTAGAATTTAAATCTTATTTCTTATTATAAAAGAAAATAACTTTAATAAATATGAATGGAAAATTAAAATAAATATTATGATTTGTAATAAAATGAAAAATAGTTCAATATTCATCAACAAAATATTTTTATTATTATTATATGAATATATAATATTTTGACTTCATTAAAATATTTTATAAGAAATATTGTCACTTTAATTAGCATTATAATATGAACGTACGTATTGCTATCAATTTTTCATTAGTAATCAAACTTATTATAGAGTAATCTAGTATAAAATACATATTGTAAAAGTTTTTTTTTTAAATTTTTTTTTTTTTTTTTAATACTATTTCTTTTTTTTATCATCATGTAATTTTAATTTATTATTAATTAATTTCTTTTCTAGAATTAATAAAATATTTGAATTTTTAGGTAAAATTCTAACTTTAATTTTAATAGAATTAAATTAGGACAAGATTAAACTTTTTTCTAATGTAATTTTAACATATTTTAACTCAACCTATATATAAATATTCTTAATATTATAAAAAAATATAATTAAAATATATATATATATTTATAATCAACGTAATAAATAGCATTACTACGGTAGACTAAAAAGAATTGTATTATCTAATTTCGTTTTATTAATCTTTGTGTACTGTTTTATTTTCTCTCTCTCTCTCTTTTTTTTTTTTTTTTTTTTTTTTTGTCCTTTCTTTCTTTCTTTCTTTCTTTTATTTTATTTTATTTTATTTTATTTTTTTTTTTTTTGAATATTATTAATTAGAATTATGGATTTTAAAGTAATTTTGATTATTTTAATTTTTTAAATATATATATATATATATATATATATATACAGAATTAAAATCGAAAATTAAATAAATTTAATAATAAAATAATTAAAGTTATTTTAAGTTTTTATAGATATAAAAATTTAATAATAATGGGATAACAGAAATTTCATATTTAATTTTAAAAAAATAAACTAAGTATTAGTTTTATAATTAAAAATTATTTATAAATTTAATTAAAATCCATAATACTTTAAAATTTTTTTTAATTTTTTTTCATTTTTTTTTTTTAATTTTTAATTTTTATATATATATATTTTTTTAATTTTTATATATATATATTTTTTTTTATTTATTTTTTTTATAGAAAATGTATATACATTTATATACTTCATAAATACTTATTTATTTTACTTATCTATTTATTTATTTAACTAGTTAATTAATTAGAATGTTGGTTGACTAGTTATTCAGTTAGAATAAATAATTAATTATAAATATCAATAATAAATAATAAATATTTAAATATAAATTAAAAAAAATGCTGAAGTATTAGTTTTTTAATTAAAAATTTTTATAAATTTAATTAAAATTCATATAATACTTTAACACTTTTTTTTAAAAATTTCTAATCTAGAAATAAATATTTTAAAATTTTTAAATGACAATGAAGATTAGAAATTTTTGAAAATTTTAAATGATAATGAAAATTAACCAACTGACTAAATAAATAAAATAATTTAATAAATATAAATAACTAATAAATAAATAAATATAAATAATTTTTATGGTATATACAAAAAAGAAAGATATATATAATTATATAATAATAATAATAATTTTAATTATTAAAATAAAAAACATCTTTGAAAATATGTTCCTATAACAAATTTATTAGCTATTTTCAGATTAATTCCGTTTACTATTATATTCCATATATTATTTTAATTATAATATTATACAACTATTGAAAATATAATATTTACAATAAACAATATAATAAAATTATTAGTTGTTATTCCATAAAATCGAAGGAATAAATAATTATAACATTCTTTTTACTATCATTTTGTATATATATATATACATATAAATATTTATTTGTATTATATATAAACTAAATTTTAAATATATAAATTTATATATATATAAATGTGTTAGAAATTAAATTTGATATTCTACATTTTTAAATATAAATATTTTTTATTATTTTTTATCTTATAAGATTAAGTTATTAATAAAATAATAATAAATATAAAAAAAAATTAAATAATGGAAAATAAATAATTAAATAAAATGTAATTTAAATAAATAAGATTACATAAAGTTTTTTATATATATGAATATTAGAATAATAAAAGTGTAATAATTAATAAATAAAAGTGATTATTTTCCAATAATTTAAGAGTCTCAGGTGCTCTTAATTATTCGATAATAATATATAAAGAATTTATTAATTAATGAAGTATTAAAATAACAAATAAAAATATATTAATTAAATAATACTAAAGTGAAGTAATATTCCATAATAATAGAAGTTAAAGCGAATTAACAAAAAATCAAAATGAACTACGAAGGAAACGCCACAAAGTATATTTTGGATAATTCCAACTTCAAATAATGGAAATAAGAGCTTTAAGAGCTTTACCTTTTGTTTAGGGGAAAGAAACTGCAAAGACGATTATTAGAAAAAAAGGTCAAAAAAAATTTAAGAAGCTAAATTAAATAAAAAACGAAGTAAAAAAAAAAGATCCTAGTTGACGGTACTATTGACCCGTATTATGAAGAAAGTGTCATTGAAGATATGCTGCGAGCGGATGCACTGGTAAAAGAATATTTAATAAACAGCATTCCATAAAAATTGGCAGAAAATTTCTATTTTATAGTTATAAACCCTTATGAAATATTTAATTTAATATCAAGTATGAATATAAATGATGATAATGATTTAATAGAAGAAATAAGAAAATTCCTTAGAGATAGAAAAATATATTTCAGGAAGGGATACTTCCTTATCTATTTTTATTTTGAACATGAAAATTAAGTTTAGGTAACTTTATGTACTAAAATCACTACCAACTGAACAAGAAAAAATGGACTATCTATACAACAACATACTTAATGACCTTGCTTTGAGGTCAAATGAATTAATTTTCTTGGTACATTCAATAAGTATTCTGAATTACTCGTTAAACCTAATAAAAGGTTTATAAAACTTACTGAAAGAAGGTTAAAAAATAGTTCGAATAGTCAAACTAGTGACTATGATAACTTATCTACCGAAAATGAAAATTCATTAAGAAATGTCAATATATATTCTTATAAATGGTGTAAAAATCGATGAAAACTATTTTGAATCAAATTTTAACAAATTACATACAAGAAATAATTGTAATTATAACAAAAAAATTTTCAAAAGAAAAAATTATCAAAACAAATTCAGAAAATAAGATAAAGATGTAGTAGAGTATTAGAATTATGGAAAGAAGGGTCACTATTCCTCTGAATGTTGATATAAAAAGAACAATATGGATAACTATAAAAAAAATATTAACAAAGATGAAAATAAAGGGTGGTATTTTCTTAATATGGAAGTTAATGAGGAATACAAGGATGAATATATGAACCATTTTTTTAAGATGATAATGTTTTCATATTTGAAGATACAGAGAAAAATGAAGGTGGTAGCCTTAAAATATTTCCAATGGATTCTCGTACTACATATCATATGACGAAAATTTTGGATTAAAAAGCGAACTATGTGCTTATTATACAAAAGATTATAAAGGCAATATTTTATACATATTAACCTTATATATTGATGATATAATTATATAAGAAAAGAAAAATGAAATTAATTTTATTAAATCAGAAATTAAAAAACAGTATTTGATGTAAGTGTTATTGAACCAGTGGATTTCATAATAGGAATAAAATTCATTAAAATAAAATATGGATATATAATTCATCAATATCAATATTTAAATAAAATTTTAGAAAATTTTGAAATAGAAAAATATAATGAAATATCAAGTTTGATTTTCATTTAAAATAAGGAATTAAGGAAAAGAAAATTTAACCTTACAAAATACATACCAGCCGTAGGTAGTTTACTCTAATTTGCAATGGGAACAAGACCAGACATTTTGTTTGCTACCAGTAAACCTCAAGAAAAAATAAAAATTCATACCTATGAAGACTGGTTAAATGTTTTGAAAAGTTTTCAGATACTTAGAAGGTACAAAAAAATATGGATTAAAATTAACTAACAATATAAATTTAAATGCTTATGTAGATACAGACTTAGACAAAAAGATCAACTGTTTTTATAACTAATATGGGAAAAACATCAATTTCGTGGTATTCAAAACTCAAACATTGTGTATCAATATCGACCACTGAAAATGAATATTATAGTCTTAATAAATGTGCATTAAAATGCATGTGGTTAAGAAATTTCCTGGATGAATTAATTAAAAATATAGGAATACAATAAATTCATAATCAAGACACAAAAGTTTAAGATATTACAAAGTAAGAGAATTAGTGAATGGAAAAAAGAAAAAATTAAATTAGAATACACTGAATCTGAAAATAGTTTAACCGATAAGAAAAAATTAAATTAACAAGGGGGTGTTAGAAATTTAGTTTAATATTCTACATTTTTTAATAAAAATTTTTATTTTTATAATATCTATAAGACAAAAATAATTTAATAATAAAAAATTTAGTACTTGAAAATAAATAAGTGAATAAAATGTAATTTAAATAAATTAGATTATGTATGAAAAATTTAATATTAGAATATGAAAATAATACGAGTGTAATAATTAATAAATAAAAGTGAAATGTAACATAAATATATTATATTGTTTTTTTTTTTTTTTTTCTTTTGACATATGATTTTATTATATATATATATATAATAAAAGAAATTAAAATAAGGCATAAAGTCATTATCTTTGATAAGTGTCACAAAAAAATTGTAATAAGAAGGAATAAATGATACAAAATAATAAATATGAACAATAGAATTAACAATTATTCAAATATATATTACTTTTTTAATATAATTATAATACTAATAAAACTAATATTAATAATCAATAAAATATATTAAAAAAATATTATATATAATTTTACAATAATTAAATTAATTATTAAGGGTTAATTTATTTATGTACAAAAAAAAAAAAAAAAAAAAAAAAAAGATATTAAAGAAAGTATGTTTTTTAATAATAATAGACCTTTAATAATGAAAAATTAACAAATTTATATATTTAAATAACTCAAAAATAATTTAAAAATTAAAAAGAAAATAAGTACTATTTAAAGATTAATGTCTTATTAATTTTTTATATAATTAAATTCATGATTATTATTATTTAGAAAATATTCAAATAATTAATGATTTATATTTTTATAAATGAATTTTAATTGCTCATTTAAAATTTCAAAACTATCGATATATATTTATTTTTTCTTAAAAAAATATTATCAATAAAAATATGATAACAAAAGTATAAATAATTGTTATAAAATTCATTCTATTAAAATAAAAATAATTAATCATATATATTTTTATACAACCTATATTAAAGTTTCGATTCATTTTTTAAAATAAAATTATAGTTATATAAATATATATGTAACAAAACAAATAATTGCTGAAATTATATAAAATTCATTCTATTAAAATAAAAATAATTAATCATATATATATTTTTATACAACCTATATTGAAGTATCAATTCATTTTTAAAATAAATCATAGTTTTACAAATATTTATATATATAATAAAGCAAATAATTGTTGAAATTATATAACAAATCATATATAATAAATCATAATATATTTTTTTTTTTTAAAAAAAAAAAATTAATAGAATTTTGATAAATTAAATTATTTTATTATTATTATTATTTTATTATTATTATTATTTTTTTTTTTTAAGATAAAATAAAAATAAAAATAATATTCAATTATATATTCCTATGAAATAATAATATTGATAATAAAAAATAAAAAAATCAAATATATGTTTATATATTTTAAATAACATAAATAATTATTTGAAAGAAGAATAAACGAAATTGAAATATATATTCATATATATTGATTTATTCTAATAAGAATATATTAAACATTTTTAAAAGAATAATTATATGTATATGTATTACAT
Source organism: Neocallimastix lanati (nom. inval.) (assembly GCA_016946835.1). Taxonomy (NCBI): domain Eukaryota; kingdom Fungi; phylum Neocallimastigomycota; class Neocallimastigomycetes; order Neocallimastigales; family Neocallimastigaceae; genus Neocallimastix; species Neocallimastix lanati (nom. inval.). The sequence goes on along the minus strand of JACVTC010000041.1, from coordinate 501,900 downwards.
TTGTTAACAAAGAAAAACAAAAAAACAAAACAAAAAAAAAAAGGAATAATAATAGGTAAGTGAGATTACTAAAAAAAAAAAAAAAAGAAAAAAAAATAATTATTAATAATAAAATTTAAATAAATAACAGTACCTATTATTATAATATATATAATTGTGATTATTATTTATTGTATTATTTATTGTCATTTATTTAATACTTTATACACATATATATTTTTCAAATTTTAATAAATATTTAATATAATGATAAACAATAAAATTCACGTTGCATTAATTGTGATTTGTGCTATGTATATTGATTTTATTAATATAATCAACATATTTTTATAGAAATAATTGGAATAAAAAAAGTATTTCAATTTTTTTTTTTCTTTAAAAATTGGAGAAGAAAAACATTTTATATATTTCAAGAATGTCAGAGTCAATTATTCCGGAATCAGATAATACTGAAAAATTTATATTTTTCGTTTTAGTTCTATTGGGAATTGTCATTATATTTTTAGAGATTACTGGTAATAATATACCTTATTCGAAATTTGAATTAAAAAATGAGAGGGTAAATATGCTAAATACCACTGATATTTAATTATTATTATTATAATTGAAATTAAAAAATAAATATATAAAAAAAAAAAAATATAATAATAATAATAATTATAATTATAATTTTTGTTTTATTCTATTCAATTATATACTATTCAATTCTATTCTATTTTATTTTATTCAATTCTATTCTATTCTATTTTATTTTATTTTATTTTATTTTATTTTATTTTATTTTATTGTTTATATGAATTATTTTTTTATTATTGGAAATATAATTTTATTAATAGCATATAAATTGTAAATTATTGTAAATAAATTGTTAAAATGTTTTTTAGGGCTTTGCATTTAGTAGGTGCTATAATACAAGAAAAGGTCTTTTTCTTATCTATCTTTCAACTATTTTGAGCATTACATTTATATATATATTCGATTCTAGAAAAAAAACACCATATCATATTATAGTATATATATTTTATTTAATTAATTATTTAAAACGATGCTTTGAAGTATTGTTTATTCACAAGTATGTTATTTCATTTCATTTCGTTTTATTATATATTATTAAAAAGTATATAGTTATAGTAGAGGATAATTATTTAGTAATTGCAAAAATTTGATATATTATAATATATTAAAAAAAAAAATATTAGGTTTTCAAAAAAAAGTTCATTTTTTGCATTATTATATATTGGAATTTCACATACATTTGTAAATACAATTCTATGCAGATGTATTCTTTTAAGCAATAAGAATATTGATGATTCAAATTTCTTTTATTTAATATTACCGTTCCCATTGATTATATTTGGATGGTTTGGATCATTTTACCATCACATATTATTGGCAAAAATACGAAGTAAGATATATATAAACATTTATTATAATCAGTAATAATTAAAAATTAATAGTACTAATAATAATGTACTAATATTTTAAATCTTAAATCATCTTTAAAATATATTAGGATCCCCGCGTAATGCTAAGAGATATAAGATACCAAGAGGAGGTTTATTTGAATATGTTTCTTGTCCTCATTATTTTATGGAATTATTAACTTGGGCAGGATTTTCTGTTATTGTTCATAGATTATCCTTTTATGGTCATATTGTATTTATATTTTGTACATTCGCCGGTCGTTCATATCAAACAAGAAAATGGTATAATAATAATATAGTAGGATACCCAAGAAAAAGAAAATGCTTAATTCCATTAATTTTTTGAAAATAATAATAATAATAATAGTAATAATAGAAGTATTATTTATAGCATTATTTATAATAACTATAAAAAAGCATAATTAAATTTATATATAGAATTAAATATAGTTTAATAATAATAAAATAGTAATAATAATAATAATAATAATAATAATAATAAAATGTTATATAAATAATAATAAAAGTAATAATAAAAAAAAATATATTATATAAAAAATTAAAGATATATATTAATTAAAGTAAAACTTAATAACAATTATTATAAATTAATTTAATAACAAACCATCAAATTATAAAGTATTTTATTTTATAAAATTAATATTGGTATTTTTTAATTAAAACCAAATCCTAACATTGAATATATATTAAATATATTATACATCTTATTTCGTATTTAATTCTAATTTTATATAATTTTTTTTTCTTTTGACAATATATATTTTGTTTAATATTCAAATATATAAAAATAGAAGTATCAATTTATATTTATTATTATTAGTATTATTATTAATATTATTACTAATGTTGAATTTTGGAAAATGTGGCTTTTAAAATTTTAATAAATAAATTAATAAATAAATAATTTTAATAAATAATGTCAAGTAAAAGATTTTTAGACTTTTATTCTTTTTATATTTATTTTAATAAAAATAATAATAATAATAAAAAAAAAATAATAAAATAAAATAAAATTTTCTTGAAATTAATAAAAAGTATTATATGTAATTTTAAAATTTAAAAAGGATTTAATATCTTAAAAATATAAAAACTTATTCTTTAAATATTTTTAAAAATAATATATACTTTAAAAAAAAAAATAAATTCTTTTTTTTAATAAAAAATTAAAAGTTTATATATCTTTAAAATTAATGTAAATAAAATAATACATAAAAATAAAGAAATAAAATATTTTTGAAATACTCATTAATATAAATATTCTTAAAAATTAAAAAAAAAAAAAAAAAAATACTTTTTAAAAAAATTAATTTTGATATAGATATAAAAGTTATTAATAAAAATAATAAAAATAATAATAAAATAATTATTTAGAAAATATTTAACGATGAAAATATTTTAAATATATTTTTTTAAATTAAATTTTTAATAATTTAATTTTATCAATCTTGGCAATATTACATGTATTGATAATAGGTATTGTTGGTATTGATTGAATGTTAATGGCTTACTAGAGATCCAGATTGTAAAAATGTGTTGATTGTTAGCTATTATGTAAGAGATTCGGATATTGTCATATCTAGAGACTGCTGATTTATTATGAATATTATGAAAGACGATTTTGAACTTATGTTGTAAAAGCCTACTAACTGACATGATATTCTTTTTAACTTTTGGAATATATATCGTTAAGTATGAATTTCTTTTTTCCAATATATCCAATAAATTGTCCTGAAATTACTGCTGTCATTAATTATTCATTAGCTGTAGAGATAGGTTTATGCCTACGGATTTTATTCATCCCACAAGTTTTACATGAAGAAATATAATTTATTATATCATTCTTCATGCTTGGTCACCAATAGAATCGCTTAAGTTTTTCGAGAGTTTTGTCAACTCCCTGGTGACCGTTGGTGGGTGTATTATGAAATGAGTATAAAATTGAAGCCTTGAGTGAAGAAGGGACAATTATTTTCTTCTGAAAATGCAAAACACCATCAATTAATGTAAAAATTGAAAATTTAAAATCTTTAGATTTGCTTTAATTTTTTGAATGGTGTTTCAACAAAAACTGTCCTTCTTTTGAGCTTCAATTAGTTTAGATATGTTGCTATTAAAAGCAGCACAAACAAAAATGTTTTCTGACAGAACAGTTTGTTGAATATTACTAGTGGATGATCCAGGATAGTCAGGGCGTCTTGATAGAGCATCTGGCTTACTGCTTTTTGTTCTTGGTCTAAAATTGATCCTAAAATCGAATTTTGAGAGGAACAGACTCCATCTTATTTGTCTTTGGTTTAAATTTTTTAGGTTTTTTAAAGTACAAAAGGTTTTTGTGGTCCGTGACAACCTGAAAAGGAAACTTCGAACCTTCTAAGTGGTGTCTCCAGACTTCAAAAGCTGTAATGACACCTAAGAGTTCTTTATCGTATATTGTATAATTTTTCTCCGTTGTAGTTAAAGACCTTGAGTAAAAAGCAACTGGGTGAAGAAGCTTATCCTTATCGCTTACTTGGGACAAGACACAACCGACGGCAAAATCACATGCGTTGGTTTCCACCACAAATTCATTTTTGTGATCAGAGAATATCAGTAGTTCGTTGTTTTAAAAGCTTCTTTTAATTGATTGAATGAGACCTCAGCTTCTTTGTTCCACAAGAATGTTGCATTCTTTTTAAGAAAAATTATATTCATTAGAAAGCTACGGTCGAGAACTACAATATATGTTAATTTCAACCTTATTGGACAATTAGGAGACGAGCTATTGGACTTTAAAGAAATTTTAAATATAAAAAAAATAATTTAATTATTTTAAATAAGACCCTAAATTATTAAATTATTAATTAGAAATTTATTGTAAAGATTTAATAAATCTTTAATACATTAAATAACTTAATTTTTCGTACAATTTGGTTGGCTTTTCCTATTATCGAAAATAATTCTCGCCGTAATACTACTAGCAATAAAAGTCACAATTCTACTCCCTCTCATAACAATTTAAATTTACAAAACACTTCTCCTTGTACTTCTTTTATGGTTATAACCGATGAATCCAATTGTAAATCAAAAAGTATACCAAACAATTCTAATTCTTTAATTTCTAATTCACTTTCTGTTTTTCATGATACTTCCAAAAATTCTATTTCAAAGCTTAATTCTTCTCTTAATCCTATTTCATATTCTGAATTAAAATCTAAACTTCCTAAAGTATTAATTGAATTTTTAGACGTTTTTAGTGAATCTTCTGCCAACGAACTTTCGCCTCATCGTCAATATGATTGTCAAATAAATATTATAGCTAACGGAAAGCTTCATTATGGTCCTATCTATCCTTTAACAGATAAGGAAATAAAAGCTTTAGAGAAATATATCAAGGAAAACCTTAAGAAAGGATTTATTCGTAAATCCAAATCCCCTGCCGGTGCTTCAATATTCTTTGTCCTTAAAAAGAATGGTGAACTCCGATTAGTAGTTGACTGCCGCCTACTCAATGAAATCACAATTCGAGATTCCTATCCTCTTCCACTAATTCAAGATATGCTTGAGCATTTAGGGAAAGCAAAAATCTTTTCTAAATTAGATCTTCGCTCGGCATATAATCTCATTCGAATTAAGGAAGGCGACGAATACAAGACCGCTTTTACTTGTATTTTTGGACACTTTGAATACACCGTAATGCCATTTGGGCTAAAGAACGCTCCTGCCGTTTTCCAACATTTCATTAATGATGTTCTTGAAGATGTTATTGGAAAATTTGCATATGCCTACATCGATGACATCATTATCTTCTCTAAAGATTACAATTCTCATGTTAAGCATGTCAAGGAAATTTTAACTCGCCTCAGGAAAGCTAAACTATATGCTAAACTCAAAAAATGCGAATTTTTCGTTCCTTACATCGATTTCCTTGGGCACCGTATCTCCTCTGAAGGCATTTATATGGACCCCAAAAGATCGATTCCATTCTAAACTGGCCCATTCCCACTTGCGTTAAAGACATTCAATCTTTTCTCGGTCTAGCAAAATATTACAGACGTTTTATTCCAGGTTTTGCTAAACTTGCTCATCCTCTCCATCATCTTTTAAGAAAGAATGTTAAGTTTTCATGGTCTCTTGATGCCCAAGCTGCTTTTGACTCTCTTAAATTAAAGTTTACCTCATCACCAGTTCTTATTTATCCTAATAGAGAACTTCCTTTCATAGTTGAAACTGATTCTAGTAACTTTGCTATTGGTGCTGTCCTATCACAGAAATCTCCTAAAGACAATTATTTACACCTGGTAGATTTCTTTTCTATATCACTTACAGGTGCAGAACGCAACTACCCAATTTACGACAAAGAACTTTTGGCTATTGTTTCCGCTTTAGAAAATTGGCGTCACCTTCTTAAAGGTTCTGACATTCCTTTCATTATTTTCTCCGATCATCGTAACCTTTTATTTCAAAAGAAATCTGAAAAAATGACTCAAAGAATTCAATTTTAAAATCCTGTATCGTTCCGGTTCCTCTAATGGTAAACCAGATGCTCTTTCCCGCCGTCCTGATTATTTTAACTCTACTAATGATTCAGATATTCCCTTTACCGTCCTTTGTCCAGAAAATTTTTGTGCTCTTGTTTGTTCAATCTCTTCTCTTAACAATGAAATTCTAACTGGTTATAAATCTGACACCTTTTATCAAGACGTATGCACTTATCTTGATAATAAAAAACCACCTATCCCCCATAGCCAAATTGATAAATTTTCTCTTAACAATGGTTTTCTTCTTTTCAATAGCCGTATTTATGTTCCACCAAGCTGCTGTACACAAATTATGAAAATATGCCATGATTCTCCTACTGCAGGTCATTATGGTATTAAAAAAACTATTTCTCTTACTTTTCGTGATTTTTGGTGGCCTTCTTTATCCTCTGATATCAAGAAGTATGCTCGATCCTGCAATATCTGTTGTCGCTCTAAAACTTCACGCCATAAACCTTATGGTTTTCTGAACCCTCTTGAAATTAGTGAACGTCCTTGGTCTTCCATTTCAATAGACTTTATTACCGATTTACCCGACTTTGATGGCTTTACATGCATTCTCTTTATCGTGGATAGATTAACTAAAATGTTCCATCTTATCCCTTTCCATGGTCTCCCTTCCGCTATTGACACTGCTTCTGCCTTCATTGACCATGTATTTAGACTTCATGGTCTTCCCGAAGAAATTATTTCCGACAGAGGTTCCCAGTTTACTTCAAAATTTTGGAAAGCTGTTTGCCAATCTCTTAACAATGTGTTTTTGATAATAAATTTATAATTAATAAAATAAATATATATAAAAATATTTTACTTATTTTATTTTAAAGGTTTTAAGTGTTTATTTTTAAATTTATTGTCAAGAACCATTTCATGACAGATATTCAAAAATTTTAATTTAATAATTTTTCAATCCCTTTTTCAAGTAAAATTATTTAAGGAATATAATGATGATATATTTGTTGATGGTACATTTTTTATTGCCCCTAAATTTAGTTATCAAATATTTCTTACAAGAGCTTATGCTAAAGAATTAGATAGTTTTTACACTACTTCTTTTACTTCATTTGCAATATTAAAAAATAAAGAACAAGAAACATAATATGTGTAGCAACATATTTGTATATTTAATAATAATTATTAAATATTAAATTTATATCTTTTTGATAATAATTATTTTATTTTATTTTATTTCAATATGTATTATTGTAATTATAATAATTATAATAATATAATACATAAAAATTTATATAGTTCTATATATTAAAATATATAATTAAAATATTACCTATTTCTTATAAATAGATTAAATTATTTATATTAGAAATAGAAGACTCTTCTTGTAAATTTTAAGAATTAGAATTATTATTTTAATTGTACAAATATTACAATTTTATTAATAAATTTTACTACACAACCATTATTTTAAAAACCCACTGCTTATAAATTATTGCACATAAAAGTCCCGCATATCAATTATATGATCATGTGTTATTAAATAAAATAAGTAATTGAAGTATAATTACATGAATATTAAGACTTTAACACTAATACTTATAAGTATAGTAGAAATTTCGTAAAGATTTATTTTACAGTGATAATAATAATATTCATAAGTTTATCATAAAGATTTATTTTACAGTGATAATAATAATATTCATAAGTTTATCATAAAGATTTATTTTACAGTGATAATAATAATATTCATAAGTTTATCATAAAGATTTATTTTACAGTGATAATAATAATATTCATAAGTTTATCATAAAGATTTATTTTACAGTGATAATAATAATATTCATAAGTTTATCATTAATTTATTATAAAAAATATCAAAAATAAAATAATTATAAATAAAAGTTAATTAATTAAAATCAATTAAATATAAATATATAATATTGTATTAAAAAAATTATTAATTTTATTTTTTTATTTTAATTTTATTTAACTTATTTTAAAAAATTTTTAATATTACCTTCAAATATTTATAAATATATATTTAGTAGTATTTAATAGTGAATGATAAGTAGTAACTCTTTTTAATATTAAGAACTTATATATATTAATTTATATTAGTATTTTTTTTTGTTATATTTTATAAAATATAGAATTTTTATAAAAAAAATTATTTTTTTATTAATTATTATTACTATACTAATATTATATGAATATATATATATTTATATATTGTAGCTTTTCAAATGATAATGGAGCTAAATTTTATTCACATATTCAAAATTTTTAAAAGAATATTATAACATTAATAATATTTCATTTTCTTTATTGTTAATTAAAATTTTCATAATAAAAAAATTAGTGTATATATATATATATATATATATATATATTTTTTTTTTTTTTTTTTTTTTTTTTTCTAACATTCAGGTTTTTCCAATTGGAGATTAAATTATTAAAACCTTCATTATCTAGTTTTGAAAAAAGGTTGATTCTTAAGCTTTCAACTTCTTCATTATTTGTTATTATCAATTGTTATCTTCTTCATTTTTTTAATAAAAAATAAATTTATATAATTAATAATTAATAGCAACATTATCATTATCATTATCATTATCATTATTTCATTTTATATAATATTGTATTTCTTTAATTAAATAGTTTTTTTTTGTAATATTATTCTCAATTACTTTTTTTTATTTTATTTTTTCCTTCTACAATTTCTTTATATATATATATATATATATATTATTTTAATTTAAAAATTAAAATATCATTATTTATTAATACATATTTCGTATTTGAATATGTCTTTTTGCATTTCAAAGGTAATATATCTTTTCAATTGTCTAATTTTCTATATCATTATAGATTTTTTTTAATGTTGGTTTATTTCTTCATTGGAATCTTTTGGTTCAGAAGAATTAATCAAAATTGTACAATTGCTTCATAATATTTATTACTGATTGTCCATGAGCATAATGTATTTTTTGTATTGCTTCCTTTTATAAAATGTGGATAAAAAATGAAAATTCAATTTATGTTATTTAAATTCTATTAAAATTTATTTGTATCAAATTAATTATTTAATTTCATTTTTCTATTGTTAATATATATAACAATTATATATAGTTTAATCTTTTATCTTCCTATCATTTTAAAAAATTAAGTTTAGAAATTTGAAATTTTGGAAAAAGAATTAAATAAAAATAATAATTAAATAAATAAATAATAACTAAATAAATAAATAATAACCAACTAAATAAATAATAACTAAATAAATAAATAACAACTAAATAAATAAATAACAACTAAATAAATAAATAACAACTAAATAAATAAATAACAACTAAATAAATAAATAACAACTAAATAAATAAATAACAACTAAATAAATAAATAACAACTAAATAAATAAATAACAACTAAATAAATAAATAACAACTAAATAAATAAATAACAACTAAATAAATAAATAAAAAATAAATAAATTCAATCAATTTTATATTTTTAATTTTACTTTGTGTTATGTATATTATTCTATATTTTTTCATTTCAAAAATCAAAAATATTAATAAATTAAAAAATTAATAAATTTATAAAATAAATATTGTTTAAATATAATAAAAAATTTTAATTTAAGGAATAAATATATTTTATATTTATAACAATTTTTTTTTATTATAATACAGTTAATATTTTTTAATTTATTAATTATTTGATTTAATTAATAATTGAATATATAATATATAATTTGGAATTTTTTTTTTAGTATTAATAACTTCTTTTTTATAAATGAAATAAAATAATTATAAATAATATAGTAATAATAATAATAATAATAATAAATAGTAATTTAAATTTGAATATAAATAATTTTAATTTAAAATTAAAATAAAAAGAAAGAAAAAAATAGTATAAATATATATTCAAAGAAAATTGTAAGAGTTTACGTTATTTTATTATTTTTTTTAAAAAATAAAACAAATAAAATATATTTGTTCTGTTTGTTTGGAAAATATGAAGATTATATAGTATATTATATTGAAATTTATTTTGATCATTAATCCATCAAATGAAATATTAAAGATTATTTATTAAATTAAATCAAATATTTAATAATTTAATATTTATAAATATAGCTTGATAATAAAATATTGATATTAAGAAGGTAATATTTAGTAGTAAAAGCATAATTAATAATTAATACTTTAAGATTTATTTAGCTTTGATAATATAAATATATATATTAAAGAATATATTTACTATTAAAAAATAAAATTTGAGTTTATATAAAATGAGATTTGAAATAACAAATGATTATAAACCTAATAATAATTATAATTATAATAATTATAATAGTAATAATAATTATTATTAATATTTTGAAATTTTATTAATACATTAAGTAGAATTATATAATTATATAGTAGAAAAATATAATATAATAGAAGATAATTTTTATTTAAAACATACATAATTATTAAATAATGTAAATATAATTGCATTTTAACTTTAAATTATTCATATATTATAAAATTAAAGTATTATTAAGATTTCATTACAATATTATTGATATGGTTGCATTAACTTCCGCAGGTATTTTCTAATTTAATAATTTAAATAATTAAATAAATAAATAGATAAATAAATAAATAAATAAATTATATTAATAAAAATTAAAAGTATATTAACTGAAAATTGTAAATTAATCGGTATTATAATTGCTTAAACAAAAGCTGGTGTAATATCTTTACTAGACGAAAATTCAGAAGAACTTCAAATATATGCCTTAAAAAAGCTTAATACTATAGTAGATCAGTTTTGGGCTGAAATATCTGATTCTGTTTCTAAAATGTAAATTTTTATTTGAAATACAAAGAATTTATGAAAAATAAATACTAAATATATATATATAATTTTATATTATTTATATATATATTATACATTTAGTGAAGTTCTTTATGAAAATGAACAATTTAAATATCGTAATTTAGCTGCTTTAGTGGCTTCAAAAGTATAAATTTTATTTTATTATAATAATAATAGAAAGATAATGAAAAATTAAGACAAATTTGATTAAATACTTTATTGGTTATATTAAAATTATAATTTTTATATAAAATAATTGAAGGTATATTACCATCTTGGTGAATTTGACGAATCGATGTCATTTGCTCTTGGAGCAGGTGATCTTTTTGATTCTTCACTTAGTACTGAATACGTAGAAACTATTGTTGGTAAGTTTAATAATATTATATATATTACATGTTAAATTTAAATGAAGTAATGAAAGAATATTTAGATTTATTGAAAAAAGGAAGAATAATAATTACTAATTATAAATTAAATACTTATCTAAATCAATTTTTTGAAATAAAAATATTAACAATAAAAAGCAAAATGTATTGATCATTATATATATTTAAGATCAAATAATCAATTGGACGAAATTTCACCAGACCTTGAACAAATTATTGAAAAAGTTTTTGAAAGATGTTTTAAAGATAAAGAATACAAACAAGTAATTAATACCTAACTATATTAGTATACTTTAAAATATAAATAAATTAATTAATGGATAAATTAAAAATTATTATTTGGTTATATATGTAATTTCAAAATATATAATTTAAATAAATTAAAAAAGGCTATTGGTATTGCATTAGAATCTTTAAGATTAGATATTATTGAAAAAGCTATCAAAGCTGGTGATTCAAAAGAACTTTTATCATATGTTTTAAATGCTTCAATGACATTAGTTCAAAATCTTAATGCAAGAAATGAAGTAAATTGATAAGAAATAATTTTATAGTATTAATTATTTTTTCTAATTTTTCAATGAAAAAAAATATTGACAATATAATAAATCTATAAATATATATTTTTATTTTCAATTATTGTTTTTATTAATGAAATAAAAGGTATTGAAATTACTTGTCAGTTTATTTAGAGATTTGGATGAATCAGATTATATTTCTATGACTCAATGTTTCTTACATTTAAAGGATTCTTACTCATGCGCTGAAACTTTAAAGAACTTAGTTAATGGCAATGAAGTAATTATTAATTTTAAGTATATATATTATATGAAATTTTAAATGAATCGGTTAAAAGAATAGTAGTAATAGTTTAAAATATTAATTTTATTATAATTATAATTATTATTTTATTTAAAGAAACAATTATTAATGGCTTACCAAATTGCATTTGATCTTGAAGAAAATGCTACTCAAGATTTCTTACAACAAGTATTAAATACATTACCAGAACCAGCTGCAAAGAATGAAGCTGATATGGATACCGATAATACTGTATGATTTAATTTAAATTTATTGAAACTAGATTACATAAAATTTTTTTAATTTAAAATAATATTAAATTAATAATGAATTAATTTAAATAAAATTTATTTAGGCTAATGAAGATCCAATTAGTAAAATTAGATCTATTTTAGAAGGAGATATATCCATAAAATTAAATTTAGAATTCTTATTTAGAAATATTCATACTGATTTACAAATTTTAAATGCTACTAAGGTTAATATATGTTAATTTTTATTATAAAATAATAATTTTATAAATAATAGCAAAAATAATTATAATAATAATAATAATAAAAAGAAGAATTAATAAATTATTTTTTTTTAATAACAATTTTAAATATAAATTTTTTTCAATTAGGATGCTCTTGATTCAAGAAACTCTATGTATCACTCAGCAATTACTTTTGCTAACGCTTTCATGAATTCTGGAACTACAAGTGATGAATTCCTTCGTAATAATTTGGAATGGCTATCTAGAGCTTCAAATTGGTCGAAGTTTAGTGCTACTGCTGCCTTAGGTGTTATTCATAAAGTTAGTTAAGATATTATTTTAAATATTCAAATTAACATTAACAATAACTAATTTTATAATTTTTTAATATATTCATTTTACGTAATATTATATAATATATAAAATGGAATGTTAATATTATGTAATGTTTATTTAATATTTTTTTATAGGGTCACATTGATCAAGGTTTAAAATTACTTGCTCCATATTTACCGCAAGAAGGTGTTAGTAGTAGTCCATATTCTGAAGGTGGTTCTCTTTTTGCTTTAGGTTTAATTAATGCTAATCATGGTGGCGAAGTTCTTGATTATTTAAGAAATGCATTAAATAAAACTCAAAATGAGATTATTCAACATGGAGCTGCTTTAGGTTTAGGTGCTGCTGGTATGGCCACTGCTAGTGATGAAATTTATGAAGAATTAAAGAATGTTTTATTCACTGATAGTGCTGTTGCAGGAGAAGCTGCCGGTTTAGCAATGGGTTTAATTATGCTTGGTACATCTTCTGAAAAGGCTATTGATGAGATGTTACAGTATGCACATGAAACACAACACGAAAAAATTATTCGTGGTTTAGCTATTGGAATGGCTTTAATTATGTATGGAAAGGAAGATACTGCTGATGCTTTAATTGAACAACTTTTACAAGATAAAGATCATATTATTAGATATGGTGGTATATATATGATTGCTTTAGCTTATTGTGGTACCGGTAATAATAAGGCAATTAAAAAATGTTTACATGTTGCTGTTAGTGATGTTAATGATGATGTTAGAAGTGCTGCTGTAACTGCTCTTGGTTTTATATTATTTAAAACTCCAAAGCAAGTTCCACGTATTGTTCAATTATTATCTGAGAGTTACAATCCACATGTTCGTTATGGTTGTACTCTTGCTTTAGGTATTTCATGTGCTGGTACTGGTATGCCAGAAGCTATGGAACTTTTGGATCCTTTAACTAAGGACCAAGTTGATTTTGTTAAGCAAGGTGCATTAATTGCCTCTGCTATGATATTAATTCAAAGTAATGAAATCATGTCACCAAAGGTTGCTTCTATTCGTAAGACATATGAAACTATTATTAAAGATAAGCATGAAGAAGCGATGGCTAAATTTGGTGCTGTTTTAAGTCAAGGTATTTTAGATGCTGGTGGTCGTAACGTTACTATTACTTTACAATCAAGATCAGGTTATAACAATATGGCTTCTATTGTTGGTATGACCATTTTTACCCAATTTTGGTATTGGTATCCACTTACTCATTTCTTATCTTTGGCCTTTACTCCAACTGCTTTTATTGGTCTTAATTCTAAGCTTGAAGTAAAATTTTTTTTCTTTTACTTTAATTTATTTCTAGATTAATAATACAATATTTAATCTATGTATTAATACTTTGATATATCTATAAGATTAATTATTATCTATTGATATAAAATATTATTATATGATTAATTATTATCTGTTGATATAAAATATTATTATATGATTAATTATTATCTATTGATATAAAATATTATTATATATATTAGATGCCAAAACTTGAATTTATTTCCAACGTAAAGCCATCTTTATTTGCTTATCCATCTCCAATGAAGAAACAAGAAAAAACTGTTGTAGAAAAAGTAGCTACTGCTGTATTATCTACTACTGCTAAGACTAAGGCTCGTGCCAAAAAGAATGAAAAAGAAAAGGGTGGTGAACCAGAATCTATGGATACTGTAAGTTATTATATTTATTATTTTGGGTTAATAATTTTATTTAATGTAAATCATTTAATAATATTTATTGATACATTTTAATAATAGGATGAAAAGAAGGAAGAAACTCAAATGGAAGTTGATAATACTGAAAAGAAGGATGAAGAAGTAACTTTTATAATTTATTTACTTTTTTTTATTATTATTATTACTATTGTTTTTATTTTTATAATTATTTTTATTTTTTATTGTAGAAAATTAATAATATATTATATATATAATATTAATTTTGATATTTAATAGGCTGAAAAGCAAGAAAAGAAAAAGAAGCAAACTTTCGAAAAACTTGGTAATTTAACCCGTGTTGTACCGGCTCAATTAAAATATATTATATTTAAGGATGATTCACGTTATATACCTGTAAAGAAGAATATTGTTGGTGGTATAACAATTATGGAAGATAGACAAAAAGGTCAACCAGAAGAATTATTAGAATTTAGTACTCCAAGTAAGTTTATTTTTAAAATCAAATATTTATGATAGATAATAGCTATTTTGATATCTAAAATATCAACTAATTAATATATATAATTTTAATAAATAGAACAAATAGCGACTGTAGATCCACAAGATGAAGAACCCGGACCACCAGAGCCATTTGTTTATGAAGAAGATTAAATCATCACGAAATAAATTAATAAATAAAAGTAATATTGTTTTAATAAATTAACAAAATATATATACATATTAAAAAAAATTATGTAATAAAATTATTAAATTAAATAATAACAATAACAACAACAACAACAATAATAATAATAATAACAATAATAATAATAAAAACATGAAATAAATAAATTAATAAATTAATAAACATTTAAAACAAATAATTTTTTTTTTTTTTTTTTTTTTTTTTTTTTTTTTTTTTTTTTTTTTTTTAAATAAAAAAAGAAAATATGTTTCATTTTATTAGTGTTAAAATATATAATAAAATAATAATTATATATTTTATAATTTATTAAGTAAATTTCATTTTGAATCATTTCTAAAGTAATATATTACTAATTTCAATTACATTAATTATAAAACTTGTTAAAAAAAATTAATATTTTATTTTTTTTTCTTCAATTTATGATATAACAATGGCTTCACACATTAATACTGTGCTTTTTTTATTTTATTTTATTCAATCTGTACTTTATATTTATATTCTAAAGGGAATAGCTTTACGTCCCTTTATTGTGTTTCTAAAGAACTTAATATTCCTCCTCTTTCGGCGAAATGTTCGATTGCTCAGATAAGGTGTTTTAAAAAATGGAAAAATAAAAATGTATTATCTCTGATTTACTTAGAGATATATCTCGTTGTAGACGTCATGCATGGGGTAAAGAAAGTAAAATTTTAGCAGACAAATTAGATAAATTTCCATCAAAAAAAGCTATTTTAAACTTTTACAGGGATAGAGATATGGCAGGAAAATCAATCAAAGCTAAGGCTTATAATAAAAATAAATTTGAGAAAACTAGAGAGTATCTTAAGCTAAATTATAAATATCCTTAATTTAGCATTGGCTTATGATGGGTACTTCGTGCCAGATGTGGATATAAATTCGATGCTCGTGTTGCCAAAGCCGCCAAAATGATTGAAGAAGAGTGTCCTGAAAGGTGTCCTTGTTGTTATAGAATATATAGTAATCCTCGATTGGAACATTGGTTTTCTAAATGCTATTTTTTCAATGTATTGCGAATGAAATATTTTAAGGATATTGATATTCTTTATGAAAAATTTTATATAATTTCTAAATACCGTCCAATATCAAATAGTAATGTAAACACTGTTATCACAGATATGAATAATATAGAATTAAGTTCAGGTTCTGATATTGGTAACGAAGTATATAATATTAATAATACTAACAATAAAAATAATATTATTTTTTTTATGAAGGATTTCTTATGAATTGGTTCTAAAAGAAAATTAAGAGAATTAACAGAAAACATCTTTAAATTCCCATTGATAAATTTCTTTGTTGCTATAATCTTTTTTTAATTCTTCATAAGAATCATTTAAGTATTATCACCAAACTTTTATGAGTGAGTTCTATTTTTACAAACGAGCTTTGATAAATATTCTTCAGTGAATACGAAGATCTTACTTTGATCAACACTAACAAATCGAGTATCATAATTAAGGCATTCTTTATTTATGACATAAAAACTTTAGTAGTATAAAAGATCATTTAAAAGTAATAGAAAGACCATCAAAAAAAAAATTATTTAATCCAAATAATATTGAGTGTATTGATAAAATAAATTTTTAAATAATAGAATTTATTTATTTATTACTAGGGGTTAAATTGAAAATCAATTCATCAATTTTCAAATCTAAAGATTATTAGATATAGAAGTAATTATGAGGATTCACATGCCATAGCATGGAATGATTGAAAAGGTAGATATAATTGTAAAATTTTTCTTAATTAAAATAATTCAACTTTAACAATTATAATCAATATATCTTGGTAAAAAGAAAGAAGTTAAAATTTTTGAAATTTTGATAAATATGAATATCAAATTGGTAATCTTGATAGTATCAATGAGCACATATTGTTGTAAGAATAGTTAATTCATTCTCTATTATATGTAAAAATTGAAAACATTAGCTAAATATCGTTCAATATTAAATTTTTTTTTTTTTTTTTTAAATATGAAATAAAATCTGACTATATATATATTAATTAAATTTTAATATTATTTCAATTTATATTTCAAAAAAAATAAAAAATTGTTTGTGTCAATTATATAATATCTTTGATCTTAGTTGTAATTTAATATCTTTTTATTTTATTTGCTGTATTTTTTTGTTATATAAATACAATTTTTTTTTTATTAATTTATGTGCAATTTTTGTGTTTTTTATTTCAATTATATTAATGAAAAAGTTTACATAAAATTAATATATATTCTTATAATATTAATAATTAATTAATTTTTAGATAAAATTATATTAATTTTTTTTTTTTTTTTTTTTTTTTAATTTATTTTGAAAAAAATTTGAATATAATATTTTATTAGGATTGTATTTATTAAATATATTTAATCTTCTGAAGTTTAATGTTTTATATATTGTGAATTTGTAAAAATGTCAAGTGTTTACATTTCTGAGCCACCTACGAAAGGGAAGGTGGTAATGCATACTTCAATGGGTGATATTGAAATTGAATTATGGTCAAAGGAAGCTCCATTAGCATGTAGAAATTTCATCCAATTAAGGTATTATTATTATTATTATTATTATTATTATTATTATTATTATTATTATTATTATTATTATTATTATTATTATTATTTTAAAATTTTATTTTAAATTACTATTTAATTGTTATTTTATCTTTATAGTTTTATTTTATTCTTATTTTTTAATTATTAAAATACTATATTAATTTTGATATATATTAAATTTATTATATAAATATATATATTTTATTCATTTTATATTTCAATATTTAATATTATATATAAATGATAAAAATTAAAAAAATAAACCTAATGGTATTAAATAAATAGTTTAGAAGGATATTATGATAATACAATATTTCATAGAATTGTTCCAAAATTTTGTGTACAAGGAGGTGATCCTACAGGAACGGGAGAAGGTAATATAAAAGTAATTTAATTATTAATTTTCATATGAAAAAGAATAGAATAATAATAATGGTAATAATAAAAGTAATAATAATAAAAATAGTTATGTGAAATAATATATTAATATAAATTTAAATATATTTAAGGAGGGGAATCAATTTATGGAAAACCATTTGATGATGAATTTCATTCTCGTTTAAGATTTACTAGAAGAGGATTAATGGGGATGGCTAATAAAGGGAAAAATCAAAATGAGAGTCAATTCTTTTTTACATTTGATGCAACACCAGAATTAAATCATAAAAATACATTATTTGGAAAAGTAACATAAAATAAAATATATTATTAAAATATTTTAAACAATATTATTGTATATAAAATTATTGATAAATTTAATAAATTTTAATAATAAAATGAAAAAGATTGTTGGTTCAACATTATTTAATATGTTAAAAATGGAAGAATTAGAAATAGATAGTGAAACTGAGAGACCTTTATATCCACCTAAAATATTATCAATTAGTATTATTCATAATCCATTTGATGATATATTACCAAGAATTACATCTGAAGAAAAAAAAGCAGCTGAATTAGCAGAAAAACTTAAAAATGAAATAAAAAAACCAAAAAAAAAAGAAAAGAAGTAAATAATTAAAAAAAAAAAAAAAAAAAAAAAAATAAAATAAAATTAAAATATTTCTATAAATATAATAATCAAATAATAAATATGATATATATATAAATTTTTTTTTATATAATAAAGACGTTTGAATCTTTTATCATTTGGTGCTGAAGAAGAAGAACAAGAAAAAGATTTAGAAGCATCTAATATTAATACTAAAATAAAAAGTAGTCATGATTTATTAACTGAAGATGTACATTTAAGTAATAAAGTTTCTGTTGACCTTGAAATGAATAATGTAATAATTCTTTTAAATACCTTTTAATTTTTCTTTTCTTTTATTATTATTTTTATAATTTTTATTATTATTGCATTTGTTATTATTATCATTATTTATTTATTTTATTATAAAATTTTGTTTTATTTGGCATTTTATTATGCTTTATTACTTTAAACATTGGAATAATAGGATAAAGTAAAGAAAGAAAAGGATAACAAAAAGAAAGAAAAGGATGTTTTAACAAATAATTCAAATGAAGTAGATGAAAATAAAGAAGCAAAAAAGAAATTTAAAAGTATTGATGAGATAAAATCAGAAAAAATGTAAGAATTAATATATAATAAATACAATTATACCAATATATATTTTTAAATTATTATTTTTATAAAATTTATTTTTTTTTTTAAATAAATTTAATAAAAAATTATATAAATGGTGTTATATATACTATTAATAGGAGGAATATTCAGGATGAAATAGATAAAATTAAAAAAGAATTTATTGAAAAGGATAAGAAGAAGTCATCAAAAGAAAAAGACAAAGACGATAAAAAGAAGAAGAAGAAAAGAGGGTTAGAATTACTACAAATGGAAAGGGAAAAATACATGAATAGTTCAAAAGCTATAATAAAAAAAAATAAAAAGCATAAATCAAGTCATGATGAAGATGAAACTTTAAAATTAATGCTGAATTTCAAAAAACAATTGCAAGATATAACCTATAGTGAAAATCGTTCAAATAAATCAAGAAAGGAACAAAATGTTGAAATTGATGAACATGGATTATGTAAACTTCATAATAAAAAAAATTGTTTATCTTGTCAAGCAATGTTTAATGAAAGAAATCAAAAAGAATTACTTGGAGAAATAAGTGATGAAGACGATAAATCAGATGATGAAAATTGGCTATCACATAATCTTGTATTTGAAGATGAAGGTTCAAAAGATATTTTTAAAGTTGATGATTACATTGTAATTGATCCAAGAGAAAGAGAGTAAGTTCTTTATAATGTATTTCTAGATGATTTTAAAAATTTTAAATAAATAAATAGATAAATACATAAATAAAATGATAAATAAATAAATAAATAAATTTAAAATGATACATTTAAGACTAATATATATATATATATATTATATTATATTTTATATATTATATTATATTTTATTTTTTTTTTTTTAAAAAAAAAAAAAATATTAATAGAAAACAGGCAAAAAAAGAATATTACACAAGAAAACAAGAGAAATTAGCAAAGCCTTTTAAATCTTCTCATCATTTACATCATAGACATTAAAATTTTGATTTTTTTAAAATTATTTATTTTTAGTTTTATTTATTTATGTATATTATTAACAATATTAATGTAGTTATATGATCATTTTATCTATTATTTCTATTATTTATATATAAATATCATTAAATTGATATTATTGGATATTAAGAATAAAAGCAATAAAATATGAAATTTATATCTAATTTTTATTTACTTATTTTCTTATTTACTTATTTATTAAGTTATTTTTAAATTTTATTTTTATATATATTTTATTTTAAACACATATAGGTAATATGATATACTAATAAAATATAAAAATATAAATTTATTATGTTTATTAAGTTTTATTTAAAGAATTAAAAATTAAATTCATTAAATACTTCATTAAAGTGTATAAATGAATATTCCATTATCTAATAAAACATGCAATCATTTTTATACAATGGAGTTATATAGAATAATAATAATAATAATAAAAATAATAATAATAATAATATTTCATATTTAATAATAATAATAATTATAAATATACAAACGTTCTGGGTAATAATAAAAACTATAAATAAAACACTTAAATTTATTTTACACTATTCAATTTTTTTTTTTTTTTTTTTTTTTTTTTTTTTTAAAAAAAAATAAATATTTTTATTTATTATTTATTATTGATTATTTATTTTATTTATTATTTATTATCTATTTTTATTTACTATATAAACCATATAATCATAATACTAGACTGAGTTATTTATATAACTAATTTAGCTTTATTTAATTAATATAAACTAATTTAAAACATTATTATTTAAATAATTATAAGCAAAAAATTATAATTATTTTAATATAAAAGTTATAATTTTATATAAAGCTATTAAAAATAACTTGAAAGTTGTTTGATTTTATATATATAAACATATTGAAATAATTTGAAAGTTGTTGTTTGATTAAATTTATAAAAATTTTTCGATTATTTATATACGATTTTGAAATTTTATATGTAGTTCCCTTAAAAATTATTTAAAATCAATTAAGAATATAAATTGAATTTATATTGTTAATAAATAGAATTTTAATATTATTATAAATAATAATAATATAATATTTAAAAAAAAATTATATAACAAAAATTTATTTATTAATATATTGAGTTGGATTTTGATAACTTGTATTGGTAATTAATTTTATTTTTTTTTGGGTTCTTTTGTAATTTTTGAATTAATATATATATATTATATGAAACTAAGATTTAATGATAAATTAAATATTTATTGTAAATGAAATTAATTATATTTAAATTATTTTATGGTTTAGTTGTAAAATTAAAATGAAGATTTATCTTGTTGATATTACTAATTGAATTTAAAAGAAAAATATTTTTGTAAATAAAAGAATAATTATTAATAATAAAATTGTAATAATATAAGATTTTATATTGATAAAAATGATTATTAATTATTTTTTAAAGAATAATAGAACATAGGAAAGTTCCAAATAATAAAGAACAACAATAATTTAATTTACGGTTAAGCTATAATTAATTATTATGACAATAATAAGATTATTTGTTCATTCCTTAACAATAATAAAATAATAATAAGTCTTTCCAGTTTTTGTTTTGGTAGTTAGTACTCAGGACTAACATATACATGGGATAAACGGATTACCTTGATCAAAATGTTATTCCAACGGTGTAAACTCAAACTAACCAGGTGCGTTAATGTTGAAAATGCGGTAAGACAGGCTAGCAGGACCAATGCTTCTAAAAGAGAAGACCATAATTTCTTTCAGAATAAGATTAACCTTTTAAACATAAATCTTATAATCTGGGGATGAGATTCGTTGCATATGGACTTTTTTCTGAATTTAATTATAAACTATATTTTGAATATTATTTTTATTTCATTTTACTATTTAAAAATATTATTATATTCTAATTGGAAAAAAATAATTCTTTTTATCAATTCGGTTTTTTTTTTTTTTTTTTAAAAAAAATATTCGTATAATTAATTAATTAATTAATTAATAAATAAATAAATAAATAAATAAATAAATAAATAAATAAATAAATAAATAAATAAATAAATAAATAAATAATGTTAAAAGTTTGCAATAATTGCAAATATAAAACAAAAAAAAAAAAAAAAAAATCAAAATGTATTCATTAATGGTATAATTGACCAAGAAAAAATTTTATCAGTTATGCTTAATAGCATAAAAGATAAAGCCAACTAACTATAGATACTATCTTCGCCCTCAATTTAATGGGAAAAATCAAAAAGTACTAATTGAACAAGATGAAGATGTAATCTTCCAAGAATAGATGAATAATTCAGAAAATTTGAAAATAAAAAAGTCATAGAGATATATATTTTATTACCAGCAAAATTATGACAATATCAAGCAAATGAAGAATAAAAATTTACCATTCACTGAATAAGAAAAAATTGACTAATTTACTTGGATGAATGCCTAAGGATCTCAAATTAATATTAATTTTAGGAAAAATAGATACCGTCAAAAACTTTTATAAAGGAATAAAAAATAAATACAACTTAATTTATTATGTAGGAAGAAATAAAGAAACAAAAATAATTATAATAAAGAAGCCGATGATATGATAGATATAAATCTGGTCAGTAATGTTTTAAGTATATGCAAAAAAACCCAATCATAAAACTAAAAAAAATGTTATATATTCATTATGAATAGTTATAATATCAATAATCGTCATTATAATAAAAAAAAATAAAAACAAAAAAAAACAAAAAAAAATTACAGTAAAACAAAGTTCAATTTAAAGAAGAAAAAATTATTTAAATACAAAAAAAAAAAAAAAATTAAAAAAATAATATTAAAATGTATCAACGTGTGAATTTCAAGGATATGGCCCATATAAAGATAAAGTCAATAATCAAAATATCAAATTGAATAATGTTTGGTATTCAGATCAGATAGCAATGAATTTAATAAGCTGTATAAAATTGACTGAATCTAGAATAATATGTAAAATTAATAAGGAAAGCTACAAATTATAATTTGAAAATGATGAATAATTGGAAAATACTATTTAAAACCTATGTGAATAAGCAAAAGCAATTAAAAAATTAAAACATTAAATAAACACTGCTACAAAATAAATAAAATAAATGAAAAGAATTCTATCAATTAAAAGTTTTTCTAATAAAATATGGCACAAAAGACTTGGACATTATTATAACAAAAATTTATGAAAAAATATTTTAGTTACAAAAAAAAAAAAAAAAAAATTCAAATAATCGTAAAGATTGTAAAATATCAAAATTAAATAAAAATCAACATAATGGTATCAGAAGTTACTTGCAAAAAAGAAATTACTTATTCAAATATTAATTAAAATAAATGATGAATTACTAAATAAAAATTAAAATATATTAACTTTTATTGATGATTACTCCAGAAAAGGATAGGAATTTTAATTTGAAATCTAAATCAGAAGTTGTTCATTATAAAATTATCTCATATTTATAAATAATCATAACCCAAATAATAATGTAAAAATATTCAAAACAGATAGTCCAAAAGAATATGATAAAAGAATTTTAAATTTTTACAAGAAAAATTATATACAAAAATTATTCTTTTCACGATTTAATTTGAAAAATAGTGGTGTCGCTGAAAAATTCAACAGAAAAATATCATCATTCGCAAAAACCATTTTATTCGGGTCAAAACTAAGCTTAAACCTTTTGGATTTTACCTTTAAACAAGCTGCCTATATTTATAATTTTGTGTCTCACAAAAGTATCAATAATAAAATCCCAGATGAAATTTACTATGGGAAAGATGTTAAATTTGACCAAATAAAAACATTCAGATACATTTTATAATGTAAAATCTTTAATCAAAGCAAACAAAAGTTTGAAATTAATACATGAAAAAGGCATTCATTTAGAATTTGATAACAAAATTCACAATTAAATTATTATAGATTTTGATAATCATTCAATTCACTTTGTAAGAAAAAATATTTCAAAGAGGAAGATCTTGGTAATCTAAAAATTATTAATGACTGAATTGATGGCAACAGTGATTCAAAAAAATAACTTTGACAGTTTTGATACGTTAGATAACATCGAAGAATAACAATAATATCAATATCTTAATAAAAAAAAAAAAAAAAAAAAAAAAAAAAAAGAAATTAATTGTAATATCATGATATAATGAATAAAATCAAAATATTATTAATTAATGAAAGTGAAAAAAAGATTAATAAATACAATGATTTTATATATAAAGAAGTAAAAAATAAAAACTGAGAATATTTAACCATTTTCACAAAAATTAAGTTTTGATATTTATTGATAAACTCCCAGAAAGCCCCAATATTATTTCAACAAAATGAATGTTTACAATAAAAAAAAAAGAGATTCAAATAATAAAATCATTAAAATAAAAAGTTCGATTGGTAACAAGAGGATAAAACAAAAATACGGAATTGGCTATGTCATAATTTATTCATCCACATTTGACATTGTATATATCAGGTTGATTTTTATTTTTTTCAAACAAAATTTAAATGAAATACTTATCTAATAAATATTCAATCTGCATATCTAAATGCTCCATTAGACAAGGAAGTATATATAACAATACTAAAAGTGGATAAAAATTATTGTAAAGGATATTGGTTACTGAAAAAATTACTTTATAGCTTGAAACAAACATGCCTAAATTGGAACTCTACAATGACTTTATTCCTAATTAGTATTAGATTTAATCAATGTAAATCAGAAACAAGTTTATTTTACAAAAAGAATAACAATAAATTAACTTGTGAAATAGAATTATAGTAAATAACAAAATTATTTCATGACAGGACTATGAACTTATTAAAAAAATTTTCTATATCAAAGTGTGAAAAAATTAATTATATTTTTGAAATAAAAATCTACCACAACAATTATAAATACATTATAAATACATTTATTCACAATAAATTTATATTAAAAATATAAAATTATATAATTTTATATTTTATTAAAATAAAATATCAAAACTTCTAAAAAAATGTATAACACCATATACAGGATAAAATTATAAATCAAAAAAAAAAAAAAAAAATTTTGATAAAACTAATTATAACTCAGTAATGAGTTCATTAATTCATTATTCTAAATGTTCTGGTCCTGATATTGCTTTTGTTGTTAATAATGAAGCTTGGTTTTGGGAATCACCCACTTTATCTGTCGGGAATAAAATTATTAACATTTTCAAATACTTAAATTACCTTATTGATTTAAAAATTATATATGACTATATTGGTGTTTTTATTGCACATTCTGATGCTGATTTTGAGAGTGACAAACAGGATCATAAATCTATATCAGGAAATTTAATATGTTACAGCAGTAAACCAATTTATTGGACTTCAAAAAAAAAAAAAAAAAAAAAAAAAAATGTAGCACTATCAACTGTTGAAGCTAAATTTATTAACTCTGTAGAATTAACTAGAAAATTTTTATGATCATGATATTAGAGAACATTTCATATTTGACATTTGACCCTTGTAAAAATATTATATAAGTAATATTTAAATATAATTATTAATAAAATTATTATTTAATAAAATTTTGAATATGGTACGTATAAAACATATTATATTAAGCCACAAATATTTGTATAAAAGAAATTGAAGATGTATTAATAAATCATTGTAATTAACCTTTAATTTAATTAATAAAATATAATAAATTTATATCAAAATCAATATAAATAATAGAATATGTAATATATGAAAAATAATTTAACGTATTGAAATATAAATAATATACAAGCCACAATTTACTTATAAAAGTATTTAATTAAGAATATGTGGTTGTAACTCTTAATAATAATTTATATTAATAAAGTTGACATTATAAAATAATTATAAAGATAATAATAATTAAATATATATTATTAAATACAAATGAATAATATTTTATTAACATTTAAAATTTGAAAAATGAAATTATTTTATTTACTAAATTAAAAAAGAACCAGTAATATTTAGTTATTATGGTATTACTAAAAAATATAAATATTTCTCTTTATGACCAATAAATAAAATTGCTCAAAAAAAAAAAAAAATATTAATCAATCATTGAATGATGATTGATTAATATTTATCTTCAATATATAAATAAAAAAAATATATATACTTATTTTTTTAAATTTATGTATTAGTATAGTTAAAAATCTAAAAGTGATACATATCATACAAAAGCATAAATTTATATATATAAAAAAATTAAATGAATTAAAAGTGATACAAAGTACATAAGGTTGTAATTCTAATATAATTTAACTTCTTCTTTGCTGTAATATTGTACACTTCATAAAAATTAAAATATTAAAGTATAATTATAATTTTTGTTAAATAGTATTTTATACAATATTAATACATTATTAAATAAAAAAAAAGTTGGTTTAATTTATTATATAAATAAATTATTCCACCTTTGGTTATATAAGTAAAATAATATATAAATAATATTTATAATATATAAAATACATATTTTAAAATTTTTTTGTTATTAAATAAAATGAACATACAAAAAGAAGGGTTTTATATTCTTTTTTTTTTTTTTTTTTTTTTTGAAAATAAATAATAATAATAATAAAAAAAAAATTAAATGGGAGATAAATACTATGGATTAAATTATAAAATTTTATAATAGTTTAATAACAAATAATAATTAATAATATATTATTGTTGAACACAGAAATAATGCAAAACATATATAATTACGTAATTTCCAAGAAATATATATTGTTAAAAATTTTAGAAATAATTTCCTATATTATGTTCATGTTATACATAAATTGATATATAATTTAATAGTATATATTTTAATAGGCTAAATAAATGATATATTTAGAAAATTTTTTAATAAATATGTACTATTGTTCGTTTTATATATATTGTAAATTTAGAATACTAATAATAAGTCAAAGTATTAATTATATATTTGGTATTTTTTTATGCTTTTGAAGTCATGTTTTCATAAATAAAAAATAGTCAGTTATCTTTTTTTATTTTACTTTCTGAAGATATATAGTACTAAATATTTCTAAATGTATTTACTTTTGTATTAAATAATAAATTTATATATAAAAAAATTAATAATGACACATACTTTTATATAAAGGCAATTTATTAAAAAATAAATGAATATTTTTTTATATTTTTGATATTTAATTTATTATATAATAATTAAGGTTTATTTTTAATAATTTTATTATTTTAATTATTTTTTTTTTAAAGATTGTTTAACAGTTCAATTTAAAGAAAAGTATATAAATTGTATTATAAGTCAATAATCATCAATAATAGAAAATGCATTTTTAACAATGAAATAGACTGTAATTATAACTCAACTTTGAATTTTTTTTTTATCGGATGGATTATAAAATTAAAGATTCCAATAAAATGAATTATAATAATTTATTGAAATTTAAAAATACATTGAACAAATTGAATAAAGTCAACAACGTAGAAAATATTAAAGATAAGATTATATAATACAATACTTTATATTATTTCATAATATATTCCTATATATTATTAAAATATATTAATATAAAAATTCTACAATTTATTTTCAAACATTTAAAAAAATATATATTTATTGTATATTTTAAAATGAAATTCTATTTACCAAATGTAAATTTATATATACTTTATTTAATAAATATAAATAATAATAATAGATAATATATTACAGTTATCTTTAAAAAAAATGTTAAAAATTAATAATAATTAAGGTTTTTATTAATAAAATAATTTAATATATTTTACTATTTTACATATTTCTATTAAGAAACTTTCAATATATATATATTTATTTGTTTCAATTCATTATATATTAGAATAAATTTATTTTATGAATTAAACTTTATTCTATGTTCTTCTGTAAATGATTTATTTATTAATAATATATTGTATATATATATATATAAATGTTATATATTAATATACAAGTCAATAACATTTCAATTTATTATAAATATTAATAAAAATAAGAAAATTATTAAATATAATTGATTTTCAAAATAGAAGTATTATTACTTTATAAATTATTAATAAATAAGGTTATTTTTTTATATATATATATATATTACTTATTTAATATTATTTTTTATATTAAATTTTTTTTATTTAGTTATTTCTCTAGTTTTTCTTCAATATTTATACTTTACTTTTGTAAAATGTAAAAAGCTTTTCCTATTTATTGTTAAATAATAAAATAGTACCATTATATTTTCGCTATTTTCGCTTTAAAAATAAACTTCATACATATTTAAAAATAATAAATAATAATATAAAGCAATATTAAAAGGAAAAATATTATAAATAAAAAATAAAAAACAATAAAATAAAGTAATAAATATTTTTTTAATATATGTATATATTTTAAATTTTTAAATAAATAACATAAAATATAATAGTCAATCATAGAAATTAATAGTTTGATATAAAAAAAAGGATTTTAAATAATTTTCAGTCTATGAAGTGTCCAAAAAAAAAAGTGTAATATAGTAATATTAAGGAGAAATGTTAATAATATTATTAAATAATATTGTTTATTTAAATATATTTTTAAATACAAGAGATCATTTTGTTAATATTTTTATTTTATTAGATTGTTTTAAATGTAAATAAATGTAGTAAATAGTTTTTTTTTTTTTTTTTTTTTTTTTTTTTTTTTTTTTTTTTTTTTTTTTTTTTCTCTCGTACTAAAACTGTTCATAAAGGAGGAAATAAAATTATCAATATTATAATTATATTAAATTATTATATAAAGATTCTCTAGTTTTTAGATAATTAAATAATTAATTCTAATATTAAAATTAAATAATATATATATTAACTAAATTTTATTTTATATATATTTATTATCTATATTTATCTATAGGTATATATATAATAGATATTTTAAATAATTTAGAATTTTATTAAACAAACAACAATACCCTATATTATTTAAAATTATATTTAAGTAAATAAAAAGAAAATACAAAAAAAAAAAAAAAAAAAAAAAAAAATAATATTAATAGTGATTTAATATTTATATTCAGAACTTTTAAATTTTATTTTCAGATTTTTTTTAAATATATTGGAAATATATTTAATAATTTGGAGAGTAGCAAAAGTAAAATTTAATTTTATATAGTAATACTTTTTATTTATTAATCTGTTTTTAATTTTTCAATATAATTAAATTTAAATCAACATTATCTTTTTATTTATTCTAATATAAAGTTAATACTATCAATATTTTTTAAAAATGAATAAATAAATATAAAAATAGATTTTTTTTTTTTTTGAATTACAAAAGTATATAATTTAATTATTAAATACAGTTTTCTTTATATATTTACTCAAAAAAGAAAAACATTCATTTTGTTATATTAAAGTATAATAAAAATCTTTTGAAATTTATAAATAAATAAATAAATAAATATTTATTTATTTTATAAAGTTATAAATATTTTATAAAAAATATAAATATATAAAATTTAATATTAAAAAATAATTGATAAATTTTTTACTTTGAAAAGATATACAAAAAGAAGAATATCAGAAATAAACGATACCTAAAACCAAAACTTTTCCAATCAATGACTTATAGTCAAAGATAGAATAGTAGTGGTTCTAAAAGGTTATTTTCTTATATACAAAAAATTGGTTCAACCAATGAAACTTTAGTATTAAAAGATAACATGGAAGCTGATAGTCATTCTTCGACTAATACTAATAAAAGTGACGAAGATAATTTGTTATCAATGACTACTATGGGTGCTTTATTACAATCGGAAGAAATTACACAAAATCGTTCTTTTCTTCAATCAATTACTAATACGTCAACAAGAAAAGAAGGAAATCTTACATTATTACAAAATAATGGAAATCCATTTAAAAAATATAATAAAAACCATAAAAAATCAATATCAATCGATGTACAAAACATTAAACATAATATATCAGAACAAACAATGAATCCAAATGGATATCATATGCAGTTCTCCGCATCTTCACCAAAAATAATACATTCGGCTCCAAGCAATTTACCATCACAATTTAATATAACAAATAATTTAGGAAATACAAATAATTATAAACATAGAAGTTATACCAATGGCTGTACATTTAATAGTTATCAAAATTATTCTTCATATTCTCCAATATATAATATTCCTTCATATTCAATTACCACAAATAATAATTTGAACTCTTCAGCGAATAACAATTCAAACGCAATTAAGAACAATAATAATGTAATATCGTCATCTCATTCATCTATTTCTTATAGTAACATTTCATCCAATATTAATACAAATTCAGCTACTAATTCTACACTAAATAATCAATCTTCTTCAATAGAATCTGCAAATTCAATAACAAATCGTTTAATACCTGAAACAATTGATCATACAATAGATAAACATAATGAAGAAAATGAAAATACACCATTAAATATAGTGACGTCCGTTGATAGTAGTAGTGCAGAGAATGAATCAATGGGTCAATCCAATAATAAATCTAAATATAGAAGTCTTATGGAAACAGAAAATGGAATTCATAATTCAACAGATATGTATTCATCTACAAGAAATAAAAATCATAAACAAAAGTCATTTTATAAAAGATTATTAAATCAAAGTGGTGAACATCATCAAATATATATTGATGAGGATTACCTTAACATTAAACGTGAAGGTTCCCAAATGATTCATGATCTATTTCAAAAAAGTATAAGTAGTAATATAACTTTGCATTTTAAAGATACATATACCGAAATATGTTACAATAGATATATTAAGAATAAGTATATATATTTCTGGAAAAAGGGTACTATTATATTAGCGGTAGTTGTGTTAATAACACAAATGATGATTTTTCTAAATGGATTTAATGAAATGGCAAACCAATCAAATGATTTTGATATTAAATTATTAATAAGTAAAGTTGCGATATTGGATATACTTGGTTTAGCAATACCTGTAATATTATTTTACTATCTTATCTATCGTCTTAAATCACAGATTCTTTATAAAACAATTCCTTATCTTGTTAATACAGTACTAATATTTATGGGACCTATAACATTTCTTGGTTCTATATTTTTTATTAGTAATGAAAGTATTGGTATTTTATTATTAGCCTATATATCATTTTTCTTTATTAGTCATTCATTATTAATTTCATGCTTTATTCCGTCAATAATTTCTGTGACCGTGTTTTGTATTTCCTGGATAATAGTTGTAATATTTGAAGAATCTAATTATTATGTTATATTATTAAAGGTGGTATTATTTATTTTAATCTCATCTGTTGTTGAATATTCTTTATATAAGAAAGAGAGGTCTTCTCGACGTCAATTTATGAATGAACAACGTTTAATTAGAATAAATTCAAAATTAGTATCTCAACTTAATCGTTTAGAAAAAGGATTTGCTAATGAAGCGGCTGATCTTGATGCTCCAATTGAAAAAGCAATTATAACCATTCGTTCATTAATGGCAAGTCCGACTATAGGTCCTGAACATTTAAAAGCTTTAGGAATGGTTTTATGTTATTTGCAAGTGCCTAATCTTTTTGCTCCAGATTTG